>CM076846.1:62536706-62885386 GCA_039519185.1 Astragalus membranaceus | reverse complement strand
GAGCGCTGCTAATATTTGCGCTGCTGATTCCACTCTAATAATGGGCAGCGCTTTTAAAAGCGCTGCCCATTTATAGCAATGGGCAGCGCTTTTAGGAAAAAGCGCTGCTCATTGCCTTAGCGCATTTTCAAATGGGCAGCGCTTTGTAGGAGAAAGCGCTGCTCATTGGCTTAGCGCATTTTCGAATGGGCAGCGCTTTTTAGGAGTAAGCGCTGCTCATTGCCTTAGCGCTTTTACGAATTGGCAGCGCTTTCTCCTAAAAGCGCTGCCTATTCGTAATAGCGCTAAGGCAATGAGCAGCGCTTTCTCCTAAAAGCGCTGCCCATTGTGTAATTTTTTTTTTTATTTTTTTTCTGTTTTTGTTATTTTCCTTTTGACAATTGCAATTTTCCTGGACATATATACTCATAACCAGCTATAATCAAACATTCAGCAATTCATTCCCAATTCATTCCAATTCAAATCAAACATTATGAGCAAAATCAAAACCAGCTAATCAAACATTCCAATCATAACTAACTTAGCTATATGTATCCAAAAAGGCAAAATCAAACATTATGTATCCAAAAAGGGAAATCAAACATTCAGCAATTCATTCCCAATTCATTCCAATTCATTCCATTTCTACACTTGAACCAAAACAAACTAACTAACAAGTTATTATCCAATTCATATGTACCCAAAACTAGCTAAACTTACAATATGAGCCAAAACTAGCTAACAAGTGGTTAAGTTTCCCAATTCATTCCATTTCTACATTTGAACCAAAACAAACTAGCTAACAAGTTATTATCCAATTCATATGTACCCAAAACTAGCTAAACTTACAATATAAACCAAAACTAGCTAACACGTGCTTAAGTTTCCCAATTCATTCCATTTCTACACTTGAACCAAAACAAACTAGCTAACAAGTTATTATCCAATTCATATGTACCTAAAACTAGCTAAACTTCAATATGAACCAAAACTAGCTTAGTTGTATGTATCCAAATGAAACGCTAACAACTTACAGTATTACATATTCTATCCAAAATCAAAAAAAACGGGAGACATAACGGCACCACTCTCCTCTAAGCTCAACTAGCTGTTCCTCAGAGTATGTCTTCACCCGACAATCAGGAAAATACTGAAATTATATAAATAAATAAAATTAGAATTGAAATGGTTAAATGGAATTAACTATTATTATAACGGCACCACTCTCCTCTAAGCTCAACTAACTATTATTATGGGAAAATACCACAACACCTTTTCTGGAGCAGATTCTTTCTTTTTATACCGCGATGCGTTACATTTAGGACACAACTTTAACAATGCATGTTCATTCCGAAATAAAATGCAATCATTGGGACAAGCGTGTATCTTCTCATAGTTCAAGCCAATGGACCCTAACATTTGTTTTGCATCATACGTCCGAGAAGGGAGCACATTATCCTTCGGCAACATTTCTTTCAATAGTGCGAGTAATTCCGTAAAGCTCTTATCCGTCCATCCGTGGCAAGTTTTCAAGTTATACAACTTTATCACAGCCAATAATTTTGTGAATTCAGTACAACCCGAATACAACGGTGTCTCTGCATCCGTTATCAACTTCTCAAACATTTGAGGACAATCATTAAGATCGTCTTCAACAGCCTTTGCCATCTCTTCAAATTCGTCCCCATCCAATGTAGGTCTTTCAGTGTCAACCGGCGCACATCTCTCGGTATTATTACCCATATTTGAAGATTCACCTCTTTCCTCACCATGCATTGTCCAACAAGTATAACTTTGATCAATTCCGTAACCCTTTAAATGTCCTGCCAACTCCTCTGCATTAACCGATTTTACATAACAACAACTTAAACAAGGACATTTGATATCACTAGAAGTCCCTAAACGTTTAACAGCACAGTTCACAAAATAATCCACTCCAGCGACATATTCCTTGGACAGACGATTGGCAGACATCCACTTTCTATCCATAATTTCCCAATATTTATAATAAAATCCTGATAAGAGAACTTAAACCTATTACAGGTGAAAATCACACAACGTACAATTTTTTTGAAGCTAAGACATTCAACTATTTTCAGCTAAAAAAATCAAAGACTTTAATGTCTTCCATAATGTCATTCTTCATATAATAAATATAAGAAAACAACAAAAGTACCTGAACACGTGGAAGCAACAATGAACTCGAATGAACACTCGAACTAGAACACGAACTCGAACAATGAACACGAAGCTCTGGCAAACCAAACTCACAAAACCTAAAAAACAATTCGCATTAAATTCGCATTAAACAACAAATCATCAACATCAATCCTAAATTTTTCAAATTTATAAATACAACACAAAAATCCTTAACCTAGAGCAACATTAAATTAACAAGCATTTCAATTGGATATTTCAACAAATACTACACCTACATTTCCCCTTAAGTTTAGAAATACTACACCTACACCTAATTTCAAAGAACCAATCAACAAGCAACAACATTGAATCGTCTAACCTAAGGTTCCAATGTCATTAAAATAACTAGAACATAATACAATGATATTACCTTTGGTGAAAGTGCAACATTAAATTAACAAGCATTTCATTTGGACATTTCAACAAATAGTACACCTACATTTTGCCTTAAGTTTAGAAACACTACACAAACACATATTTTCAAAGAAACAATCAACAAGCTAGCATCAACATTGAATCATCTAACCTAAGGTTCTAATGCCATTAAAATAACTAGACCAAAATGCAATGATATTACCTTTGGTGAAAGTGGAACGAAAATGCAAGCTTCACCAAAACGTCGTACGGACCGAACAAAACCAACCCAACGAAAATGGAAACACGTCGTACGGACCGAACAAAACAATGGTGAGAATGAGAGGCGTAGTGGGCAACGAAAATGAGAGGGGGAAGAAAATGTGATGTAACGAAAATGAGAGTGAGAGTGAACGAAAATGAGTATGAGTGTGAGAAGGAGAGTGAACGAAAATAGTGAGTGTGAGTGAGAGAGAACGAAATGAGTGACAGTGAGAGTGAGAACGTATCTGTGAGTGTGAGTGAGAGGACGCGTACGGAAAAAATAAAATTAAAGCAATGGGCAGCGCTTTACCCTAAAAGCGCTGCTCATTAGGAAGCGTTTTATATCAATAGGCAGCGCTCTCCCATATAAGCGCTGCTTATAAGTCAGCGAATTTTACTAATGGGCAGCGCTCAGCCCCAAGCGCTGCTTATTACTCAGCGCCTTTGATCAATGGGCAGCGCTTCCCCCTAAAAGTGCTGCTTATCACTAAGCGAATTTCACTAATGGGCAGCGCTCACCCCCAAGCGCTGCTTATCACTAAGCGCATTTCTTCAATAGGCAGCGCTCCAGCTGAAAAGCGCTGCTTATCACTATCAATGAGCAGCGCTCCCCCCAAAGCGCTGCTTATGTGTGCGACTAATTTCAACAATTCTGTTGTAGTGTATATCAAAATGTTTTGTTAGCTTAGTTGATAATTTGATAGATTAACAATCATTGATGGAAGATAAAACAAGGATAGATAGTCTTTTAATTAAGTCCCCACAACTGAAAAGTTGGATTTCAAGCATTACAGTGGTAGATAGATGATAGACTACACTAAGCTAAACACTAGATCTAGGGTTGCAAGAGAAGAAAATAAACATAAAACAACTTCTGATATTTCATATCCCTCCAAGGAGGCAGCAAATACACTTAAATACTTAGGGTTTTCAAAGACTAACGGATCAGACACAATTGGGCCACAGGCCACTTAAGGTAAACATAGACTAAATAAAAACAGCATAAAGTTCGTTACTAATTTCACCCCCCAGAACTATTGAACAAAGCCTTTCAACCATCCAGGTTTTTGGGCCAAACGAATGGGCCTGCTGGTTGCCACCCCCAAGTTACTAACATTACTCCCGGATTCCATGAGCACCTTGTCCTCAAGGTTCAAGGCGCCACGTGGCAGAAGGGTGTTGGTTGGTGCAAGAGACGCGGGTCCGTGAGAGGCCTTGAGATCTGGTTTTGCAATCAACGGACACGATGGAATGTGGCAGTGAGCTGTTGTGATCCAACGGAGGAGGGGAAAGATGCTGGCGTGTGGCAGGATGTCAGTTGGTGGAGTGGACTTGTGATTGAACTCTGAATCGTCATCCAACGGCGTGGAGTGGTTCAGCAGTGGACCGTTGGAATCGTGTGGTGTAGGATTAGATGCGTTGTCCCGAGGCGGCAGGGCAGGTGCGCTGGCGTGCGGCAGGATGTCAGTCGGTGGGACACGCGTCTGAGTTGGAGTGGACTTGAGATAGAACTCCGAATCTTCATCCAACGGCGTGGAACAGATCAGCAGGGGGCCGTTGGGATCGTGTGGCGTAGAGTTAGACACGTGGTTCCGAGGCAGCTATGCAGGCGCGCGTGACACAGCTTGCGCAGGCGTGGTCAGCGCTATTTCAGGCGCGTGTGTCAGCTGCTGATCAGACTTTGGGGAGCGCGTGAGATCTGATGGTGGGGAGAGCTTGCGTGAATCTTGAGCAGGATCACACGGTGCAGAGTGGTTGGCGTGTATTGGGTGTTGAGCTGCGCCTTTTACTCCACCTTGAGGGTATCCAATGTATTTCAACGGATCTGATTTACTTTCAACACTCAATGGTCCAGATTTAAGTGCTGTTGAGGTGTCCAACGGGTCAGTATAAATAACTCCCTTCTCTCTGTTTGTACTTCCATTAAACTCCATTGTAACTGTACCATTTCGCACTTCAGCTTCCTTGTTCTCAAAAACTTCAACCAAATCTATCTGTTTGTCTTTAGAGTCCCTCGAAATTTCAGATAAATATGCCTCTTCCTTAGTTGAGCGAAACATTGTACTTCCTTCAACTAAAGAACTTAGCTTTTCTGCTGTCTTCTCATTCACCCCCAACGCGTTTCTTTCTCTGTCTGCTGCAGACTGCCCTTCATTTTCATCTAAGGCTGCAATATCCAAACCATCTCCTTTATCCAAATCACCTCCAAAGTAAGGACGCAACTGAGAGACGTGAACCACCGGGTGCATACGAGATTCAGAGGAAAGTTCCAGTTCATATGCCACCTTCCCAATGCGCCGGAGAACCTTAAATGGGCCGTAGTAACGCTTGGCCAACTTCTCTGAAGATCTGCGTGCCACAGTTTGCTGGCGGTAAGGCTGTAGACGCAGAAGAGCTAGATCTCCAATGTTAAAGGTATAGTCCCTCATTTTTTTGTTAGCTTGGTCGACCATTCTGTGTCTTCTTCTTTTTAGGTTCTCTTTCAATGCTTTCAGTATCTCTTGTCTCTGTTTCAGTGTGGACTCCAAGGTGTCAAGATCTGTTGCACCTGTAACATAATCTGGAACTGCTGGTGGTGGTCGACCGTAGAGAGCCTGGAAGGGCGACATCTGAATGGCCGAATGAAAGGAGGAGTTATGCCAATACTCTGCAAGATGCAAGAACTTGAACCATTTACGAGGGTACTCATTCGTGAAGCAGCGAAGATACGTCTCTAGGGAGCGGTTGACGACCTCAGTCTGGCCATCGGTCTCAGGGTGGTAAGCAGTACTGTACTTTAGAGTTGTTCCCTGCACGCGGAAAAGTTCTTTCCAGAAGTTGCTTAAAAATAAGGGATCTCTGTCAGATATTATGGATTTAGGGATGCCATGGAGGCGGCAGATCTCGACTGAGAATCTAGTGGCCAGATCTACTGCAGAATATCTGGTTGGTAGTGCTATGAAGTGAACAAACTTTGTGAATCTGTCGCAAATCACCCAGATGGCAGTGTGTCCAAAAGAGTTTGGAAGGTGAGTTATGAAGTCCATTGTAAGTTTTTCCCAAACCTGATTTGGTGATGGTAATGGTTGAAGTAACCCATGCTTTTTCTGTGGTAGGTACTTGTTCTGTTGGCAGGTGGTGCAGTGCTTGATGAAGAGTTTAACATCTCTATGGATTCCTGGCCATGAAAAGGAGGCAGAGAGTCTTGCTAGAGTGGGTTTAACACCTGAATGACCGGCTACAGGGGTGCTGTGATATTCATGCAGAAGGGCCTTCCGTAGATCTGCTGAGTCAGGTATGAAAAGTTTGCCCTTGTAATAGATCAAGTCATTTGAGTAGCTGTAATCGTTCTTCATGTCGGTTTCTGATGTGTAACTTTGAACTAAATCCTTTCCTTTGTCATCTGTCTTGTAGTACTGTTGTAGTTGAGCAATAAGCGTTGGAATTGGAGATGAGATTGCAGAGAGCAGTGTTTCATCCTCTGTATATTTGCGGCTAAGTGCGTCCGCAACCAGATTAGACTTGCCAGGTTTGTAGTAAATATCAAAACTGAACCCTTGTAACTTAAATGCCCATTTCTGTTGTTCTGGTGTTTGAATCTTCTGAACAAGGAGGCTCTTAAGGCTCTTCTGATCTGTGTAAAGGTGAAAATGCCGTCCTAAGAGGTACTGACGCCACTTTTTTATTGCTTCAGTGACAGCAAACATTTCCCGCACATAGACTGAGGCAGCTTGCATCCGAGGACACATCTTTTTGCTGAAGAAGGCTAAGGGGTGACCGTCTTGGGAGAGAACAGCACTAATGGCTGTAGCGGAGGCATCTGTTTAAACCACAAAGACCTTGGTAAAGTCAGGGAGAGCAAGCACTGACACTGATGTAATTTTCTGTTTTAACTCTGTAAAAGCCACTTCGGCATCTGTACTCCATGTAAACTTAGTGGAACGCAACAAATCGGTGAGAGGAGCGGCGAGAACTTTATCAGGGTCTGGGGATACACCATTAACAGAAATAACGTGACCTAGGTAATGAACAACATCAACTGCAAAAACACACTTAGACAGCTTTGCAACAAAATGATGGGTCTGAAGTAAATCTAAAATGAGTCTTAAATGAAGTAGGTGATCAGATAAACAACGGCTATAGATTAAAATATCATCAAAGAAAACCAGAACAAACCGTCGTAAAAAAGGTCTTAGTAAATCGTTCATTGCTGATTGAAATGTAGACGGCGCGTTAGACAGCCCAAAAGGCATGACTAAGAACTCATAATGTCCGTCAAAAGTGCGGAAAGCTGTTTTATGAGTGTCTTCCGGTGCAACCCGAATCTGGTGATACACTACAAGAAAAATTGGACTTTGCGGCGGGCAAAATCTGCCGCAAAAGCCAAATTTGCGGCGGATATTTGGACTTTGCGGCGGAATTTTGCCGCAGGTAGCCAGCTCGAAGCAAACGCGTTGCGGCGGATTATCCGCCGCAAGTATGCGGCGGATTTCATGGCGCCGCAAAATCCACCGCAACTTTGCGGCGGATAATCCGTCGGAAAAGGGGACAAATTTTTCCCGCAAAATATCCGCCGGAAAGTGCCCAATATCCGCCGCAAAGTTCCCGTTATCCGCCGCAAAGTACCCGTTTTATTTTTAAAAAAATGAATATAATTTTTTTAAAAAAACCGTTTTTTTTTAAATTCCGCCGCAAACGACACAAATCCGCCGCAAAGTACCATTTTTTTTAAAAATAAAATTATTATTATTTTTAAAAAATAAATTTTATTTTTTTAAAAAAATCGTTTTAATTAAAAATATATATTATTTTATTAATTTTTTTAATTATTGATAAAAAAATAAAATGCATTAACTAATTAATTTTTAATTTAAAAAAATAAAAATTGGGAAAAGCAGTAAAATATTATCACCAAAAAAATATCCATACAATTAATAAAATATCCATACAAAAACATAAAATAATCTAAAGCTACTGGGGTGCCTGCCGGTCAAAGTCATCAACATTATTATAATATGTATCATCTTGAAGTAAAGCACTGAGCGACGACATTTGGACATTAAGATCAATGTCCAGCGGGGGTGACCGCTGCTGGGGGTACTGCTGGTTTGGGTGGATCAGGGGTGACTGATGTTGGGGCTGCTGGTATGGCTGGCGGGGTGACTGATGCTGCTGCTGGTATGGCTGGAATGGCGCATACTGCGGTGTATACTGCGGGGGATATTGGGGTGCATACGGCTGGGGATACTGGGGTGCATACTGCTGCTGGTAGTAATGCTGTTGTGGCGGCGGCAGGTAGGATGCTGATGAGGATGGCCTCGAGTGCTGAGACACCATCTGATCCTGCAATAACTTAAAGCGCTCCTCCATGCGCTCCTCAGCTACCCTAGCCTACTCCCGAATCGCCTGCATTTCCCGATCACTTCGATCCCGAAGCGCCTGCATTTCCCGATCACTTTGATCCCGAAGCGACTGCATTTCCCGATCGCTTTGCTCCTGTCGCTCGACAATCTGACGCTGAGCCTCGCTCAGTTGCTGCGTTAATTGCCTAACATCATTCAACTCACCAGCATTGGGAACATAATTGCGACCAGTCGAGGATCCAGAATGTGAATCTGATAGACTCGGAATAAGGCTTGTTCGAAAAGCAGCCGGTCCAATTCCACCTGATCCTACCAGACGATTAGTCTTTTGGGGACCAACTGCTCTCTCCCAAACATCACGAGCTACTCTAGCCTCCTCCACTGGATCGACAGCTGCCCCACTGCTCTGTTGTGACTGATGGTACTCAGCCATCCCACCCTCGAAGCTCTCCTGAAAAAAATAACCCAACAAATAAATAACTAATTATTAATATAAATAATAAACATTAATTAATATATAATTGTAAAAGTAGTTTTACCTGAATACGCCTTGCCCGATCTGTAACGTACTCACCAGTCTCCTCCACCATATGCATGTGGCAATGCAACTCAGGCAAAGTGATTGGCCTTTGTTCCCTCTCCACCTATATATGTACATAAATATATATATATATATATATATATTATTAATTAAATACACATATTGAAAATGACTAGTTAATTCTTAAATGCTTCATCTGTCTGCCAATACTCATTAAACTTAGCCCAAGTTGAGTCTCCCATATAAGATGGCTTCGTACCTGTATTGCGCGCCCTCCGCATCAATTCAGAATAGTGATGAGAACATCTCTTATGGAACACTCTCTCAACCGCGGCTTGCTCCCCTGGATACCATGTACATTTTTCCTATTTAAGAAATTTACAATAATGTTGTTAATTATAAGGCAATAATTAACTAATCAAGTCAATAAGATAATACACCAAATTAATTATTTCGTAGAATCGAATAACTTACCAAAAATG
Source organism: Astragalus membranaceus (assembly GCA_039519185.1). NCBI lineage: Eukaryota > Viridiplantae > Streptophyta > Magnoliopsida > Fabales > Fabaceae > Astragalus > Astragalus membranaceus. The sequence goes on along the minus strand of CM076846.1, from coordinate 62,876,225 downwards.
ATCTTAACATCTTATTTGCATCCTTATCTTTTCTAACTTCCGTCCAGTTCTTCCAGCTCTTGGTAAAATTCTCCTTGATTGTTTTTGTGATGGCGGTAGCTGAAGCCTTCGAAGGAATAAAACTGCATTAAAAAAAGATGAATTTAATTTGTTACACCAAATATAAGTTATATAAAGGGCAACAAAAATAAATTAATAAATAATAATATAGATATATATATATATATATATATCTATAGACTTACGAATCGCCAACAATCTGCAATATGATACGCTCATCAGGTGTAACCCTAATCACATCAGTCCCATCAATGAATGTGCGTACCCCATCCGCATCAACATGTGTCGGGGATAAGCCCTTAGTACCAACAGGAATCGATGGGCCCCCTGCAGTACTAGTACTAGCACCATCCTCAGACACAGGTGGTGGCAAATATCCGCCAGTAGTAACAACAACACGCGTAGGCTGAACACGGCGCCCTAGGCGAGTAGATGTCTTTCGCCTGCTAGTGCTGGCGGCATCGGGAGGTGGAGGAGGAACATATGCGCTGTCATGATCGGATCCTGAGTCATCATGAGATGCCATATCTGTATCTAGACATATACATTTAAACAAACAAACATATACTAAACAAGGTTAACATAAACATACAAAACTAATTAAAATAAATAATTTGAATCCCATTCATTCTCAAACAGATAACATCCTTCATTAAAAATAACATCCTTCATTAAAAATAGAATTGTTGAAATTAACATAAATTACATCCTTAATTATATAAATGATTGAAACACAAATAACTAATTTGAATCCCATTCATTCTCAAAATCGTCATCATCGGAGGAGTGAATTCTTGATACACCAATGTGGTCTGTTGCATCTTCACCATCAGCATCTTCGTCATCAACAACTTCATCGCCGGTGTTTGGCTCATCACATAAACGAACAATGGGTTCAACTTGAATCACTTCATTTACATTAGACATCTCTTCCATTTGATATGGCACATCTTCCACCGTGTCATCAATATTTGTCTGATCAATGCGACCTCTTGGTTTTGTTTTAATTGCGACACACCAACGCCTGTCAGTCCGCATTGATGGATAAGGGACATAATAGACTTGTCTCACATTTTGTACAATGACGAACGGATCATACGGTCGATATCTACCATTCATTTTAATGGCCACTGTATTTGACTTTGGATTCACCTTTGTTCCTCGAGCAGACGGATCAAACCAATTACAATAAAAAACCACTACCTTTGGACTAAAATCTAGATGGGGGTACTGAAGTTCATATATGTGTTGAACCACACCATAAAAATCATCTTCAGCTCCTCCAGTGACCCGCTTCATGCACACTCCACTATTGACTGTCTCTCTGCCCTGTGTCCATTCATTGGTGTGAAATTTGTATCCATTGACAAAGTATGTGTGCCATTCTTTAACACATCTTCGAGGACCGTCTGATATGTTCCTCAAGTGTTGGTTGGTAGGATTTGGCGGGAGGGAATACACATATTGACTAAACCACATTGGAAAATGCGCATGAATATGAGCAGAAGATTGGTCTTCACGTACTGCCTCTGATGACAAGAACTCCCTAAAAAGAAATAATTTAATTGTTACACTTGTCTACTTTATATTAACAAATTAAGATCGATTGTTAATGTTGAGGAACATACTCAATAAATGGTGACAGCTCAGTACAGTTTATCAACACATGAACATGTGCTGAACTTAACTCTTCATCTGTTAGCCAGTGAGTTGACTCCTTCCCAGATGGACGACCGGGTAGACAAAAGACAGAGAAAGCCAAAGGATGTCTAGGCCTAGGAATGTCAACGGGGCGGGGCGGGCGCGGGTATCTCACTACCCGGACCCGCCCCGTTTATTATACATAGGGCCCCGGACCCGTCCCGGACCCGTGCGGGTACCCGTTTAACGGGTTTTAAACGGGTCTTTTTTTAAACGGGTACCCGCGGGTATTTGTAAATTAATAAATAAAAAACTTTAAAAAATAAAATTTGAAATACCATAGAAAATTAGTTTTTTTAACACTATTTTTTTGATTCATTTATATAAAAAATTACGCATTTTGATATGCATTTATCGTATCAACTATTTATTAATATATAATTGTTAATGAATTGAGATAAAAAAACTAAAATTATGATAATAGAAACTTGAAAAATAACAACTAAACATTATCCAAAATATTAGGATAAAAGATACAACAAAATGTGAATAAACGTCTACTTAAACAACAACAACAATAGATGATTAAAAAAAGGAAGAAAATAGTTGTGTGATGGATTTACTAACGGGTACGGGTACCCGCGGGTCCGGGTACCCCGCTACCCGGACCCGCCCCGTTTATTGACGGGTAGTCAAAATACTCGTTTATTTGGCCCGCGGGTACCCGTTAAACTACCCGCCCCGGACCCGTGACGGGTTTTACCCGCGGGTACCCGCGGGTCCGGGTTTTTTTGACACCCCTATCTAGGCCATTCAGTATCCACTTCATTTCGGCTGCTTCCAGGAACAAACTGATTCTTGAAATAATGAGAACAAAAATGTGTTGTTTCACGGTGTAGGTAAGAAGAACATATCGATCCTTCAACTCTAGCTTTGTTTTTCACCGATCTTTTTGAATCACCCATGAACCTAGAGAATATGATATTAATATAATAGTCATATATTATAATTTAAACTTGTTTCTTATATTATAATTAAAAATTAGCTGACCTTTCAAACGGATACATCCATCTGTATTGGACTGGTCCGCCAAGTTTAGCTTCATATGCGAGATGCACCGGTAGATGCTCCATAGAATCAAAGAAACCAGGTGGAAATACTCTCTCCAACTTCCATAAGATAAGTGGGATGTCTTGTTCCATTTTTTAAAGATCATCAGCTTTTAGCGTTGCAGAACACAAATTCTTAAAGTATTGACTTATTTCAATGAGCGGATTCAAAACGTGTGTTGACAACGAACTAAAAGCGATAGGAAGTAAGCACTCCATGAATACGTGACAATCATGACTCTTCATCCCATGCAACCTCCCATTATCCACATCTTCACATCTAGATAAATTGGAAGAATAACCGTCTGGCATTTTCAACTCTTTTATCCACTGATAAACTGCTTTCGCTTGTTCGGTAGATAAGGTATAATTGGCTTTGGGTTTCAAAATCCTAGTACCTTGCTCAACCAACAACAAATCCTTTCGTCTACAGAAATGATCTATATCCTTCCTAGCTTTCTCATTGTCTTTCGTTTTGCCTTTCACGTTCATGACAGTGTTAAATATGTTGTCAAAAAAATTCTTCTCTATATGCATGACATCGAGATTGTGTCTCAATAGATTATCTTTCCAATAGGGAAGTTCCCAAAAATTCTTTTTTTTGTCCAATTGTGCCATTGTCCATAGCCATCTGGACGAGAAACAACACCGGCTACGACTTCCACAAGAGGGATATCCCTAACACTATTCCAAACTTCCTCTGGTTTCAACTGACGAGGAGGTCCAGCTGTTTCAACATTTCCCTTGATGAACGCATATTTCTGCTTTCTAAATGGGTGATCCATAGGTAAGAACCTACGGTGCGAGTCAAACCATGAAACTTTTCCTCCATATTTAAGACTAAAAGCCTTTGTGTCAACCATGCAAATCGGACACGCCATCTTACCATGTGTCCCCCATCCAGACAACATTCCATAGGCAGGGAAGTCATTAATGGTCCACATCAAAGCCGCCCTCATCACAAAATTTTGTTTGCGTGCCACATCATAAGTTAAAACACCATTCCACAACCTTTTTAGGTCATCAATCAAATGTTGCAAATAGATGTCAATACCAGCTGTTGGATTACTTGGCCCTGGAATAATAGAATTTAAAAACATGTATGGTTTGGACATACACATTTATGGAGGAAGGTTGTATGGGGTAACAATAACTGGCCAACATGAATACGGTGTTGCCGAGGCTTGAATATATGGTGTGAAACCATCAGAGCACAAACCAAGCCGAACATTGCTTGGATCACTGGCAAAATCTGGATGAACACGATCAAAATGCTTCCAAGCTTCACCATCAGATGGGTGACGTAATTCACCAGAATTATTTCTATTTTGATGGTGCCATGTCATTTTACCCGCGGTCTCCGTTGAAGTAAACATCCTCTGTAGCCTTGGAATAAGAGGCAGATAGAACATTGATTTTCGTGGAACCGGTTTGCCTCTGCTCATCCCTGATCTACTGACACGATAGCGTGGTTGTCGACACAACTTGCATTCCGACAACTCTCCATCATTTATGCCAAAGTCATTGTTATAATAGAGCATGCAACTAGACACACAACAATCAATCCTTTTAGATTTTAAGCCAAGCTTCGATACCACTCTTTTAGCTTCATAATAACTTTGCGGTAAACTCCCTCTAATGGGGGTTGCATCCAACATCATTTTGGTCATATATTCCATGCACAACTCAGCAACATTAAATTGAGACTTAAGACCCAACAACCGAACACACATTGATAATTTTGAGTCTGTAGATCCTTCAAATATGGGTTTATTTGTCTCACTCAAATACATGTAAAACCTTTGAGCTTCCTCATTTGGAACTTCGTCAGCATCTGGTTCTTCAAAATCCAAATTTACTCCAACAGCGTCAGATATCATTCCCTGATAAACATCTAACGGTTGTATTCCCCATCCTTCAGATGTCGTAGTCGCTGGATAACTACTTGATGTGTGATCTACTACTTCAACCGGAACATTAACCGCAGGAACTGCAGCTACCCCTGGCGCTCCTTCCCCGTGACGACTCCATGTCCAATAATTTGGCCTAAACCCATTATTGTACAAATGAAGTCTAACTTCATGTTCATTTTTTATAGCTCCAAATGAACATTTCAAGCACGGACATCTAGTACCGCCTTGTCGCCCAAATTCTTCATGATCAATGTACTTAGCACAAAAAATAAACTCTTCTACTCCTTCTACAAAACGTCGTTTTACACCAGTTCTTCCAGGATACAATCGATCATACATCCAACTACGATCCATTTTAAAGAACTACGTATACTACACTACAATATAAATAAAATAAACTATCAATTACTTCATATTTTGATATATATATTTATATATTACTCATTTTATTTTGATATTTCAATAAACTACCAATTACAAGCAACACAATTAATTTTTTAATAATGTTATATACTAATAATTTAAACATTATAAATAATAATTCCAAATTTAATTTTAAATTTCAATTTTTATAAGACAATATATGTTAATAAAATTTATAAGTGAAGTTAATAAATAAGTTTTTTCAATATAAATTATTTTGTATTATTATTGCAAACAAAATTTGTAACAAAATTTTACTAAAAATAGTGAAGTAAGTAATATTTTATTAATTACTTTAACAACTAACCGTAGTGAAGAGAAGGCTCTGGCTTGAAGCTTATCCTGAACTCAAGCAGAGAGGAAAAAGGAGGAACCCAAACAATACCTAAACAAAAAACAACACAATTAGTAACAAACTCATATTATTATAAAATAATTTAAAAACGAATATTAAAAAAAATTAAAAACTAAAACTATTAACTCATATCAAAAACATACCTTGAATAAATTTCCCAATGAGAGCAGAAGACAATTCGTAGGGAGGAAGCGCTACACTTCAAAAAGAGATTTAGTAGAGAAGGAGAGAATTTGGAGAGAGTAAAAGAGAAATTTTAAGAAGAGAATGGGAGGATTGTTAGAAGTGTGAAGAATGAGAAGTGGGGAATGCATATATATAGGAAAACGGAGCCAACGGTCAAAAGGTATTATCCGCTGCAAACGGAGATTTGCGGCGGATTCTGGGTCTTTGCGGCGGATTTTGAAATTTAATATCCGCGGGTTTTTTTAAACGGGGATTTGCGGCAGATTCTAGGTCTTTGCGGCGGATTTTGAAATTTAATGTCCGCGGTTTTGTTTTTAACGGAGATTTGCAGCGAATTCTGGGTCTTTGCGGCGGATAGTTCAAATTAAAATACCGCGCCTTTTTTTTGAAAACACCAAAATATCCGCCGCAAAAGCCCACAATCCGCCGCAAATACAAAAAATATCCGCTGCAAATACTCAATATCCGCCGCAAATACCCAAATATCCGCCGCAAATAACCAACATCAATATTCACTGTTTCGTTAGTGTTGCCAAGATCTTGACCGTTAATTAGTATCGACACTAATCACTATTGACTATTCAACAATCACGCAACACTATTTAGTGTCGGCAAGATCGTGATCGTTAATTAGTGTCGACACTAATCACTATTGACTATTTAGTGTCGGCAAGATCTTGACCGTTAATTAATGTCGGATATGTTGCTGTATTATTATGAGTATTATGGTTTTTTATTATTTTTTATCATTTATATATTTAATGTCTGCTACCCCTAAACAGGGACCTACGCCATTATCTTGATACGACACTCTCTTGAGCATTGTCGGCAGCAGCTCCAATAGAGTGTCGTATGTCTCCATTTCTTTGTAAAGAAATTTCCACATTGTCGTGAACACCCCTTCATCTTTTTCGTTAAAAGTAACCCATTTATCAGCAAAAAGCTCCTCCTCATTATTTCCACCACAAGAGAGATATATATGTTCATCAAACGCTCGGTATCATCCTTCAACTTAACAACCCATCCTTGCAGTTCCTCAAACTTTCTATTTAGAGATTCAACCATATTTTCAAAATAGAAAGTTTCACAAGAAACCATCTTTTGAAAAGATGATTGAATCTCTAAATAGAAAGTTTGAGGAACTGCAAGGACGGGTTGTTAAGTTGGAGGATGATACCGAGCGTTTGATGAGCGTATATGTCTCTTGTGGTGAAAATAATGAGGAGCAGCTTTTTGCTGATAAAGGGGTTACTTTTAACGAAAAAGATGAAGGGGTGTTCATGACAATGTGGAAATTTTTTTACAAAAAAATGGAGACATACGCCACTCTATTGGAGCCGCTGCCGACAATGCTCAAGAGAGTGCCGTATTAAGAGAGTGCCGTATCAAGAGAATGAGAGTATTGGTAGAGGTGTGAAAAAGAAGAAGGGGAGAAGGGGTTTATATAGGAGAAACGAAGTCAAACGGTCAAAATGCAAGATCCGCCGGAACCGACAGTTACCGGCGGATTTATGGGATTTGCGGCGGATTAGGGGATTTTCGGCGGACGGAGGTGAATTTGCGGCGGTTTATGAATTTCAAAACTGGCAAATATCCGGCGGAAATAACCTTACCGGCGGATTGTTAAAATCTCGTAAAAAAATAAATTTTTGTAATCCCAAATCCGCCGCAAAAACCGCTAAATCCGCCGCAAAAGCCAAGTCGAATATTAATCCGCCGCAAACGTCAATTATTCTGCCGGTAACTTTGCGGCGGATAAAATCCACCGGAAATGCCTAGAATCCGCCGGAATATTTACGGCGGATCCATATCCGCCGGAAACTCCTGGCCGGAAAAATCAATTATTCTTGTAGTGATAACCTGAGCGTAGATCTATCTTGGTGAATATTTTAGCTGAGCCAAGTTCATCAAGAAGTTCATCTATAGTGGGGATTGGGAATCTGTCCTTAACAGTGACTGCATTTAGTGCTCTGTAGTCAACACAGAACCTCCAAGTTCCATCTTTCTTTTTAACCAACAAAACTGGGGAGGAGTAAGGGCTGTTGCTAGGGACAATAGTGCCTTCAGGTAGCATGTCATGGATTAGAGAGGTCATTGCTTCTTTTTGGGAGTGAGGGTAACGATAGGGTTTGACATTGATGGGGGGTGTGTTTGGGAGTAGTGGGATGTGGTGGTCATGAGGTCTGGGGGGTGGTAGCACCAATTGATAGACTACACTAAGCGAAACACTAGATCTAGGGTTGCAAGAGAAGAAAATAAACATAAAACAACTTCTGATATTTCATATCCCTCCAAGGAGGCAGCAAATACACTTAAATACTTAGGGTTTTCAAAGACTAACGGATCAGACACAATTGGGCCACAGGCCACTTAAGGTAAACATAGACTAAATAAAAACAGCATAAAGTTCGTTACTAATTTCACCCTCCAGAACTATTGAACAAAGCCTTTCAACCATCCAGGTTTTTGGGCCAAACGAATGGGCCTGCTGGTTGCCACCCCCAAGTTACTAACAATAGATATTGCGGATGAATGCTTCCCCGTATTTCATTTTTTCTCCTTAGGTTTGAGTTATATGCACTGTTTGAAGATTTGATGATTACTATTTCAAAGCATTGCTTATCATCTTCTTAAGTAATTGCTATTATTATGGATGGACGATGCAATTTATCATGAACACGAGACGATGAAAAAACTTGGATCACCCTCATGGAAAAAACTACTGCTATTATAAAAAGGGGCAAACAAATTTCAGTTGGAAATGTAGAGTTCATTTAACTGAGACATCACACTTAAGTTGAATATGAACCCTGTTGGTGAAGTGTGATGTCTCAGTTAAATGAACTCTACATTTCCAACTGAAATTTGTTTGCCCCTTTTTATAATAGCAGTAGTTTTTTCCATGAGGGTGATCCAAGATCTTTCAAACTTATCAGTTTAATCTTGTCACTGCACAGTTACATCTATATGTCTTGATTTTGTCCAGCATGCATATTTATTTTAGGGATAATTGACACTCTCCTCAACCATGTGATGCTCATATTGCACTCATATTGCAATACCCTCTGCTCTTGTTATAGTTACACTCCCCTCCTTTCACAGATGTATTGTGTTACACTTCAATCTTTTATAATGTAAACAAACCTCTTGGTTGTGATGAACAACTATGAACCAGCTTCCCATTATCATTTCACTTCCCATTGGAACTTTCATGATCATTTATAATTAATTAGGAATACCTATTGTAACTTTCATGATCATTTCACTTCCCATTGGAACTTTCATGATCATTTATAATTAATTAGGAATACCTATTTTATATTTGGAGTCATTTAAAAAACAACTGATTCAGTCGCTAGCTGATGACTATTCTCCTCAGTTTCGCTATCTCTCCTCCTCGCCCTCATCCCCTTTCTTCTTTCGTTCTCTCCCTCTTTCGTACTCTCTCTCTTCGTGCATTCCTTTTGCAGAGGGGTTTCCAAATCTTCTTCAACCCATTTTCCAGATTTTCTTCACCACCGTCTCTCTCTCTCTCTCTCTCTCTCTCTCTCTCTCTCTCTCTCTCTCTCTCTTCGTGCGTCCCTTTTCTCTCACTGTCGCATCTCCCTCAGTGACGGTGAGAGAACTGGAAAACCCAAATCTTCGTTTTCTGTTTCTCTCTCACCGTCGCATCTCCCTCAGTCTTCTTTCTTTTCTTCTCTCTCTCACCGAAATTTTTTTTCTCTCTCACCGTAACATAGATCCAGATCTCTATCCCACCCGTCGCATCACCCGTCATACCACCCTTCGCTGTGATGAAGACGAAGTAGAAGACGAAGTGATGAACATGGTGAACGCATATCTGGATGAAGACGAAGACAAAGTGCTGAAGATACGTTGAAGAAAAAGAAACCCAGAGTCGTTGTTGAAGAAATGAGACTGAGAACGCAGGGAGATGAACAATTGGTGTTTGATTTGGTGTTGAAGAAATGAGACTGAGAACGCAGGGAGATGAAGAAATGAGACAGAACGTTGGATTTGGTGTTTGCTGGATTCGGTAGAAATTAGGATTAGGTAGAAATTAGGGATTTGATTTAATTGTTTTATTGATTTTAATGTTTTTGTTGATTTAATTAGAGATGATGTGTAATTATTTTAGAATTAAATAAAACATTTAATGGATGCCACGTCAGCAGTTAACTGCCAGCGTGGTGTCTGTTAAAAAAAACTAACGGCAGGGACCAAAGTGAAACAAAAATGAAACATGAGGGACCAAAACGGACCAAAAAAAATATAAAGGACCAAAGTGAAATCTGGAGCAAACATAAAGGACCAAAAGTGCTATTTAGCCTTGATTTTTTTACTGAAAGTGATTACTACTACTACTCTCCTAAACAATTTTTTTCCCGTGTTTTGTGTTTCATTGCTCTTCGGACAGCTACCTGATGTGAATAAGGAACTAAGGAAATTGTAACTAGTAGATTTGTAGATTTATTTATATATATTTGGCCCAGGCCCGTTAGGTTTTCTCAGAGAAAAGCTTATTTAAACGCTTTTGTGCTTGTACTCATGATATCAAACTAGGTTTCCTTCTTTCAGTTTTTGGTCCTGCGATTCTTTCTTCGTTGGGTTCCCTCGGTTGCGATTCACTCTGTTCACACTTTGTTTCTTCGCTGGGTTCCCTCTTGGTTGCGCGTCCTCCATTCTGGTTGTGCGCGTTCTGATCAAATTGGCGCGTTGGTTGTGCGCATCCTCCGTTCTTTCGTTGTTGTGCACTATTCTCTGTGGCGCGTCCTTGGTTCTTTACGATTGGTTCTTCGTTGGTTCTGTGGCTGCTGTGCGATTCGTCCTCCTTGGTTCGTTGGTTCTTTCATTCTCTGTGGCTGCTGTGCGATTCGTCCATGGTTCTTCGTTGTTCGCTGGTTCTTGCTCGCTGTTCGCATTCATCAATTGCTCGCGAAATCGCGTTTCCCCTGGATTTCTCTAGTCGTTGTTTGGTTCTCTTTGATCGGTGAACTCGTGATTCTTGGTTGAGGTCCATTTTGGGTTTTGTTCGAGTGGTTGCTGATAGCTCACCGTTCTTGCTGCGTTCTTGGCTTCTCGTTCTTGTTGCGTTCCAATTGCAAATCGTCCTTTTTGGTGGATTCGTTGTTTTGTTCCGATTGTGACTTCGTTCGTGGGTCCGTGTTTGGATTCGTTGTTTACGCCGGTACGTGTTTTGGTTTTGTTACTCTTGTTTGCTTGGCTTTGTGCTATTCATTGCTTCTAGTTGTGTTGTGTTGTGTTGTTCCTATTGGCTACTTTTATTAATTTTTTTCATGGCTTCGGAGAAAGAAGGAGACAATTTGTGTTCGCTTTACCGGTAAGAACTATGCTTCTTGGGGATTTCAATTTAAAATGTATGTCAAAGGGAACGGTTTATGGAGTCACCTTGATGGGATTTCTAAGGCGCGAGAAGATAAACCTGCTTTAGATGCGTGGGAAGAAAAAGATGCTCAAATTATTTCTTGGATCCTCAATACTATTGATCCTCAGATGATCAATAATTTGCGAGCATTTTCAACTGCTCAAGAAATGTGGAATTATTTGCAGCGTATTTACAACCAGGACAATACGACCAAGCGTTTTCAATTGGAGTTAGAGATCACCAATTACAAACAAGGTAATTTGTCAATTCAAGAATATTATTCTGGCTTTCTGAATTTATGGACAGAACACTCTCCTATTATCTATGCTGCTGTTCCCAAGCCGTCACTGTCGGTCGTTCGTGATGTTTATGATACTAGTAAACGGGATCAATTTCTCATGAAACTTCGTCCGAAATTTGAGGCCGTTCGAGGTGCTTTGCTGAATAGGAACCCCGTTCCTTCCTTGGATATCTGTGTCGGTGAACTACTCAGGGAAGAACAACGTCTTAATAGTCAAGGCACCATGTTTAATGATCCCGTCCATTCTGAACCTGTGACTGTTCCATATGCTGCGCAAAATAGAGGCGTGGGCCGTGATATACGACAAACTCAATGCTTCTCTTGTAAACAATTTGGACATGTTGCTCGTAGTTAGAGCTGGCAAAACGGGCTACCCGGCCCATATCGGCCCGGCCCGCTACGGGCTCGGGCTTTTAAGGGACGGGCTTAAAAGCCCGAGTTGAAATTCGGGCTCACCCTTTATGGCCCAAGCCCGGCCCTATGCGGGCTGCGGGCTTTTCGGACTTGCCCGCAATATGCGCGATTTTTTAGCGACACAGTCATGTAACCGGACAAAATGATGGGCCCAAGCCCTCCCAAGATTAAAGCTGTTGGGCATTCTTCCACAAGAATGTTGAATGGTACTATTTAGTCAAATACATACCATGTTCTGTTTACCCACAATTCATAGAAATGGAATATTTTTTTTTAGGAATAAATAGCATATATGTGTAGCCATTAGGAATACTTACCATGTTCTATTTACCCACAATTTATAGAAATGGAATATATATATATATATATATATATATATATATATATATATATATTTTGGAATAAATGGCATATATGTGTAGCCATTAGGTAATTATGCATGTGCATTTATATAATTAGCTTTGGTGCTTTTCTTAACTGAAGGCAAATAATATTTTGTATAAATACTAGTCAAACACTAGTCAGTAATTCACCCAGTGCACAATGCATTTGAAGAAACTGAAGTAAAAATAGCGAGTGAATTAGCTTTGCTATGTGTTATTACTGTAGTTAAGTTTTCTAAATAGAAAAAGGATAGATGAATATTCACGGGCTTGCGGGATACCCATGGCCCGGTCGGGCTAGCCCGGCGCGGGCTCAGGCTTTTGCGGACCGGGCTAATAAGCCCGGATGTAAAAACGGGCTCAATTCCTTCGGCCCAAGCCCTCCCATTTTTCGGGCTAATCCAACCCGGCCCGGCGTGCCCGGCCCATTTTGCCAGCTCTACTCGTAGTTGTCCTAAGAAATTTTGCAATTACTGCAAGCAGTAGGGCCATATCATCTCTGCATGTCCTACGCGTCCTCCTCGACCGACTAATCGTCCGGTGCAAGCATTCCATGCCACTACTATCTCTACAGCTGGTCCTTCCACCACTGGTGCATCTGATGGTGGTGCTCTACAGCCTGAATTGATTCAACAAATGGTACTATCTGCTCTTTCTGCCTTGGGGAGTACTGGTATGTCTTCTTTCATATCTTGGTTACTTGACTCTGGTGTATCGAATCACATGACGGGCTCCTCTGAACTCCTACACAATTTACGTTCTCATATTGGTAATCAGAAAATTCAAATTGCTAATGGCAGTACCCTTCCTATAACTAATGTTGGTGGCATAAATTCTAGTTTTCGAAATGTGCTGGTAGCACCTGGGCTTGCCTCAAATTTATTGTCTGCTGGTCAATTAGTAGATGAAGGCTGTGATGTTAATCTTACTCCGGATGGTTGTCTTGTGCAGGATCGGGTGTCGGGGAAGGTGATCGCGAAGGGGCCTAAAGTTGGACGAGTCTTTCCACTCCAGTTTATTTCAAATCATTTATCTCTTGCTTGTAATAGTGTTTTGAATGCATGTGAGGATTGACATAGGAAATTGGGCCATCCAAACTCTGTTGTTTTATCTCATTTATTTAAGACTGGCTTGTTATGTACTAAACTGATGGATTCTAGTACCTCTATTTCATGTTCTGTTTGCAAATTAGCTAAAAGTAAAACACTTCCTTTTCCGTCTGGTGCTCATCGTGCTTCTACTTGTTTTGGGTTGATTCATAGTGATGCTTGGGGAATCTCTCTTGTCGCTTTTCATGCTCACTATAAATATTTTGGTACCTTTATCGATGATTATAGCCGTTTTACTTGTATTTGTTTTCTTAAATCTAAATCTGAAGTGTTTTCTATGTTTAAGAAATTTCTGATGTATGTTGAAAACCAATTTCAAACCAGTATTAGAATTCTTCGGTCTGATTCTGGTGGTGAGTATAGCCTCATGAGTTTCAGGAGTTCTTACAGCAAAAAGGTATACTGTCTCAACGATCTTGTCCCAGTACCCCTCAGCAAATTGGTGTTGCAGAACGTAAGAATCGTCACTTCTTGGATGTGACGCGTACCTTACTTCTCCAGGCCGCTGTTCCATCCAAATTTTGGGTGGAGGCTCTCCATAGCTGTTTTTTGATCAACCGTCTTCCTTCCATGGTGATTGGGTTTGATTCTCCTTACTTTCGCCTTTTTAAAACTCAGCCTGATACTTTTGGGTGTGTATGTTTTGTTCACCTCCCATCCACTGAAAGACATAAGCTTGGAGCACAATCTGTCCAATGTGCATTTATGGGGTATAGTTAGTCTCAAAGGGTTTTGTGTGTTATGATGTCTCTAACCATCGTTTTCGCATTTCTAGGAATGTGACATTTTTTGATAATCAGTTTATGTTTCCTTGCTCTTCTCCTGGATTGAATGAAATTGCTATACTTCCCTAATTTTCTACCCCGCGTTCACCTATAGAACGTTACCAACCAGGACTCGTTCCCACTTCCCCTTCTGACGTTGATCCGCCACCTGATCCTGATCCTGTACTACCTGCACCACGACGTTCTGGTAGAATGTCTCGAGCACCTGATAGATATTCCCCAAACAGGTTTGGTTCCTCACATACTGCTTTAACTGCTTCTCTATCTGGCACATCTATTCCTACTTGTTATTCGCAGGCTGTTAAAGATGTCTCTTGGGTAAATGTCATGAATGAGGAACTTCAGGCCCTTCAGGACAATTTCACTTGGGATATTATTCCTTGCCCTCCTGGTATCAAACTCATAGGCTGTAAATGAGTTTATTCTGTGAAATTGAATTCTGATGGATCTCTCAATCGGTAGAAGCTCGATTGGTTGCTTTAGGCAACAAGTAGGAATACCGTATTGATTATGATGAGACATTTGCACCAGTTGCTAAAATGACTACTGTTAGAATGGTGCTCTCTATAGCTGCTCATGGGTGGTCTCTCCACAAAATGGATGTGAAGAATGCATTCCTTCATGGCGACCTGACTGAAGATATTTATATGACTCCTCCTCAGGGCCTCTTCTCTTCATCTAAGGGGGTGTGCCAGCTCAAACGCTCTATATATGGTTTGAAACAGGCGCCTCGAGCTTAGTATGCGAAATTCTGTTCCACTCTACTTGGGTTCTCTTTTACTCAAAGTCAGTATGATTCTTCTTTGTTCATTCACCGCACATCTACGGGCATTGTTCTGCTCCTTCTTTATGTTGATGATATGATCAATACTGGTTCTGATGCAGCATCCATACAAGAAGTTAAACAAAAGGCTTCAAGCCTCATTTCAAATGAAAGACCTTGGTCTTTTACATTATTTTCTTGGGCTCGAGGTTCATTCTACCTCTAAGGGTATATTTCTCCATCAACATAAGTATGCCACCGACCTTATTGCTATGGCTGGCCTCCAATCTGCTAATCCTGTGAATACACCTCTTGAAGTTAATGTTAAATACCACTGTGACGAAGGTGAACTTTTGACTGATCCTTTCACTACAAGAATAAGGCTGATTTGCTGCGAACCTTTCCAACGAAATATACTCCGTCGCAAATAGTTACAGATTTGCGACGGAATGTTCGTCACAACTGTCATACCCCAATTTTGTCCGGCTTAGGTCCAAACCCTAATTTTCCCCACAAAAAATAATAATAATAAAATGTATTGCATTTTGGGTCCTAGAAACCATTCCAAAGTTTTTGAAATCATGTTTAGGGTTAGAATGCACTTTTTGGGAAATTAGGGTTTTTAGGGTCGAAAAGGGCATTTTGGTCATTTCTCACAAAAGGGTCTATAAAAATAATTTTTGCATAAAAATATTTTTCAATAAGCCTCATGCATGAAAATAATTTTTTTTGAAAGTATAAAATTGATTTTATCATGCATATAATATATTCTTGATGAATAAGGAAGGTATCCATATTTTCAGGAAAGCAAATAATCGATTACCTTCTTGTTTCATTTAAGCCAATAATCGATTATTTGCTCTATGAAAACAAGCAAATAATCGATTATTCCCTTCCCTTTTGAAGCACATAATCGATTATTAGGATGCCCATATTTTTAGGAAAGCAAATAATCGATTACCTTCTTATCTCATTCAAGCAAATAATCGATTATTTGCTCTATGAAATCAAGCAAATAATCGATTATTCCCTCCCCTTTTGAAGCACCTAATCGATTAGCATCCTATTTCAACTAAAGCACATAATCGATTACCACCTTTTAAGGAAGGTTGATAATCGATTATGCACTTGTTTTGCCTTACAACAATAATCGATTATCATCTCACCAAAGTTTCCATCTTCATCAACATAATCGATTAGCATATGTTTTAATTGAAAGACATAATCGATTATGTCATGCATTAATTGTTGAGTTTTTGAAACTCTATAAATAGGAAGCTACGCTTCACCATTTTGGGGAGACACACATCACACAAGACCAGAGAGAAGAATTGCTACACACATTTTTCACGAAAACACACACATTTTCACGAGATCTGAGAAGAATTGCTCCAGAGACATTTCACGAGATCTGGGAAGACAACTCTCGCAAATCCCATTTTCCAGTTCTCCGCTTCATTTTTGCTCTATTCGCGCCGTTGGTCCGTCCGAGCTGATCTCCTGCAAGTGTTAGTCGGGGTTTGCGTTCTTCAGATCTGTAATATCTGTCTTCATCAGAGGTATTTCAGTCTTTTCATTTGTTAATATTTAGTTATTGTGACCCATGTGATTTAACTTAGCTATAGCGCTTATCTACTCGTTCTTGTATATTATCGTCCATTGCTGATGACGAACCATATGATTCCCACTCATGCCTAGTGCATCATGTTCTAAGTGGTGAAGATGGTCTCGGGTGATTCAGCTTGCCACTTTCAAACCCTTTCAAAAACATTTTTATTAGAACTACGTCGCTTTGATTCCCGTTTGGGATACGTAGGAGCGAGTCACGTTCTCGTCAAGCGCAACAAATAAAAATTCTTTTCATCCCCCTAAACCAATCATTTTCATAAAACGAACAAAAATCATTTTCAAACCCATTGTTGCTAGTAGCTCATCAGAGCCTCTGTTCGTTTAGCTATTAGTGACAATGTCCTTTTCTCCTAAAAATAATAAACGATGATCCATCATAACCTTTGTTAGTTTGATCATCATACAAATCAATCTCTTTCGAAAATCACTTTCAAAAAAAAGATAATAAAAAACGAGTTGTTATCAATAGTCCATCAGAACCTTCGTTCGTTTGACTAGCGGTACAACTCTCTCTTTTGAGTATTTAGTAAGTGATTCATCATAGCCTCTGCTAGTTTAATCATTTGCTAACGCTCGTCCTATTTCAAAAACTCACTAAAAAAGATAAAAAACAAAAACTTTTCAAAAAGAACCAAGAACTACGTAGCTTTGAATTCTCCATCGCACCGGGAGATACGTAGGAGCGGGCCATGTCCCGTCAAGCACTTTTTCTAAAAACCCTTTTTTCCCCCCTTCTCACCTAAAATAAATTTTCATTAAAGATTTCCCATTCGTCTCCAAATAAGAAATAAATAGGCAAATCCAGGTATTTTTCAAATCAAACGTTAAAACCACACAATTAATTAGAGGTTCCCTTTCGGTAGAAAGGACGTGCGTGGTGCTAACACCTTCCTCGCGCGTAATCGACCCCCGAACCTATATCTCTAGTTTTCAAAGACCATCCGCCTGGTCCAAAAGACCTTTTTTCAATGTTTTGGTCTTAAAATTAAAATATTGGTGGCGGCTCCAAAATTTTTCCACGCTGTACATCGAGAAACCAAAGCCGGGGATTTTTCGGGGTGCAACAACAACCAATCAGGAAAAATGCGCTATAATTCCCACTGAGAATTTGCGACCAATTTGACTTCCGTCGCAAATTTCCGACGGATATAGCCGTCGGAAACCATTAAAATTTCGTCGGAAACCATCAGATCCCAGTTTAAACAAAATTGAAAACCTCGACCCTCTCTCATTTCATACGAAATCAGAACTCCACCACTCCTCTCTCACTCTTTCCTCCGTTCTCCTTCATCTTCTCCCTCCACCACTCCATCGTTCTCCTTCATCTTCTCAACGCCTCAAGCCCCAAATCCTTCCTCCTCTATCAGCGCCTCTCCTCCTCTCCTCTCTCAGCGCCTCTCCTCCTCTCCTCTCAGCAACGAAACCAACGCATCTCCTCTCTCAGCGCCTCTCCTCTAATCTTCTTCTTAAAGGTAAATTTTTTCTTCTACTTTAATTCTATTTGATAGGAAACCCCAAATTTTTGGTTGAATCAAAAACCCTAACTTCCTCTTTACTGATTTGCTTTAAAATAAATTAAAATTGTTTGTGGCTTGTTCAGCCGTTCAAGAGGTACGTCGAGATCGAAAGGGTTGCGCTGTGTGGTGAGTGATGCATTCAGGATCTGCCCGTATGGTAAGTTCTTTTGTTGGTGTTCACTTGGAGATTATGATGATGTGCACGCAAATGTTTGGCTTATGGATCTTGTTGAAAACAAGATTGAGGTTCGGGTTAAGAGGGAAAAGGGCTCCATTTTTTTGGCCAATGGTATTCTCCTTTCTTTTTCTTTCAGTTTATTGTTCCTATCAGTATTTAGTCTCTTATTTGTTTACTTGTGTTTGTTCTTCTATTTTCAGCATTTTCCCTCATATTTTGGTTCTCATGTTTTCTCTCCCAATGTTACACAAATTACTTTGTTGGATCAGAATTGGTGTCCTTGGCTGGGCACCATTGGGTGGAATAAGTTGGATCCTCAATCATGTTATCTTGCTGGGGAGTGGGCGCGCCTTAGCAGAACAATGGGCCTTCTTGAAGGACAATGCATTCGTTTGGTTATTCACTAAGATGACACTCAAATTATGTATCTCACTTTGAGTGCTATTCCTTTCTTTAAGTTGCTCTTCTGATTTGTATTGTTTAGAACTCAATTAGCTTCAGTTAGGCATGACGTATTTTGAAGTTCTGAGCTGTTTTGGTTTCCTTTGTATTTTGAGTTTAGGACTAGCTATGTGCTTCCTATTTTGTTCAATGGTTGTTACCTATGGATAGGGCTGTTCATGGTTCGGTTCGGAAGGAAAACCGAACTGAACCGAACCGAACTGCAGAGACAGTTCTCTCAAATTGAACCGAACTGCGTCAACAGTTTATTCTAACCGAACTGAACTGTTCTAACGGTTTGGTTCATGTTACGAACCGAACTGAACTGTTCTAAATTGTGAGCTATTTTTTCTAAACTATTGAACCAAACTGTATTAATTTGTTCAGGAAACTGAACAAAATGAACTTCCATCAAAACCATCAAAATTTCAATATCTCTTCTCGGTCTTTCACTGAGAATAATAGATAAACCAAATTCTTGTTGCTTTCATTTTTTTCTGCCAAACTTTAATTTTCTTGATTTTCCACTTCCCTTCTCTATAGTGCTTTGCATCATATCAGATCCATCAAAAAAAAATTATCAAATGCCAAAAAGCCATACGTTGTAGCCAAAAAAATTCCAGTCAACTTCTCACCCTGCAATCGCACCATCAGGTAAGAATCAATCATCTTAATAATGCCATACGTTGTACCAGTTTGAACTTTCCACCATGGGAAACTGCCACAGCTTGTTCGTTGGGGGACTGCAATTTGTGTAGATGGAACAATTTTGAAAGTAGATTCCGATGAGAAATGAGATCGATTGAGAAAATGATTCCAAGGAGAATTGATTTGAAGGGAGCAACTATAATGTGAATGGGGTTAATCAGACTTTGATTTGATTTTAAAATTTGTAGGTTTAGTAATTGGGAATTTGTGCATGGTTCAGTTCATTTCAGTTCACAAACTGAACTGTGTTTAAAGTTCAGTTAGTGAACTGTTTTTAATATGTCAGTTCAGTTCTCGAACTTTAATCAACCGTTCAGTTTCACACAGTTCAGTTCGGTTCAGTTCGCCAGTTTTTTTGAACAGCCCTACCTATGGAAACTATAAACCATATTATGTGTTTGCATCAATTATGTGGTTAATGTCAGTTGGTGCATTTGTTTCTCTACACTGTGGTTTGTTCTTTTTTTTTCTTTTGTTACAAGCTATTTTGCCTTTTGTTTATCCTGTCATATTAATTAGGGAAGGACATTTTCCTGCACTCTATTTACTGTGGCTGAATATTTGTTCCTTTGAGAATTTTCTGTCATTATTTGCTGCACTCCTGGATGTAAGTAGTCTTTATGGTTTTTGTCATTATTTTCCTATTTTACATTTGATTCAATTATGTTTGCTTTCTGATTTGGTGTTATTATTTGCTGCAGGCTTTAATTTAGGGGATCTTTGTTACTTTTATGCCATCATTTTGTTGATTATGGCACTCTTTCTTTGTTTATTGGTTGTTTAAATTTTTTCTCTTTCCTTCTCCTCTGTTACCTTTCTCTGATCTTTTGAATTCTTATCTTCCCTTTCTTGAATTGGATTTGCTTTTTGTGCTCCTCACCCTATATATACTCCTTCTTTCAATCCATTTTGTATCCCTCTTTCCCTGCCCTTCTCTCCTCTTTCATTTGCTTAGTTTCAGGTCATTGGCATTTCCTTTCTTCTGGTTTTCCGCTCTATCTTATTTGTTTCCTTCTTTTGACCTCTTTATTGGCCTCTACTGGTTTATTTTCACTTTGTCTATTATATCTTGATTTCTCTCATTGTTTGTATATAGATGGATCTTCACCCTATCATTGATACTGATTTCATTGGTGAGGAAAGTCGTCTCAGGCATCACACCTATCATTTTGAGGAATATGATTCTGGGTTTGTAAGTGCCCCATTCCTTGGAATGAACTTTAATTTTCCTTATGGTTTCTCTATTGTGACTAATTTACTTTTTGGTTTCTCTTTTTGGTGCAGGCTAAGCAACTGCTGCCTGTTCTTTTTTATGTTGATTGTTATGAGAATGTGCCAGACACTGTTCATTTCTTTGATCCTGCTGGGAATGTTTTCATTATTGCTATCAAACAAAAAAGGAATAGGTTGTTTTTGCATCGAGGTTGTACCCGTATTGGTGAGGTTTATAGCCTCTTTGAGGGTGGTTGGATTAGTATTACCTCTATGCGTGGTACTACTTACTCTATGCGAGTTAGCGATAGAATGCTAAATCAGGTCACTTATCCATCTCCTCCTAGAAGGTTTGGACTTGGGGAGCAAGGAATGCCCATTACTATTCGTGGTGGTGATGCTCATGCTTTTACTTTTGTTGATTCTATCCATTTTGATTACTGTTTTGTTAAGCGTTTGACTGATGAAGATATTAACTCCCCCACACTGGTATGTACATGTATTCTTTTTTACAATCATTACTCATTATGTTGTGTGCTTGTTTATTTAACTATGATTAAATTGTTTTTCTCTCTTTGTAGTATCTAACTGTTGATTTCTGCAGCATTGCTTATCCTCCTACATCCACTTTCATTACTCTGGTGAATTCGCGTGGAAGGAGGTGGAGATGCAACTTTCAATGAACTAGTGGGACGCCATTTCACTGCTGTCACTGATGGCTGGTCTTCCTTTCGTGGGCTTAATGGACTCATGCAAGGTACTTGGGTAAAGTTTGGCATTGCTAGGAACAACCAACAGTTTCTATTTGTTAAGGAACTTTATCTTATGATATTTTACGGCCTTTTAATTATTTGGGGGATTATGTTCTTTTGTTGGTGTTCACTTGGTCTTTCCATGGTTGGTTTTATCTTGGTCTTCCTATGCTTAACTATGTAACAGTGATTCACCTTCGTGTGTCTCATTAAACTATCTGTAGTTCTTTTAGCCTTATGAATGAAATAAAGTTTTCTCTTATTTAGTTTTGTTTTTCTATTATTCCACTGTTTTTATTTTTTTTTGTAGTTTTGCCTCTTCCTTTTCCCTGATTTAATTTAATTAGCCATTTGTGTTTTGCATGTTCCTCACATGGAGTCTTTGAGAAAACGAAAGGCTGATGCTCTTTATATTAATGATAGTGTCAACAGTGAAGACTCAACTACATCAGTTAGGCAAAAAAATGGCAACCTATTTTGCTAACTGGTGTGCCTATTGCCTTTTAGTTGTTTGTTGCCCCACATTTTCGTATTGGGGCTTTATAAATTATGAAGCACTTGGGTTGCAACAGGGGAGTGTATATATATATATATTTTTTTTATCAACTTGAAATTGCAATAATGGGAAATAGAGTCCTTACAACATAAAGGAATGCAACACGTGGACGTTAAACTAGATAAATGATCTAAATGGCTCCAAACATGGTTGCCAAGAGAGTTTGAAAGACCAACACAGGGGAGTGTATATTTAGTGTAAGGAAAAGTTGGCTTCATTGATCTTTAAACCATGGTGATAGAAGCCAAGAAGCCCTCTTTTGATTAGTAAACTGGAAGTTGTTTCTATGCTTTTAATAGTTTCCTTTTTTTATTAGTCAAAAAAAATAGGCGAGGTGATTAGTAATTAGTGTGTTAGTTGTTAAAGGGGAGGGTGTAGGGGGTTTAGTGTCTGTTTCACTCAACTATGTGAGGTACCCTTGTGGGACTTATTTGTTGCCTTTTAATAATTTGCAGTTCCAATAAAGTTCCAATAAAGAGAATTTCATATATGAAACATTTTAAAAAACATTTGAATTTGTAAATGGAGACATGCATTGAGCTACATTACATGGGAATTAAATCACACTATAGAAAGTCAAACATATTTACTGCTTCAATCTAGTGTGTTTTGCTTCAATAATTTTTTCCCGGTCTCAGCTATGGTCAATACTAAGCTCCTTATGTAATGACCCTGTCATCTAGTCATTAAATAATCTATTGAGATTGTTCAACTGCAGTAAGTTTTCCTTGACGAAGATCAAATCTTGTTTTGACAGCAACTACAATGATTAATGTTGTGTAAATTACTAATTTTCAGGTTATTGACCCAAGCTGATGTTTCGATCATCTATCTTTGATCCATTGAATCAAAATCCAATAAGTACTGATCTGAGCCATTGGATTCAAGAGTATATATTTAATCTAGGTCTTTCTATTTCTTAATTTATTTTCTTATTTCCTATGACATGCTGTGTTAATATATGTTTAATGTAGTTCTTAATTTATTTTTCTTATTTACACCATCTATCTATTTATACATCCTGTAGGTCAACTAAATTACCAATTTAGACATTTTATATGAAATGACAACTAATACTTTTTAGTAATGTGTTAAGAATCAGTTCCATAGCTGCCTCGATCAGAGCAGAGTCGGTGGTCAGACTTAAGGATCACTTGTTGAACCGCCTGGCTCGATCTCTATTAAAAAATAACAAATAAAAGTATACTTTTAAAAAATATATCTTACGTATAGTATTTTTTTTCTCAAATAAAAGTTTTTCACTACTTTTTTGGGTAAATTCGGGTATCCACCGCATGGACAGCAGTGACTAATCCATCGCTGATTGTAGGTGCCTCGAGGGGGTTAGGACAGCTGGCCCAGAGTTTGAACGCTACTCCGTACTCAAGGCGTGGATCGAACCCCCGACCTTTGGTTAAGGGAGGTTCAACCCCAACTGCTGAACCCCACGCTCTGGGTTAAGTTTTTCACTACTTGGCTACACATCTCTACCAAAAAATGGGTTTATAATTTTTTTTTCCTATCAATAAACTAAAAAAATGTAATGTAGTGGCAAATTGGCAATTACACCTTGACGTCAATATATATATATATATATATATATATATATATATATATATATATATATATATATATATATATATATATATATATATATGATGTATCAAGTGAGAGGGGTTTTAATATGAGAGGGTGAGGGGATTAAATCTGGACCGTATAAAAATGAGTGGTTTTGATTAAAAGGTGGGTGGTTACCACATTGACTTGTTTTATTTTGAACCTCTAATCAATTCAATCTTTCGTTATTATTAACTCCTCTCATCCTCTTATAATAAAAGCGCTCACTTGATACCTTCCATAGCGAGCGTATTAGGTGAGAACTAGTTTTTACCGTGATAAATGAGAACTCTGAATTATAACTGTTAGATTAAAATTAATGGTTTAAATTATATCTTTTGTACATAATATACTGGCTTAAATATGTTTTAGCTTTCTGCAAATATGAGTTGTTTTGATTTTAGTTGCCCTAATTTTTTTTAAAAAACTCCCTGCAAATATTAACTTTTTGATTTTCGTCCTTCTGTTAACTCATCTGTTACAAAAATGCTGAGATGGCAAACGGAAATCCAATGTGGATTTTTTAATTATTTTATTTTAAAATTTATTATTGCCATCCACATTGGATTAAATTTTCATTTTATTTTTATTGTCGTCAAACTCGTAGGTCCTAGCTGTGGGATCGGCCAGAGGTTTGGACAGTTCTTGATTCCTCTGTTCTTCAAGCAATTGCGTTAAGGAGGAAAATCTGCTCATTGACTATGGGTATCCTGACTCCTTTAGAAATGACTAGGTTGAGTGAATGGGACGCGAGGGTTGAATTATTCTATTGGCCTAATGCATAAAAATAAATATAAAAAAGTGATAAAGAAGAAAAATTGAAACTAAACGTAGAGTTTGATTTATTGATGTGTCCCTGTACAATTGTCCTACTCCTATTTATATACATAGGCCATCGTCGACCATTTCTACAGCCAACATTTGCCTACCGTTGGATCGATATAAGATCAACGCTTATCATTGCTCCTAAGCCCCTAAAGAGGCGGAGTAACTACCCACGATTCCACTAGCACGGTTGGTGAAGCAAACTCCCTCGCTCTGCTTTTCATGGCCTCGCTCCTTCGCTTGATCTTCAACCGCTCCCACGTTCTATTCTTTGTGCTTCCTCTTTCTTTCCATCCAAGCAAAACCTGCCTTACCTCGGCCACTTGATTTACTCGGCTAGCCTTCATCCTCGGACATTGACTCAGGCACCCGAGCCTACCCTGGCCGTGGTACTCTATGGACTGAGGTTTTACCCTCCCTTGGCCTTGCTCGCTGTCCCTCGGGCTAACCCCTTCCTCGAGGAGTTATCCAGTGATGCTCCCCGAGGGCATTTCTTGTCAATTTTGGCAAGTATCCCTTGGGACTTAGTCTAGTGACTTGCCTATACATATGCTCCCTTCTTCTTTTTACCCTCGGCCTACGACTTGGTTATTTTCAAGTGGCTGAGGTAAGGCAGGCTTGCTTGGAAGGCAAGTAAGAGAGAAGCACGAAAACGGAATGTGGGAGCGGTTGAACATCAAGCGAAGGAGCGAAGCCTTGAAAAGCGGAGTGAGGGAGTTCACCCCACTAACCGTGCTAGTGAAATCATGGGTGGTTACTCCGCTTCCTTAGGGCTTAGACTGATCCAACGGTAGGCAAATGCTGGATGTGTTAGTGGCCGACGAGGGCCTATGTATATAAATAATAGAGCAATTGTACAGAATACACACATCAATCAAACCAAAACTCTACGTTTATTTTTATCTATCTTTTTTATCGCATTTCTATCTTTATGTTTATGCATTAGCCAGTAGCGTAATACAAACCTCGCAGTCCCCCTCACCCAACCTGGCCCTTTCTAGAGGAGTCAGGATACCCACAGTCAAGGAGCAGAGTTCCCTCCTTGGCGCAATCGCTTGAAGAACAGAGGAATCAAATTACTTGTTCAAACCTCTGGCCGAACCCATGACTAGGACCTAAGAGTTTGACACATGACAATACCTTCTATGACAAAGAAATCCGAACGTGTGACCTTAGACCCAACTGTTACATCGGCCACCAACACTCCCAAAGCATGAGATGGGTGGCCCATGAAACTGGTCATGGTCATGGTGGTTGGAATGAGATCCTCGGCATTCTTTCCTAGCTTCTTCATTGTGGCTAATGGAATAATGTTCAGCACAGCGCCACCATCTACGAAGACCCGATTAAACAGCTTCCCATTCAGATGGGCTTCTTTGATGAATAACGGCTTCAAATGTCTAGTCATGTCTGCTGTGGGTTTCTCAAACAACATTCCTTCAGTGACCGCCCCCTCGGGGTCTGTTAAGGCAGCCCATTTGGCTTCATCGGCAAAGACATCCCCCTCGAGAGCTTTTGGCTTATCTTTATTTCCCCAGAATTCTGGTGGGAGAAGGCTCACCATCTCTATGTCAGCATAACATTCCCCATCGGCCTCGTCCATGATGTCGTCAAGGATTGACCCTGTCAAAGAGTCCCCGTCAAAATTCAATGGGCAAAGGGATTTTCTTCATCTTGCCCCAAAAGGTCGTCCTTTGCTAGCTCTTCCTCTGTCATAGTTCCCTCAACTTGGGCCTATACAGACACTCTATTACTGTCTTGATGAGAGGGCTATGGAGGGCATCCACCATTCCTCCCCATTCCTATCATGGCGTTGGGCTCTTCCCCCTTCACAGTGGGTGCACTAGGGCCAGCTACATCGGGAATTTATATGGGAAGGCATGTTCCAATTGTTAACTCATATTTATATGGGTTATTTATGCTCTTATTACGTAAATCAAACTGTGTTCTCAAGTAATTTTAGTACTTTAATATGTAAATATGTAATTAAACGTATAGATATAGGTTCAGAGTTGATTTCCTAAATATTGGGGATAATAGGTGCCTTTGTGAATATATTGATGTTTTGCTTGAGTGCTGCAACGGTAGACGCTATGCAGTGGTAAGCGCTATAGCGCTATGGAACGGTTGGCCACTTTGATATTTATGAAGCCACTTGCTGATTGATGAGTCATCACTCTGATCTCCTTCTCAGCCTGACATAGGGGCCTCCAAGTGGATTCAATAAGACACTTGGCGTCTCCTAATTGAAGCTCAAGTGATTGTTGGTGATGAGTTTAATCATTGCCCTTTTTTGTAAAGTGACTTTATGAAGAATTAGGATAATATCTAATCCATCATCTTCATTATTCATACCATTCGTAGATAGAGAGAGTTTTAGATTTGGAGAAAACTAACTTGACATTTTAGACTTCCTCCATTGTTGCTCTACGTTTAAGCTTGAATTTCTAGTTAGTTTCGTCTCTCACCTACGGTTTGCTCACGCCATAGCATCATCCATTGTGTATGACTTGGGATTCTTGGAGTGCATCTTTTGCAACCATTCTTCTCTTGCTCACCTACGGTAATATGAACTTTTCAGTTTATGTTGTGTTGATGATGCTTGTCATGAGTTAAACACTTGGAGTTGGATTGTTCTTAGTTTGTAATGAACCTTGAGTAGTGTTTATATAATATTATGATGTTTGCGTTTCATTCCTTGTGTTATAATGCTTTCAAACTTGTTTTGGGATTGATCAACTAAAATAAGGGGCTTCGTAGGTACAGACATGATTTACGAAGAGACTTCAAGGATTGATATGAATGAAAGGTCATTTAAAGACATTTAAATGACTTGTTCTTAACCCTAGACATAGGGGAGTAATAGTTCATAAGGTAAAAGCTGTATGTTCTTCATTATACAGGGGTGAACTTATTTAGAGCCTAGACATAGGAGTCTTGTAACAAAACCCTGGCGACAGTGACTGAAAGGCACACTTCTATACGCTACAGCGCTTAACGCTACAGCGTCTAATATTATAACACTCTACTCTTGGGAATTTACATAACAAATGAGCTATCCAACTTACTCTTTAACAACTTAAATTAACTACTGTTTTACCACAAACTTATTATCTTTACAATTTCATATTTGTTATTGTCACTTGACTTGCTTCACGAAATTGCTAATCTCTTAAACTCTTAAATTAATTCCAATCCTTGTGGGAACGATCTCTACTTATCATTATATTACTTGTTGCGATTGTGTATACTTGCACATCTACTTCTCGCACCAACACCAATGTCGTAGCAACGGTGGCTACTAGGATGGTCTGGTTATTCCCCTATTTGGCCGAGGTGGGCATTTGAAGCGTCTCCCTCATCCTGTTGAAAGCTCTCGCCCTTTGTTGTCTCCTTTTTTGTGAGCGTGATTTGGGGGTTGCCCTGGGTGTTGGTGTTACCATAGTTGTCTGCGTCATTTACTGATTCTGTGGCATTTCTGAAGGTGGCTTCACAGTTTTATTAGCCCTTAATTCACGGCCATCCAAAACAGTGATATCCACCGATGTTGAACCTTGAGCCTCAGTGACCTGCACTACCCTTTTCTCCTCTCTGGGACGAAGTTCTTTCCCTGAATTCAGCATGGTGGCTTGTTCAATGGTAGGCCAATCATGCCCCCCAGGTGAAACGTGCTGAAGTTTTCCTCTCAAGTCCCTTGGCTGAGGGGTGTGCCTCTCAGGGTTGAGCTTAGACAAGTGTAACTCCCTGACGTCATGGACCAGTTTTCCTGGCTTTGGAAGTTTCTTTTGCGTTCCGTGGGGCTGACTCGGTCCCCTAGTTGTAGTTTGTCTTGTAAGAGGGCCCTACGTTCTACCACTGTGGATCCCCTAGGAGGTGACCCCAATCGGTCAAGCACATATGTCTTCTTTTCTTGGGTGATTTCCTGCTTGAGAACCCACACAAACTTCTTTTTTTCGTTCCCTCGGTCTTTCCCTGAGAAAGAGACCATATTGATGTTCTTGCCGGGGAAAGGGTTAGTGTCGACAATCATTTCTGATGCCCCATTGTCGGCAATCTTGAATCTCCCCTTTCTGATGGCTTTCTCAATAGCTCGGCGGAAGATAATGCAGTTGGAGGTGGCATGGTTGAAAGAATTATGTCACTTACAGTACTTCTTTCCTTTTATCTCTTCAGGGGGAGGTATCTTATGCCCGTCGAGGAGTTTGATCTGTTTGCCTTTGAGGAGATAGTCGAAGATCTGGTTAGCCTTAGAGATGTCAAATGAATATTCAACAGTATCCTCATCCTTCTCTTTCCCCTTGGCAGGTTTAAGAGCAGGACAGAGGTAGGCCTTGTCCTTGACTATCTCAGCCACCAAGATGTCTGCCGTGTAATCGGCTGATTCATCATAATCTGAGTCCTCAGTTGCATCCACCACTAATACCAATTGTGGTCCTCGACCCCTTGTAGCTCTCTTCCTTTCTCTTTCTTGTATAAATTTTTCAATCCAAATTGCCCTGGAAGCTAAGCCACTGAGGTCACTACAAGCTTGTCTCACAAGCTTCTCCTTCAATTGAGAGTGCATTCCAGAGATGGCCATGGAAGTAAGTTAAGACTCTGGGAATGGTACAGAGCACTTTCTGGCCATCTTTCGGAATCTTTCAATGGAGTCTGTCGCAGCCTCACCCACCTTTTGCCGTAGATTCATGAGATCGGCTGCGGTAACTTCAGGTTGTGGCCAACAAAATCTGTCATGAAAGCACATTTCCATGTCTGCCCAGATCTGTATAAAATCAGGTGGGAGAGAAGAATACCATGAAAAGGCAGTTCCTGTCAAAGACAAAGGGAACAGCTGCAGCTTATTGAACTCGTTCTGGTTTCGTTTCCCACATTGGGCCGTGAATCGGCCGATGTACTCCATAGTGGACTTACCATCATCCCCGGAGAATGTGGTAAAGTCTGGGGTTTTGAATCCTCTGGGCAGAGGCACCAATCTATCCACCCACTTGGGGTAAGGCTTCCTGTACACTGGCCGATCGAGCGGTTTCAACTGCACACGAAAAAAACTTCTTGATGGTATCAGCTATTAGATTAGGGTCCAGGAGTTGGGGACCCGATGGTCTCTCGGGTGGAGGTATTGGTCGACACATTGTATCTGGGGGACCCTGCGCCCCTAGCTGCGGTGGTACCTGAGGTGGAGCATCTGTCCATGGCTGCCCAAGTAATTCTTAGGCTAGGTTAACAAGGCCAGTTCCTGGTACAGGTGCCTGCGTGCCTCGGTGAGGTGGAAGTTGATTCCATGGCTACTCGACCGTGACAACATTCGTCTGTGTCGGTATATAGGAACCCGCTAGGTAGGTACTGAGTGCTCCGGGGTACGGCTGACTGGGAGGTAGGTTTGTCGAGCCAGGTGGGCTCTAGACCCATGGCTGCTCACTCGGGAAATACCCACCTATCTTGCCATTCCCTGATTCTAGGGCGAAGGCCTGCCCCCCTGCGTAAGCCGGGTAGTTAGCTGTGGTGGAGCATCCATAAGATGGTCCTTGCGGCAGACCCACCAAGCCTGTTGCCTCGGGCGGCCTTTTGGCAAATTGCACTTGTCCTTGTTGAAGAGAAGCCGTATTAGTGACATTCGCCATAAATTGCCCCCCAGTGTTGGTAGTGGCAAAACTACCAGGCTATGGAATTACAGGAATAGGATTTACCTGATGAAAGGATGCCTGCTGAGGCCCAGTCACACTCCCATTCGGTGGACACTAATGCATGCCTCCCATAGGACTATAAGAGGATGCCCGCTGAGGTCCGACAGGGTTGGTGTATGGCAGAGTCTGATGCGTGCCTCCCATCGAAGAAGGTTGTCCTCCCTATTATGGACCAGGATAAATGGGGTCCATAGCGCTGCTACCTTGCGTCGCGTGTCGTTGTTCCAATTCTTTGGCTTGTTGCACCTCATTGTGCACCATAGGTTTAACTATGTCAGTCAATTATTGGGACACTTGGTACATTATGTCATGTATCCCCATGTCAATTTGTTGCCCAATGAATGACGTGGTCATGACCACGGGTTCCTCTCCTTGGTGAGGCTGTTCATTCGACTCAGCAGTAGTCGTTAAGGCAGCATTCCGCGATACACCTACTGGCTCCACAATTTTGGCCTTAGTAGCAGTTTCCTTCTTGGATGTTGAAGGTGACTCCATACTCAAGTTTTTACCAGAGCGTAAGTGCATACATCAACAATAATCCAGACCAAGCGAATCAAACACAGAGGTCTGTTCACCCGTTTCTGTCCCACCGGGCGTGCCAAATTTGTTGTCGTCAAACTCTCAGGTCCTAGCCGTGGGATCGGCCGGAGGTTTGGACAGTTCTTGATTCCTCTGTTCTTCACGCAATTGCGCCAAGGAGGGAACTCTGCTCCATGACTGTGGGTATTCTGACTCCTCTAGAAAGGGTCGGGTTGAGTGAATGGGACGCGAGGGTTGGATTATTCTATTGGCCTAATGCATAAAAATAAAGATAAAAATGTGATTAAGAAGATAAATTGAAAATAAACGTAGAGTTTGATTGATTGATGTGTCCCTGTACAATTGTCCTACTCCTATTTATATACATAGGCCCTCGTCGGCCATTTCTACAACCAACATTTGCCTACCGTTGGATCGATCTAAGATCAACATTTATCATTGCTCATAAGCCCTAAAGAGGCGAAGTAACTACCCACGATTCCACTAGCACGGTTAGTGGAGTAAACTCCCTCACTCTGCTTTTCATGGCCTCGCTCCTTCGCTTGATCTTCAAGCGCTCCCACGTTCTATTCTTCGTGCTTCCTCTTTCTTGCCTTTCAAGCAAAACCTGCCTTACCTCGGCCACTTGATTTACTCGGCTAGCCTTCATCCTCGGACATTGACTCAGGCACCCGAGCCTACCCTGGACGTGGTACTCTATGGGCTGAGGTTTTACCCTAACTCGGCCTTGCTCGCTGTCCCTCGGGCTAACCCCTTCCTCGGGGAGTTATCCAGTGATACGCCCTAAGGGCTTTTGTTGTCTATTTTGCAAGTATCCCCTGGGACTTAGTCTAGTGGCTTGCCTATACATCTGCTCCCTTCTTTTTTTACCCTCAGCCTACGACTTTGTTATTTTTGGGTGTTAACAATTTTAGAATTGCTTACATGGAAACTCATGAATCGCCAAAATTAAATTAGGTTCATCATTTACTCCAAATCAGTACCAGAAAAACTCATCTTCAGAGACGAGATTCACAAGGGAACCAAAAGATGAAGAGACGAGATATCCAAGGGAACAAAGCGGGAAATGGGTTTGCTTGCACTTTCAGCGAAATCTTTTTGCAGGTGTAGAGAGGTTATACAGAGAGAGAAATTAATGAAAAGTTCAGATCTTTGAAAGCATCTCTCTCTCTCTCGATTTAAAAGAAAATCTCTTTTTGCGTCTCTCTCTCTTTCTTGGTTTCCCTATCTCCCTCCTCAGTTCCACCATCTCTCTCTCCCCCCTCTCTGTCTCTGGCTCACCCTCTTTCCTCACCGCAAACCACCCTCCCTTCTGCTCTTTTTCACCACAATCTCTCTCTCGCTCTCAACACCACCATCAACTGTTTGACCATTTTGCAAGCAGATCTGAATCAAAATAGGGGCAGACCCACTGTGAAGTCATAGAGGGAGCTCACAATGGTGGTTTTGTGGTGGTGTTTCGGCGGTGAGGGGGGGGTGAAGTGCAGGTGCTGTTCCGGCAGCGACGGGGGTTGTTCCAGCGATGAAGGGGGTTTCGGTGGGGGTGCCCACTGAACAGATCTGGCATTTATGGTGTTATTTCTGTGAGGGAGAGAGATGAAGGTTTGGCAGCAAGAGAGAGTGAAGCAAGAGATCCGTGAGGGAGAGGAGTAAAAATGAAGGAATGGGTGAGGGCCTGCTGGAGAGAGAGAGAGAGAAAGAGAGAGAGAGAGAGAGAGAGAGAGAGAGAGAGAGAGAGAGAGAGAGAGAGAGAGAGAGAGAGAGAGAGAGAGAGAGAGAGAGAGAGAACTGTGGTGAGAGGGAGAGAAACTGAGACTTAAATTTGGGAATTCATCAATTTATCCATGTTGTCATTTTTAAAATTAAAAGAAAATTAAATGTAATGAATTGGCAAAGCCAAATGACAGTTTCCTTAGACAACTCAACAAACCACTAACAGAGACTTAACGGAAGGATTAATATAAAAAAAATATATGCAGGGAGTTTTGGAGTTTGGGGTTCGGCCGCTGAGAGAGGAGTGAAAATGCGAGGAAGGGAGGAGTTGGCTTAGGGTTTCGCGGTGCAGGCACAATGAAGAAGAAGAAGAAGTGCAGGTGGGTTGGGTCTTAGGGATCCAGTGGGTTTGCACGAACTGGGATGGGTTAGCGCCTGGGCTGGACTGGTTCACTTAAGGGAGGGTGCGTGTAGTATGATTCAATATGACTCAATTTTAATATGATTCCACCCAATTTTAATGACTCAAACACAAAATAATTTAATCTTACCAATTGAAAATAGTTCATAAAACAAGCACATACTAACAAAAACACAACGCACGAAAATCAAGGTGTTACAATCACAGCTAATCTAAGACTGTAAATAAAACCTATCTAAGTGTTGAGGATTAACAAAATCAACAGCTAGCATGTGCTGAAGCTGTAGGGTGTAGAGACATTCAACAAGCAGAATTGTTGCTTAGTAGAATTTGGTGTTTGGCAAATCCTTCAGGAGATTCATTGCAAAGAGTTTCTTATTGTTTTGCCATAGGATTGAAGTGTAGATTATCATTTCTTCCACATAATGTTTTTGTCAGCCCGTGTGGTTCTTCCAGTATTTTGGGTAATGTCCCTTTGATGTTGATCAATAGGGAGAATAAGTTGGAAGCTTTTCAGCTTCTTTACCAAACAACACCTTACATTGCTTTTGGTTTCATGGCTGCAAATGAAGCTATAATCCAAGCCTCAAAAGAAAAGATTCCATACACATAATTGATCTAGGAATGGAGCATACATTTCAATGGCCTTCCCTTATAAGGGCACTTTCTTCAAGGCCTAAGGGACCTCCAAAGTTGAAGATCACAGGATTCCCCGTCAATGATGAAGACATTCCAAAACTTCAAACAAGTATGAATTTGCTTGTGGAGGAAGCAAGCAAATTGGGAATACCCTTTGAATTCAACATAATATCGCAGCCTCTAACTCCATCTCTTCTTACAATGGAAAACCTCAACTTGAAAAAAGGTGAAGCTTTAGTTTTTAATAGTATATATTGCAGCTGCACAAATATGGGAAAGAAAGTAGAAGTTATTTAAAAGAAATACTTCAATCAATAACGAAGCTAAGTCCAATTGCACTTACCATGGTAGAGCAACACACAAACCATAATGGACCATTTTTCCTAGGTAGATTTTTAGAATCACTTCACTATTACTCAGCTATATTTGATTCACTTGAGGCAAGTATGCGAAGAAATAGTCCACAAAGGATGAAAATAGAGAGAGTGCATTTTGGAGAGGAAATTTGTAACATTGTAGGTTATGAAAGGCAAGATAGAATGGAAAGACATGAAAGGGTAGATCAATGGAGAAGACAATTAGGAAGATCAGGATTTCTAGTAATGCCTTTGAAATGTACAAGTCAAGTTAGAATGATGCTTTCTGTTTATGATTGTGATGGATATACATTGTCTTGTGAAAAGGGTTGTCTTTTACTTGGATGGAAGGGAAGACCAATTATGATGGCTTGTGCATGGCAAGTTGCAAGTGTGGTACTCATAGACCTTCTTGATTGTTTAGAAGAAAAAGTGAGTAGAATGAATGATCAGGAACTTACTCACTTACTCATTGCCATAAGTTCTTTCTTTCTTTAACATCTAATTTAATGAAACCAATCATATATTACTGTCATATGCATATTATTCTCCCATTCAAGATATAACGTTATTTTAGTTATGCATGATTGAACTTCTTCTGGACCATGAAATTCACTCTCAAACTTCCAAAGTTGCTATAATGCAGGCGTTAACTAAAATAGATTAAAGCCCCACATTGCTAAGACTAGGCACTTTAAGAGTGCTTATAAG
Source organism: Astragalus membranaceus (assembly GCA_039519185.1). Lineage (NCBI taxonomy): Eukaryota > Viridiplantae > Streptophyta > Magnoliopsida > Fabales > Fabaceae > Astragalus > Astragalus membranaceus. The sequence goes on along the minus strand of CM076846.1, from coordinate 62,841,901 downwards.
TGTGGACTTCACACCATTGTTTCGGGCCTAGGGGGTACCCAATTATGTAAAAGGGATATTGTGCACACTAATTGACTACCCCACAGGCCTAGGGGGTACCCAATTATGCAAAAGGGACTTCACACCTTTGTTTAGAAGTGTAATTTACTTTTTGCGAAAAATAATTATTTTTATTTTATTTTCGTGTGTCGCTCGCTAACTGACCGGATACGCTGAACTAGCCGTTTTTAGCTGTTGAGGATTTTTCTCCAACAACCTACTTGCGTAGCAAGTCGAGTTTTTTTCCTATAAATAGGACCTCTCCTCACTTCATTCTTTGCATCGAAAACTCGAAGCAGTACCGAGTTTTCTTCTCCCTCCCCAATTTCGTTTCTTCTTAAATTAGAGTGGTCTTCGGACCATAATTTGAAGGTGTATTTCTTGAGCAAAATTTCACTGTGCAGTGATATTTCGTAACAGTTTTGACTGGGCTGTTTTATCCTGGGGACGTCGTGGTTGATAGTCTGCCTGCACAATTTTGAGCAGTGTCACGAAACGTCTTAAAGAGAGCGACCTAGTCCGCGACTCAACCCACTAATTTCTTCGGTGGATTGATTTTCTGAAATATTTTTTTGAAACTCAAAAACAACATAAATTCCACTTTCTCCACTCTTCTGGCATTAAAAGTAGTCCCCAAAATGTAAACAAGCAGAATTAAGTGTTTCTTGTCGGAGGTTCTTTTTAATATATATTTATGGTCTGCAACTACAAAAATCCTACCATACCCCTTCTATAGAAGAAAGTTATAATTGTATGAGGCTAAACAACGCTCTGGCTCTTATGATCTTGGAAATAAGAGGAATGCAATTGTTCAATCCGCTTAAGAAACGGCCCAAAATGGCGTTAGATCCGGCCTAACACACAAGTCATCGTGCAACCTAAATCAATAGCCAAGATCACGGCGCCTCGATCCAATGGCTCTGGATCGGGCAAGACTTGCGAAGCTCCCTAGCCCGCGTCTATAAATACGGCTCTACCCCCTTCGGAGGGTCTGCCGGTACCCAACTCTTCCGAGTCCAACCTCCGAAGAAGGCGACGTGACGAACACTACCTCGGAAGATTCCGACTCGCCAACCACTTATCCGACCTCGTGCCAGGAAAGGACTACATCGAGATACAAGATACCAACCGCAGATTTCAGATCCCAGATCCCGAGGCAAGGTACACAACATCAACCATTCAAAGTTAATCAGAAAATGATATAGAAACTCAAAACAGTGTTTATGTTGATGGAGAATATGAGCAGTGTTCAACGAGAATTCAAGGTCAATTCCAGAGTTAATGTGACTCCTCCAGTAAGTATATCTCCTAATGACTCGAGGAGTCACATATCACAATATGTATAGTTGGGTTAACACCCCCAACAGTTAACTAACTCTCATTCTCCTTACTTCCTATTCTTTCTAAGATGACACTCAGCACAATATTGGATCAACTAGACCGTACCTCCGTGCCATGCATGATGAATAATGATTCTACTTAAAGAAGCATTATATGTCGGTAGTGATTATCATTTTTAATCTCAGTTGAATGTCAACATTTCTAAAAAAAATTATCAACTTATTGTCAATTTTGCAGTAAGAGATACGTGGAAATCAGCCAACCTCAGGCATTACATCACAATTTCAAAAAGAGATACGTGCAAATATGCTTAAGTTTAAAAAAAAAAAAACTGCTAATGTCAAATTATTATGTGATTTTGGATTATCAATAGTAGTAGTCATCCAAACCAATAACATAATATCCAATCATATATGTTTAACATCATTTTAAAATCTATCATTTGCAGTGTAGAGATTATAAATGCATATCATTCCTGATAAGGAACCATGTGATTTGAGATGCATTGATAACCGTTCTCTGACAGTATCGTAAAGAAGTAGAAAAGTGTATGAGTCTCGGATGACATGTTTTGCAATTCGTCTAGGAAAGTGCTAGAACAAATATAACAAAAATATAAAATACATATTATTTCGGTTTCCCCTAATATGAACCTTTTTGTAAAAGTCCACTAAGTTAGTGGAACTTTAGCATTTTTAGTAAAAGAATGAGTTTTAGAAAAATGAAAAATAAAATAATATTTTAGTAAACTTACTAAAAATGATAAAGGTCCACCGATGGACTTTTTAAAAAGGTTTTATATTATGAGGACCCTATTATATTTTTGTTTAATATTATGGGGACCCTATTATTTCATAAGCAAACTTGAAATGATAATATAAATTTTTTTACTTGCCATTACACTTGATACATTTTTAATAGATTTTGAAACTTTCAATTCGCAAGTTAAATTATTAATTTGGTAAAAGGTAATTATGTATTATTGAGTTGTAACAATACTTATATATATTGCAAGTAGGACCTAATACAATAATTACAAAAGATTTACTAACTCATAACCTAGTAAGTGTCTACTAAGACAAAGGGCAAAACTGGAATAATACAACTATCTAAAATATACAATTATCTAAAAATATATAAAATGAATTATAATAATATATCTAACATCCCCTCAAGCTGGACTGTAAATCTTGTGCATGTTTAGCTTGGATAACAAGCTGTGAAAAGAAGCGGGCTGAAGGGGTTTGGTGTGGATCCCAGCAACTTGGACAGCTGTAGGAATGGGGATGAGATGAATGATGCCAGCTTGGACTTTGTCATGAACCAGGTGATAGTCGAGTTCAATATGTTTAGTATGCTCATGGAATTTGGGATACTAAGCTATCTGAATGGCAAATTGGTTGTCACAATAGAGCAGAACTGAATATGTGTGAGAGACATGTAAATCCGCCAAGAGGTATAATAGCCACTGGATCTCACAAGCAGTGGAAGCAAGGGCTCAATACTCATCCTTGGAGGAGGACTTGGAGATCGTGCTCTGCTTCTTGGACTTCCATGAAATTAGGGAGGTACCAAGGAATATACAAAAACCCATGACAGAGCGTCGAGTATCAGGACAGGCGGCCCAATCTGAATCACTGAAACCTGTAAGTTTCAAACAAGAGTCAGCAACAAATAAGAGACCAGATCCGGGTTTCCCCTTAATGTACCTGAGGACATGAAGAGCAGCATCCGCATGGGTCTGCCGAGGAGCGGAGATGAATTGGCTAAGCTTATGAACAACAAAGCAGATGTCTGGCCTGGTATTAGCGAGATATATCAGGTGACCAATGAGTCTTCTGTAACTAGAATGGTCGTCCAAAGGTGTCCCACTAGTAGTAGAGAGCTTGAGGTCAGGGGGCATAGGTGTAGAGATCGGTTTGCAAGCAAGAAGGCCGACATTAGCGAGAAGTTCAAGGGCATATTTCAGTTGTGAGAGGATGATTCCCTGTGTATACCAGGCTACCTCTAAGCCAAGAAAAACTTGAGAAGCCCAAATCCTTGATTTTAAAGGAAGCCTCAAGAGAATTCTTTACAGACTGAATTTTAGTTAAGTTGTTCCATGTGAGAATGATGTCGTCAACATATATGAGGAGCGCAGTGACTTGTGAACCCTTGGTTTTGACCATAAGGTAGTAATTTGACTTGGATTGGACAGATCCGAGGGAGGTGAGAAAATAAACCAGTTTGAAGTTCCATTGCCTATTGGCCTGTTTCAACCCATAAAGAGATTTGTGAAGTTTGCAAACCTGATTAGGTGCAGAAGTTTCAAACTGTTGCGTTGAAAACACACTTAGAGCAAGTGTACTCTATCGCAGAAGTAGTATAAAAGATTATCGTATCCACAGGGATTAATTAACAAGTACTAAACTAATCAAGATTTTTTTATTGTTTAGACGAACGAATAATTGAGTTGTACGAAAACAAATAAAAAGAAATAAATAACAAGAATTAAAATACTAGATTTAATAAATGAGGAGAGGTCTAGGGTCACGGTTTCACTTGCAAGCTTCGATTCCCCCTATGTCTAATCCTACCTGAATTCCCTTATTTTACTTAATTACCAATCCCTTTACTAAAACTATTAATCCGTTTGGTCATTCGCGATTAATATTCTTTTTCCTAAATTAACCCTCGTTTGGTCATGCAAGAATTTAAATTCAGGAAAAGCATAAAGAGCAAAAAGGTTGAATGATTGGAAGACTAAATTATGGTTTGGTCATGCCCTAATTATAGCCCCAATTATCATATAGGTCCACCAACTAATTGCAGTACGGTCGCTGATCAACTAATTGATTATAAACATGCAAAGGGTAGCTAATCCTAATCATGTGATAAAAACAATAGGACAATATCAATTAAAATAAAAACAGGAATTCAAACCAGAAATTAGAACATAAAAATGTCTCTAAACATGCAAGATCCACCTAAGACCCTAGAAGAGGATTTAGCTATTCATAATGTTTGAGAACAATAAAATAAAATTAGGAGTCATAAATTACAGAAATAAAAATAACCCGGAATAGAGAAATTTCTGATCCTGAAAATTTAGTCTCCTTTTTCTGCTCCAGAGCTCTCTCACGGTGTCAAAAACGGGTACCTAAAACCTCTCCTATACGTTGCCGGCGATACTGTTTTTTACTGTTTCCGGCTGTTTGTGCGTGATTGTGTGTGCGGCACCTCTTATCATTCACGTCAATTGCAGCGGCTCCTCCTTTATAATTCACGTCCAGTACTCTTTTTTATCATCCAAGCATAGGAGGGAGGGTCCAACAAATTACATTTGTGTTGAATTATGGTCCACATGGGCTTTCCTTTCTTTCAAGCCCAAAAGTGGTGATGCATAAAAATCATCAAGAGTTCTTTTGCTAATGACACCCCCATTTCGCTTCACACAACTCACAGCTGCATTTTGTTTATTTCTTTTCTTTCCTACAAAATAATGAGTAAAGTAAGTCACTTATTTATTTAAATGATAATAATCGCTCTCAAAATTACTCTAAAAGTATATCTAAATATGCACTAATTTGGAGTTTATCAACTCCCCCACACTTAACTTTTGCTTGTCCTCAAGCAAATTTTCTGGCTCAACAAAATTTTCAAATAAGTAATAGAGACAGCCAAATGAGGGATCCAAAATTAAAAGCACAATGACAGACAATAGATAACATAGCACATATGATGTGTCAAAAGGTTGCCCAATTAGAGGCTCTTGTCCCTAAAGAATACATTTTTGTGAACAGAGGCACTCGCTCACAATCTCTCTAAGTGTTTAGGGACTAGGGAAATATACACTCAAGTTTCAACAAAATGCACATTACCATATGTTTGTAATTTGACCAAATCTCCACTAAATAGTTCACATGCATGCAAAAGATGGGGTGTTATGGGTTGTAATGGGGCCATGGTGAATTCATGCAGGGTAGGAAATAAGAAGGAAGGGATAATCAAATGGCTAAAAAAAAGAAATAAATAGTAACATTTGAAACCAAATATGGAGCTCCTATCTAATTTACAAATTTTGCCCAAACTCCAAATTAATTTCACTTCATTCTTCACTCTTCTTTTTCCTATTGAGTCGACTCTTTTTGATTTGCTTTTTGCTCTTGAGTAGACTTTTTTGTTGCTTTTTTTTTGGATTTGCCCTTTGGCTCTTTATTTTTTTTTTTGGAGGAAAAGGTAAGTACATGATTCACTCTTTTTTTTTTCCTGACAAGATAGACAACTAAAGAATAGGACAAAGTTTCAGTCCTAACAATGTAGACAACTAAAAATATAGGACGAAATTGTAATTTTCAATAGTTGCTCCACATTTAATTCCAAATGGTTACCACAAACACAAAAAAAGGAAAATTATATCTGGGTATCAAAGAAAAAAATATAACAAATAAACTCAAAGGGGGCAACTAAGGGATAAATTCAACAAACAACTCTGAGGCCAGAAAAATACCTACATTCCCCAAATCTTTTTACATGATGCAAATCAATTTTCACCTTGAAATGGTCAAAAGACAAATTCTAGAATGTAGCAAATTGGGAAACACACTCATAGAAAGAAAAGGGGTAAAAATTTATGATTTAGTATCAATCCCCTTATGAAGGCTCGGATCTCACATTTAGAGGCTAGTTCACAAAAAGTACTCAACAGGCACAAATGCTAATTACCAGCTTCCTAAGGACATCCTCACAGTTACAATTAAGCACAAGTCTGTCAAGTAAATTAATTATGGGATCCCCTAAAGGCAAAATCTCTATTTTTTTTTCAGTTTCTATATCCAAAACTAGCCAGAAAAAATGCTATCAACATATGTAGTGGGTATATGCATTAATAGAGATGAATTGACAAAGTTAAACTATCCTCCCCCACACTAGCATAAAACATGGCCCTCAATGCAAAATATCAAATTGGCACAAAAATAAATAAATGAGAGAGTAAGAGTGACTTCCCTGAGAGAGCTTGTAGTTTGAGCTTATTCCTAAAAAAAATGAAACAAATTAAAACTAAAAATAACTGAAAATAAAACACAGGTTGCCTCCTGCGAAGCGCTTGTTTAACGTCGTGAGCCTGACTATAGTTGGTGCTTAATCAGGGGGTTCTCCAAGAGCAAATTTTACATCTAACGCAGTACACCTTCTTAACTTTCTAACCATGTGGTTCACATTGTTCTTTCTTTTTCTACGTGGTGGATGAACTTCAAAGGATGGTGAAATTTTTATTTTATCTCCATCCACCACTATGCTAGGATCCTGCAAAATAAGATTTTTTTCCAAAAGGTCCTGCATCTTTAATTCACAAAAAACGTTAGTTTCAACCACATCATCAAAATAAGGAGAAATTAAAGAAGAGAAAATTTCATTGAAATTTAAAGCTTTAATAACATCATCTTCTTTACCATTCCTTAAAGTTACCTTTCCCCGGTGAACCTCAATCACAGCATCACCAATGGTTAAAACAATTTGCCCAAAAATGGGCGCTTTCTCCTCTTTCTCCAAATCCAGAACCAATGGATCTTTCTCATTCTCCTCACAACCGCTCTCATTAATAGGATCTTTTGTTTCAATATGACTCCCTTCAGTAGGAGCTACTATTTTGATTTGACTCCCTTCAGTAGGAGTCTCCTCATCTTTCTTGAGAGCTTCTTCATCCAAATTATATTCCATGGAGACAACTTCATCTCTCGTAGGAATACTTTTTTTGTATTGCTCAGCTTCTTTATTTTGGGTCGACTTAGTTTGTGAAGGAGTTTCTTGGGCCTCTTGAGATAACAAAGCAATGAGACTTGAGATTTGACCATTCAGGCTTTCAAAATTTTCAAGTGTCTGCTGCATAAATTTGGCCAAGACCTCATTGACATCCGACTTTTCCTCCTCTTGCCTTTGCACTTGTAGTGACTCATAATTATCCCAGTGGGAGGAATAAGGAGGTGGCTCATAGTCATCCCAATAGTCTGAATAAGGTTCATAAGGAGGAGGAGAAATTTGCATCTGACATTGAGACATATACCAATATGACTTCTCTAAATTCCTTTGTGCCTCTGCATCTCTAATATAATCTCCAATTGTCTTAACCATGATTTAAACTTTTATCTGCAAAAAAGGTGAACTGCAGCGGTCTCTTGGGAAAGTATTAGCAGCCTTTTTTTTTGTATTTTTTTTTTCAATAAGATAAAAAAAATAAAATAAAACTAGTGCATAAAAAATGTCTAAAGCAATAAAAATTTTTTCGTTTAATATTGCTAAATTAATCCCCGGCAACGGCGCCAAAAACTTGTTGCGTTGAAAACACACTTAGAGCAAGTGTACTCTATCGCAGAAGTAGTATAAAAGATTATCGTATCCACAGGGATTAATTAACAAGTACTAAACTAATCAAGATTTTTTTATTGTTTAGACGAACGAATAATTGAGTTGTACGAAAACAAATAAAAAGAAATAAATAACAAGAATTAAAATACTAGATTTAATAAATGAGGAGAGGTCTAGGGTCACGGTTTCACTTGCAAGCTTCGATTCCCCCTATGTCTAATCCTACCTGAATTCCCTTATTTTACTTAATTACCAATCCCTTTACTAAAACTATTAATCCGTTTGGTCATTCGCGATTAATATTCTTTTTCCTAAATTAACCCTCGTTTGGTCATGCAAGAATTTAAATTCAGGAAAAGCATAAAGAGCAAAAAGGTTGAATGATTGGAAGACTAAATTATGGTTTGGTCATGCCCTAATTATAGCCCCAATTATCATATAGGTCCACCAACTAATTGCAGTACGGTCGCTGATCAACTAATTGATTATAAACATGCAAAGGGTAGCTAATCCTAATCATGTGATAAAAACAATAGGACAATATCAATTAAAATAAAAACAGGAATTCAAACCAGAAATTAGAACATAAAAAGGTCTCTAAACATGCAAGATCCACCTAAGACCCTAGAAGAGGATTTAGCTATCCATAATGTTTGAGAACAATAAAATAAAATTAGGAGTCATAAATTACAGAAATAAAAATAACCCGGAATAGAGAAATTTCTGATCCTGAAAATTTAGTCTCCTTTTTCTGCTCCAGAGCTCTCTCACGGTGTCAAAAACGGGTACCTAAAACCTCTCCTATACGTTGCCGGCGGTACTGTTTTTTACTGTTTCCGGCTGTTTGTGCGTGATTGTGTGTGCGGCACCTCTTATCATTCACGTCAATTGCAGCGGCTCCTCCTTTATAATTCACGTCCAGTACTCTTTTTTATCATCCAAGCATAGGAGGGTCCAACAAATTACATTTGTGTTGAATTATGGTCCACATGGGCTTTCCTTTCTTTCAAGCCCAAAAGTGGTGATGCATAAAAATCATCAAGAGTTCTTTTGCTAATGACACCCCCATTTCGCTTCACACAACTCACAGCTGCATTTTGTTTATTTCTTTTCTTTCCTACAAAATAATGAGTAAAGTAAGTCACTTATTTATTTAAATGATAATAATCGCTCTCAAAATTACTCTAAAAGTCACCAGGAACCCGCATATAGACCTTTTCATGCAAGTCACCATGAAAGAAGGCATTATTAACATCCAACTGATGTAAATGCCAATTGCAAGCCGCTGTAAGTGCAAATACTAGTCTCACAGTGGTAATTTTAACTACCGGAGAGAGAAGGTTTCAAAGTAATCAACACCTTCAAGTTGTGTACATCCCTTTACCAAAAGGCGTGCCTTATACCTTTCAAGGGAACCATCAGCTCTAAATTTGGTCTTGTAGACCCATTTGCATCCAATAGGTTTCCTACCAGAAGGTAGTTGATTGATGGTCCAAGTTTTGTTTTCCTCTAAGGCCTGGATTTCTTTATTCATGGCTTCCTTCCAACAATCATGTTTAAATGCTTGAGCATATGAGGAGGGCTCAACAAAGCTAGATATAGCTGAAACAAAGGTTTTGTGGGAGGGGGATACACGATCATATGAAAAAAAATGAGAGATAGGAAAAGCAAAACCTGATGACGAATTGGCAACATTAGTTGAATGGATTGGATGGCATGCTATTCTCGATGGTAATTGATTTCAAACCCTCTTCTAGCTCAGTTTCAGATGTACATTGTACCGGCTTGACCAACCCTGTAGTCAATATTGACCTTTGGTACCATAGACTTGGACATCCCTTACCTGACTATTTTTCCCTTGTACACAAACAGAACTCCAATATCCCAAACTGTACTCGCACTGCTTGTGATGCCTGCCACTTTGCCAAGAAATAGAAGTCCCCCTTTCCCTTGAGTTCATCTGTTTCCAATAGCATATTTGGCCTAATTCATATTTACATATGGGGCCCTTATAGTGTTCCTTCTATTCTTGGCAATAGATATTTCTTTACCATTGGTAATGATAAATCTCGTTTTACATGGATTAGACTAATGAAAACTAAAGTTGAAGCCCGTACTCATCTCATGGACTTTATCACAATGATACACACCCAATTTGGCATTAGTGTTAAAACTGTCAGATCTGACAATGGCCCTGAATTCCACATATCTAACTACTACCACTCTAAAGGAATCATTCACCAACGTTCTTGTACCGAAACCCCACAACAAAGTAGTTGAACGAAAACACCAACATACCCTAATGTAGCCAGGTCTCTCCTTCCCTCCTTCCCTCACAATCACTAAACAACCACTCCCCTTCCTACATATTACACAATATCCCTTCCGACCTCTCCTACCTTCTGGTGTTTTGTTCCTTATGTTATGCTACTACCGATGTTGCTCACCGAACCAAATTTCAACCTAGGACCCGTAAATGTGTTCACATTGGCCATACAATTGGTGTCCGAGGTTACCTCCTCTATGACTTGCACAACCATGAAATTTTTTACTCTAGACACATTTCTTTTTATGAGAACATTTCCCTTTTGCCACCCCTCACTCCTCTACCCCGATTTTCAACCAAATTCCCTCATCTTCCCCCTCCAATAGCTCTCTCTCTCTCTCTCTCTCATTTTTCTCTTTGGTAAAATCGATTTAGGCAAATAAACCGAAAATGATTAGTAGAGGAAGAAGCGAAATTAAGAGTGATTCACAAAAAAGGAATCGTGAGGAGAAGCTTCGTAGAGATGAAGATGCGATTGTGAAGAGAAGCTTCGCAGAAGAGAAAGTAAGGAATGGTTCTCAGAGTGAAAAGCGGAAGGAAATTATTTCATCTGATACCATGTTAATTTGGTAAAAGGTAATTATGTATTATTGAGTTGTAACAATACCTATATATAATACAAGGAGGATCCAATACATTAATTACAAAAGATTTACTTACTCATAACCTAGTTAGCGTTTACTAAGACAAATGGACAAACTCGAATAAGTGCAACTATCTAAAATATACAATTATCTAAAAATATATAAAATGGATTATAAGAATATATCTAACATAAATCAATAACTTCCTTAGAGAATTCATTTAGATCTTCTTTGGTATAAACTGGGTATCCTCTGCGCGCAACTACGGAGACTAATTCCTCAAGCCGCCTAGGGCCACTATGGCCGGGAAAGTTCTCCCTCAAGAGATTTAACATTGCCGCATGCCCAAGGCTGGAGTCGAACTCAAGACTTTGGTTAAGCTGGAAGAGACCACTACCATCTAAATGCGTGGGATATTGTAATTGAATTGCAATATTAATTTGGTTTTTATAATCAAATGTTTATTATCTTAGTAGGTTTAGATAAGTTTATTTTTTTAATAGTTGGTTAATCTAGTTTCGGGAATTGTATATAAAAGAGACAAATAGGTTGAAGTTGGATTTACTTGTTTATTGTTATTATACTTATCATTATATGTATACTGTTGAAATAGTAGTAGTTGTTTTTATTTAAAAATGGGTAAATAGTCATTTTGGTCATAAATATGTAAAAAGTGGTAATTCGTAGTCCAACAATGTATCAAAATTGCAAAAAGTCCCTAGTAGGTGTGTATTTTTAAACCTTAAGACAAAATTGATTGTGAAGCAAAACTTTAGGCAGCAATTTTTAGTTGGTAGCAATATAGTAAAGAAACGTTGCAAGTAATACAGAAAACGGTAAGTACCGGTCGTATCAACAGGGATTGCGCGTTGTTAACAAATGCAAATTTATAAATTCTTAGATGGGAAAATTGGAATAATTTTGGAATTTAGTAACGCGAAATAAAACAGTTGTTTAATAAAGCAAGAAAAGCGATTAGTGATCGAATCCTCTCCCCTCACCTATCATATGAACCTTCTATTAATTTCAAGTTATTTATCCAAGATATCAGATTCAATTCACTAAAGTAGGTTAAGGACAATCCCTTGCCTCAAAACCCCTTTTACCTAATTGAGATACCCTAATTCCTTAAGTGATTCATGTCAATAGGTAAAGCCTTAAACCCTAGAACTAGAGAATTCACAAACTTAATTTCATATTCCTATGCTCCTCAAGTAAGTGATCTAAAACCCCATATCAAGTATGCAAACCCATATCCCTATGGTGATCACAAACCCTAAATCATTAAAACTATCATATGTAGTAATAAAGCATTAAGCATAGAGGTCTAGACATATGATAAATCAAACAAATAACTGAGAAGATACAAGTGAAGGAAGCCATGGAAACCTTCAAACCCTTGTTCCCAAGTACTTGGATGCCTCCAAATTCGCCTCTCCCAGCTGCTCAAAACCCTAGCCACGCTCCCCAGACCAATATTTTCCAAATTTCGCTGAAAAATCCTTAAAAACCCTAATTTCGGGGACCCATCGCGACACGACACGAGTCCATCGCGACGCGATGCTGCAGATTAGTGCATGGTCGCGACGCCAACCCTCCTGGTCTCGACGGGCAAACAGGCCGAACCAAATTCCTCTTATTTTCTGTTACCGTCACGGCGCGAACCCTCCTGGTCGCGACGCGATAACTCTCAGCATCCAATTCCTTCCAATTTGTGCTGCATCACCAGGCAAGTGTCTGGTTCGCTGGTTGATGCCACAACCCTTGCAGATCTTCTATTACAAAATGGCTCCAAAAATGAAGAAAATAGCTTACAACTGACTTCCTAATACATTATTCTGAACTATGCAACTTCCCCAGTTAATGACTGAAATACAATCAAACTCATGCAGTTTTGGTTCTAAAATTGAGCAACTTATATCATATGACAGAGAGCCAACACAACTCCAAACTTAAACTTTGGCTTGTCCTCAAGCAATCATTCAATTTATGCTATGGCTACTTTTTATTTAGCTGTCACACATTCTACACAAACCAACTAACCACACAGCATATCAAAAATCATCATCAACCTAATACAGTAGCAGGGTAACTGAATTGGAAAATACAAGATCATAAGCAGGCAAGCATTCTCAAGTTCTCTCTTTTGCACACATCTCACCACGGTTTCTCTCTTTAACGAAAAAAGTATTTTCTGGGAACTTCCATATTGGAAAGATAATCTATTGAAACACAATCTCGATGTAATGCATATTGAAAAGAATTTCTTTGATAACATATTTAACAACACTGTTATGAACGTGAAAGGTAAAACGAAAGACAATGAGAAGGCTAGGAAGGATGTGGATCATTACTGCAGGCGAAAGGATTTGGTACTGGTTCAGCAAGCTAACGGCAGGACGCTGAAACCCAAAGGCAAGTATACTTTATCTACGGAGCAAGCGAAAGCAGTTTATCGGTGGATTTCTGAGTTGAAAATGCCATACGGTTATTATTCCAATTTAGCAAGATGTTCCGATGTGGATAATGGGAGGTTACATGGGATGAAGAGCCATGATTGTCATGTATTCATGGAGTGCTTACTTCCTATTGCCTTTAGTTCGTTGCCAACACACGTTTTGAATCCACTCATTCAAATAAGTCAATATTTTAAGAATTTGTGTTCTGCAATACTAAAAGTGGATGATCTTTCAAAAATGGAACAAGACATCCCATTTATCTTATGCAAGTTGGAGAGAATATTTCCGCCTGGTTTCTTTGATTCTATGGAGCATCTTCCTGTTCATCTCGCATATGAAGCTAAACTTGGCGGGCCTGTCCAATACAGATGGATGTATCCGTTTGAAAGGTCAGTTAAATATATATAACATTTAGATTAATAAGTAGATCGATGATTTATATATTAACAAATGATGGATATCATTTTCTAGGTTCATGAGTGATTCAAAAAGATCAGTTAAGAATAAAGCTAGAGTTGAAGGATCAATATGTTCTTCTTACTTACACCGTGAAACAACTCATTTTTGTTCCTATTATTTCAAGAATGAATTTGCTCCTGCAAGTAGTCGAAATGACATGGAAGACGTTGAATGTCCAAGACATCATTTAGCTTTGTTTGTCTTTTGTCTACCTGGTCGTCCGTCTGGAAAAGAGTCAATTCATTGGCTAACAGAAGAAGAGTTAAATTCAGCCCATGTTCATGTTATGATAAACTGTACCGAGGTCCAACCATTCATTGAGTATGTATTTCTCGACCTATTTCTTAATAAAATTAAATTACACAGTAGTTGTATATAACAATTAATTAATAATTTCTTATTAGGGAGTTCTTGTCATCAGAGGCAGTAAGTGAAGACCAATCTTCTGCTCATATTCATGTGCATTTTCCAATGTGGTTTAGGCAATGTCTGTATTCCCTACTCCTACCAACCTACGCTTGAGGATCTTATCTGACGGTCCTCGAAGATGTGTTAAAGAATGGCACACATACTTTGTCAATGGATACAAATTTCACACTCAGGAATGGACAGATGGTAGAGAAACAGTCAATAGTGGAGTTTGCATGAAAGGTGTCACTGGGAGAGGCGAAGATGATTTCTATGGTGTGGTTGAACGCATATATGAACTTGCGTACCCATATCTTGATTATAGTCCAAAGGTGGTCGTTTTTTATTGTAATTGGTTCGATCCGTTCGCTCGAGGAACAAAGTTTAATCCAAAGACAAATACAGTGAACATTAAAATGAATAGTAGTTATCGACTGTAAGATCCGTTCGTCATAGCACAAAATGTGAGACAAGTCTATTATGTCTCTTATCCATCAACACGGACTGATCGGCGTGGTTGGTGTGTCGCAATTAAGACAAAACCAAGAGGTCGAATTGAGACAAATGATGACACAGTGGAAGACGTGTCGTATCAAATGGATGAAATGTCCAATGTAAATGAGGTTATTGAAGTTGAACCCATTACTCGTTTATGTGATGAACCAAACACTGGTGATGAAGTTAATGAAGAAGAAGAAGATACAGATCATGAGGATGCAGTCGATCACGTCGGTGTATCAGGAATTCACTCATCTGATGATGATGGTGATTTCGAGAAAGAATGAGATTCTAATTAATTTGTTATGAAATAATTAATATTTAGATTTATCAGACTTTGATTCATGTATGTTAATGTTATTCATCATGTATATATGTTATTCAGCATTTATGTTATTCATCATTTATGTTATTCATCATTTATGTTATTCATTATTTGTTATTTATCATGTAATATATATATATATATATATATATATATATATATATATATATACGATACGTACAGTCATCATGACATCAAGATCAGATTCCGATCATGACCTACCTACTCCCCCACCGACCGGTTTTTTTAAGAAGATTGCTACTTCTTTACGTGGTCGTCGTCGTCGTGTAACTCGTGTCGTTGTTGATGCCGATTTTGCGGCTCTACCTACTACGGTTGATGGCAGCGGACCTAGTACGCTGAGTTGTCCATTTGTGCCTCCAGCTGGTACTGTGACACCCCCGCCAGATGCGGACGGGATTACCAGGTATTATATTGAGAATGAGGTGGTTGAGGTTACATCTGACGGTCGTATAGTGGTGAAGGCTGTCGGCAAGCAGTAAGTATTAAATAAGTAATTTATTTATTAATGATATTTGTTTGATTTATAAATTATTACCTAAACATTTATCTTTTTTATGTACAGATTTATTCCTGGGAGGATTGTGGCTGGCACAATCACAGACATAATAAAAGAAAATTACACTACCGTGGAAGAATTGGACGGAGGTAAGAAAAGATCGGTCGTCTAAGATGTGGACTGCATTTAGGGTAAGTTTTTTTCCGATTACTTAATATTTAGTTTTTTAATTTTGTTGAATTGATTAACTTGTTTTTACTAACTAGTAAATTTGTTTAAATAGGAAAAATTTACATGGAGAAGCGATACGATGAGAGAAGTTGAGAGTGCATTCAACACAAGAGCTTCTCATCGCTTTTCTGAAATGCTCCGGGGTTGTCGCAATTCAGGGGTGCAGCCGGATTGGATTGGCGATTCTGATTGGAAATGTCTCCAAGTGAAATGGGGAGATGAGAAGTATAAAAAAAATATGTGAGACTGCCAAGAAGAATCGTGCTTCTGAGAGAGGGGGTTGCATAAATACGGGTGGCTCTATCAACACTGCTGAAATTTACAGACGGATGGTAAATTTAATAGTATATACATACGTATACGTATTTTATATTTTATAAAATAATAATAATATTAAATAGTAACTGTGTATATATATATATATATATATATATATATATATATATATATGAGGCTAGCCTTGGTCGGCCACCTACTTTGCCTGAGTTACACTGCCAACTTCATATGCGGGAGGAGACTGGTGATTTTGTTGAGCAACGGTCAAGAAATATCACGGTAAAAAACGTTTATTATATTTATATATTGTTTTTATTATATATTACATATATATATATACATACTAATTTGGTTATACATTTCTTGGTGTTTGTTGCTTTCAGGAAAATTTTTATGATTGGCAGACCAATTACCGTGCAACTCAGCTAAGTAGTGGCAGTATTGAGATTTATCCCGTTGAGGAGAGTCAGGAGGGTTTTCTTGCTTGGCAGGAATCTGTTGGTCCATCAAAACCGGGCCGGTTAGTAGGATCTGGTGGTTTGGGCCCGTCTGCTTTCCCAGATTCCATTATTCCAAAAGTGGATCCCGCAACTTCTTTTGAGAGAAGTACTGGTCGCAATTATGTCCCTTCGTCTTCAGAAATAATAGATGTTGAGCTGTTGACGCAGAAATTGAACGACTAAGAGAAAAAACATAATGACGAAATGCAGCAGATGCGGGAGCAGCAGGCGGAGTTGCAACGGATAAATGAAGCGCGCTATAAGCAAATGATGGATACTATGGCTCAATACTCGAGGCCATTTATGCCATCATCATCATCATCATCATCATCATCATCATCATCATCATCATCATCATCATCATCATCATCATCATCATTTTATCCACCGCAGCAGATGCAGATGCATATGCATATGCAACCGCCCTACGATATGCAGCAGCCTTACGACTCTGCATTTCTGCCTTACGGGATGCAGCAGCCTTACAGGATGCAGCAGCAGATGCATATGCGGTCGCCCCAGCGGCAGCCCCAACAGCAGTCCCAGCAGCCGCCCCAACAGCAATGCCAGCAGCAGCCCCAGCATTCCCAGCAGCAGCCCGAGCAACAACAGCAGATCAACACAGATCTAGACCTCAATATTGAGTTAGAAACATGGTTTAATACCTCGTCTGAGCGCTACTATGACTAGTATTTTTATTAGATCTTGGATATTTTAATTTGTATTTTGTAATAAATATTTTAATTCTTGAATGTTTATGCAATTTTTTTATCATTTAAAGCGTTATTCAATTCTCGTTTAATTAACATTTATATTATAAATTTAATTTAATTTTTATTAATTGAATAATAGATTTTTTAATTAACGAATAATAATAATAATACTATTTTTTTAAATAAACGAATTAAAAACTGTTTTAATATGAATTAAAAAAATATTTTAATTAACAAATAATAATAAAATTATTTTTTTTAAAATGAACGAATTTAAAACGTTTTTTTTTAAATTACCCTCGAAAAATCCGCCGGAAATTACCAGTGGAATATCCGCCGGTAACCGCCACAAATCCGCCGGAACCTACCGGCGGATTATCCGCCGGTAACCGTTACCTGCGGGTAAATTACCGGCGCCTTTTCGGCGGAAAAAATCCGCCGGTAACGCCCAATTTTCGGCGGAATTTTGTCATTACCGGCGGATTTTGGCCGCCGGTAATCGCAGAAATTCTTGTAGTGCAACTCCTCCCTCAAAACCTTACTCTCACTATTTCTTTCTCCAAGGTTAAGCTCTCTACCACTTCTCAACGAAATAGCATTGCAACTCTCGTTTTTGGGATTATCAACAGTGCTAGTAGGAAAACCTCCACTAGATGTCTCAGCAAGTTGCTTTGACAACTGACCAATCTAAACCTCCAAGTTCTTCATCGAAGCCTCATGGTTCTTCCCCATGTTCTTTATAGCTTGTTCTTGGGCTTGGAAGGTATTTTTGGTCATGTTCATGAATTGGGTCAGAGCATCTTCCAAACGAGGGGGGGTCTTTTGTTGTTGGGTAGGTCCCTGAGACTGTTGTTGGGTTGAACCTGATGCCTCATTATTCTTCCAAGAGAAGTTGGGATGATTCGTCCACCCTGGATTGTAGGTGTTAGAATACGGGTTCCCGCCTTGCTTTTGGAAGGTTCCCATGAAATTGGCCTGTTCAATAGCCTCTCCATTAGCTGCACAATCTCCCTCGTGGGCTTCTCTACCACAATAACTGCACCCACCTGTCTGTACTGCTTGAGCTGTTGCTGGAGCCTTTGAACCCACATCACAAGCTGTAGTCAACTGCTTAGTAAGAGCTTCGATTTGCATAGACATTAACTTTTGTTGGGCCAACACAGCACTGTTAGAGTCCAACTCCAACACACCCTTTTTACCTATTGCACCACGGTCATTCTGAATCCTGTACTCATTAGAAGCCATATCTTCTACCAATTGTTTTGCTTCCTCCCATGTTTTAGTGCCTAAAGATCCTCCAGCTGAGGCATCTAGCATCATTCTAGTCTGAGGTCTCAACCCATGGTAGAATGTTTGAAGCTGCAGAAAGTCATCAATACCATGTCCTGGACATTTTTTCAGCAATAATTTAAATCTCTCCCAGGAATCATATAGGGACTCAGAGTCTCCTTGTGCAAAGTTGGAGATATCTGCTCTCTTTTTGATGAACTTGGAGATTGGGAAGAATCGTTCCAAGAACTTGTTTTCCAGTTCGCCCCAAGTGTTCACAGTTCCTGTTGGTATGGTGTTCAACCAATCCTTAGCCCTGCCTGTTAGGGGGAATGGAAATAGGCGCACTCTCTTGGCGCTTTCACTAATTCCCTCAGGATGAGTGGTCCCACAAATTTCATAAAACGGAAATAGGTGTTAGTTGGGGTTGTCTGCATCAGACCCTGAAAACTGTTCTGATCTTAAAGCAGTTAGAACAGAAGACTTGATGTCAAACTTGGCAACTCCCACTGGTTGGAAAGTGAATGCTTGAGCGCCCTGATTTCTCCTCCCGAAGTCACCGAGAGTACGTCTTGGAGGTGGAACTCCAGCCATTTCTACTTCTGAAACTAAGTGTACCTGTGATTCTCCCTCAGCTTGTTGCTTATCTAGCTTTGCTTTTCTTCGGTTTGCTTTTGCTAACTTTTCAATCTCTGGGTCAAATAATAATTCTTGTGGACCCTTGCTCCGCATAAACTGATCTCTGAAACACTAAGCAAACCGTTAACAAGTCTGATAAAAATCACTAAGTAACATAATTAAGTAACTAACAGATAAAACAAAAGCGTAAAACTAAAATCTAAGAATCAACTAGTTTGCCTAGTTGACAACTAAATCAACAATCCCCGGCAACAGCGCCAAAAACTTGTTAAAATTTCAGCAAGTGTACTGAAACGTTGCAAGTAATAGAGAAAACGGTAAGTACCGGCCGTATCCAAAGGGATTGCGCGTTGTTAACAAATGCAAATTTATAAATTCTTAGATGGGAAAATTGGAATAATTTTGGAATTTAGTAACGCGAAATAAAACGGTTGTTTAATAAAGCAAGAATAGCGATTAGTGATCGAATCCTCTCCCCTCACCTATCATATGAACCTTCAATTAATTTCAAGTTATTTATTCAAGATATCAGATTCAATTCACTAAAGTAGGTTAAGGACAATCCCTTACCTCAAAACCCCTTTTACCTAATTGAGATACCCTAATTCCTTAGGTGATTCATGCCAATAGATAAAGCCTTAAACCCTAGAACTAGAGAATTCACAAACTTAATTTCATATTCCTATGCTCCTCAAGTAAGTGATCTAAAACCCCATATCAAGTATGCAAACCCATATCCCTATGGTGATCACAAACCCTAAATCATTAAAACTATCATATGTAGTAATAAAGCATTAAACATAGAGGTCTAGACATATGATAAATCAAACAAATAACTGAGAAGATACAAGTGAAGGAAGCCATGGAAACCTTCAAACCCTTGTTCCCAAGTACTTGGATGCCTCCAAATTCGCCTCTCCCAGCTGCTCAAAACCCTAGCCACGCTCCCCAGACCAATATTTTCCAAATTTCGCTGAAAAATCCTTAAAAACCCTAATTTCGGGGACCCATCACGACGCGACACGAGTCCATCGCGACGCGATGCTGCAGATTAGTGCATGGTCGCGACGCCAACCCTCCTGGTCTCGACGGGCAAACAGGCCGAACCAAACTCCTCTTATTTTCTGTTACCGTCACGGCGCGAACCCTCCTGGTCGCGACGCGATAACTCTCAGCATCCAATTCCTTCCAATTTGTGCTGCATCACCAGGCAAGTGTCTGGTTCGCTGGTTGATGCCACAACCCTTGGAGATTTTCTATTACAAAATGGCTCTAGAAATGAAGAAAATAGCTTACAACTGACTTCCTAATACATTATTCTGAATTATGCTACTTCCCCAGATAATGAGTGAAATACAATCAAACTCATGCAGTTTTGGTTCTAAAATTGAGCAACTTATATCATATGACAGAGAGCCAACAAACACCACAACCCTCCCTTTCTTCCATTTCGTTAATGCCCTGGCTTCCATCTTTCCTTCACTTGGGACTAAGACGAAAAGATCGTCTTCTCATGGCGAGGAGAAGGAAAAGGAATGACAAAGAGAGAATGGAGAAACGCGGTTGTGAGAGAGATGGTGGTGGCACCAGCCGATATGTGGTATTGTGAATATGGTGGGACTCACGGTTTCTACCGCAGTGGTGGTGGTCGGAAGCACCTTCTCGCACAATTGTTCTAGTGTGGTGAGTCTCAGACTTCGTCTATTTTAGTTTCATGCCCTCCCTCCCCTCCCCTCCCCTCCCCTCCCCTCCAAACTCCCAAACACACATAACGTAGGTATAGGTTTCACATTACCGACATACATGACATAAACCGTGGGTACAGATGTTTAATGATAGGTTCAACTACCATGCGTATAGGTATCACATAACTATGAGAGCCCAGGTTTAAACAACCCTCATTCTAGCGAAAGCTATCCCTCGCCGCTAGGAACAAAACCATCTACATCCCCCCACCGCCTTCTTCTCCTCCAAACACTCACTTCGCACGCATTTCAATCGTGTTCCCTTTAATTTTCTTCTCGCAAACTAAGCTCACAAGGGCGTACTCTTCAGGTAGTAATAAGAAAATAATTAAATCATGCAGCTCAATCTTTTGTCGGTGGAACTTAATGTGTTGTTGAAATTCATATCCTCGGTACATGTTTGTTTTTTGTGTTTTAGTTTTGAATCTGGATTTATCTTTTAAACCTTACGACTCACTCGAACGTAAGCAACTTAAGCTAGGGATTTTTTGGTGCCAATTTCAGTTTAGTTGGATGAAATTAAAAAAAAAAACATAGATGTAATGTTGCTAAGGCAGGTAATGTGCGCCACTTAAAAAATTTGTATGATAGTGTTGTTTTACCAAGGCAAGTAATGAATCCCTACAATAGTCCCACCTAATTTTTCCTGTTCATCTTTTACCATGATTTCTTTCACCTTGCTAGAGAAAAATATATGATTCTGACCCACATTCTTCTCTCCATACTCTCCTTCTTTATTCTTCTCATTCATTTCTTCTTCTACTTCTCAGTCCATACTATTGTTTTTTAAATTCGCTTCTCTTCCTTTATATTTCAATTTGATTTCTAGATGTTAATGGAAAGGGCAAATTTTTTTAGGGATTTTATTTTTGCATCATCTGCTACTGTGGCAGTGAAGAGGTGCTTCAATGATTTTAGAAATTTGAACTCTAATGGTTTATTTTATTGCTGATAGAGTCTTGTTCGAAGAGGAAGGAAGCATTGAGCTCAGCGGCGGATTAGGCGTAGAACAAACACCAAAAGAAAAGGGAAAAAAATGGAGATGTCGTGATATGAGCCCACATGGAGCTTGGATGAAGACCATAAAGACAAAGCTCATAAGACCAAAAAGAATTCTAGGGAATATACTTCAATGTCCTCAACATAGAGGTAGCATTGTGGTCATGTTTCATAATAGGGGATTGCTAGGATACTCAAACCCTAGTGTCTCCCATGTTTCATATTTCTTTTAACAGTTTTAAAAGACTTGTAAGTTTAGGCCATGTGGCTTTATCTAGTGGGCTATGACCTAGAGGTAGCATTGTGGCCAAGGGCGTTACTTGTAATTGTGGATTTGGGCTTTATATTGTGGACTTAGGAT
This sequence comes from Astragalus membranaceus, assembly GCA_039519185.1. NCBI lineage: Eukaryota > Viridiplantae > Streptophyta > Magnoliopsida > Fabales > Fabaceae > Astragalus > Astragalus membranaceus. The sequence continues at coordinate 62,819,864 of CM076846.1, read as the reverse complement.
CCATTAAGTCCATGGTATAAATACCCAATCTCCTAGTGTAATTGTAGAACTTCTTGGATGAATGAAATCATTTCCTCAATTTTGCGAAGTTGAAAGACTAGAGAGATACCTAGTGAGAGGTGAGAGTGGCGAGTACATGCATATGAAAGGTGGGGTTCATCATGAAGTTTCTACGATGGTTCTTGAAGTAGAGGACCTTCTCTCCGATCCTTGGGGCTTGGAGAGCCCTAGGCGTGTTCAATCTTATCACCTTCCAAGAAGGTGTAGAGATCATTCATTTCCACATCCATCTCTTGTCTCATCCATACTTGCTATTTCTTCTATTTTCATGTATGTTTGTGTCATTTTCTTGTATTTTGTGTTGCATGTTATTCATCATGACTTAGAGATTCATATAGATTTGTAAGTTTCTAGATTCAAAATTTAGTGATGCATGTGTGGATCACATTAGGTGATATTTAGAGCTACACAAATTTTACAAATTTTGAGTCTCAATTCAGTTTTGGTGTCAATATTCAATCAAAAATTTGGCACAATTTTTTTTCTCACACATTTTCAATTTTGGAGTCATTTTTGTTTTTGAGTGATTTGAACTTTTGATTCAAATTCTTGATAAATTTCTTTGTTAAAATGTTAGATGTGAATACTTGAAGTTCAAATTCAGGCAGATCTTGAAATTTGAGTCACAATTGCTCAAAATTTTGAGATCTAGATGTAACAAACTTTGTGGCGGAAAGTTAGTTACGATGAAAACTGTTGCCCAAAGTGGAATTTCAGCATCTGTTTTATTTCTCAATTCGGGTCAAATTCATTTTTCTGCTTTTGTTGATTTCGTCCTCATTTCGTGATTGAATCTTGTTAGTTGTGAAATTTGAGACATAATACACTTTCACTTCACTTGGTTTGAGCTTGATTCGAGTCTGTTAGAGTCCAACAACCGTATAGAAGTTGTTCTTAGAATTTCAATTTCTGTTCTGATTTAGCATTGTTTTGCTTCAAAAAATTTGTGTGTGTCTACTTACTGCACTAATTTCGCGCCATTTGCAACTAATTTGGTGAATTTTGGTTGAGTTTTGAACGTTTCCCAAATTTGAGAACCCTAAACGCGATTTCGATGATATAATCGCTTTTTGCTTAAGTTCTTCGCATCTTTTGTTCAAATCGATGAATGAAAGGCACTACTCATTTGTATGATTGGCACTACTCATGTTCTTTATGTTCTTGGTAATCTGTTTTTCACCTCTACACTTTGATCCGAAACTGTTGTTCTCAAACTTCAATTTGTCTTAGTGCATTCAATATAGCTTCGTTTACGGTGATTCAAAAGTCAGGTTATTTGTCTCAAAATCTAGTATTACTTGAGAGACTAAATAAAATCTGAAAAAAAGAAGGCAAAATATCTCCCGGGGTCCCTTAACTTATTTTTCAGATAACGAATAGGTCCCTTAACTTTTTTTTTGTAATGATTAGGTCCCTTAACTTTTAAAACGTTGCAAAGTTGCCATTTTTTGTAATTTTCATTTAAGTCCGTTACAAAAAAGCTCATGTGGCTGTTACCATGTTTAAGTGGCTTATAAAAGAACTGACATGTCATTCCAACTTGGATTTTATTTAAAAATTAATATTTTATTAAAATTGAAAATACACATCAGCATCTTCCCCATCTTCCCCAATTGGTTTCCCATCTTCTCCACTCTTCCTGCTTGCATAAAAAATCCCTAAAAAAATCTCTACAAAATCACAAGTCTTAATTTTGGAACTGCTCAAACCGACAATCAACAACGAGAATCAGAAATTTTTTTAAACAAAAAGGAACTAGCGATGGGAATTTTTTCAGATCTGTTTTGGGGCAACTGGATAAATTGAGAGCATATTCATTCTGGGACTTTGCTGTTGGAAAGAAAATTCAACTGGAAAGCAAATTCAGATTAACAACAAGGTTTATTCAGTTAGAGAACAAACACTACAACAACAAGGTTCATTAGATTTCTTTCTTCGCGGTGTTGAGCATGCACGTTATGGGTCGTTGCTTCTTGGAAAGCAATTCATTCCCTCCTTTTGAAATCAGGCTACAAGAGATTTGGTCTCGTGGGAAGTGCTTTGTTGCATCTCCATGTGAGTTGTTGTGGAATTGGTAAAGCTGAGCTGGTTTTTGAGGAGCTGCGTGGGGACTGCTCTTGTAGACTTTTATTTGTAAGGGGGTGTGATGAAGAAGATGATGAGAAGGGAGAGTGCAGGGCTGAGAGGTAATTGGGGAAGATGAGAAGTGGGATAGAAGATCTAGGGTGGAAGACGATGAATAGTAGTAACATAGGGTATTTTGGGTTTTTTACTTTTGAATAAAAAATTAATTTTTAATTAAAATTCTAGGTGGACCTTCCATATCATCACCATTTAGCCACATCAACATCCACGTTAGCACCATTAGCCATTTAAGTTTTTTTTAACACAGTTAAATGGAAATTACAAAAAAGGAGAATGGTACAACGTTTTTAAAAGTTAAGGGACCTAATCGTTACAAAAAAAAGTTAAAGGACCTATTCGTTATCTGAAAATAAGTTACGGGACCTCAGAAGATATTTTGGCAAAAAGAATTACTGCAAATAAAAAGCAAAATAAATAGTAAAATAGTCAAAAGAAAAAAGGCAAAACTTAACTGCAGGAGCATCAAAATAATTCAAAAAGTTTCAGAAATATTCCAACTGTTTCAATACATTTTTTGTATCATTGTGCAATTTTCTCAAGATTTTGCCCTTGGAGGCTTATATGCTCATTTAGTTGCAATATTTGTTGGTGTCTTGCTAGCAAACTTTTGAGTCTCTTTTTTTAGCTTAAATTTGTCTTTAAACACTCTTAATTTGGTTTATCTTTTTAAAAAAAAATTGTTTCTTGCTTTTGTGTCTTCAAAATTTCTTGGTTTTGTCAAAGTAGTCTCTTTGTTTTTTTTTTCTATTTTTGATCAAAAAAAAAGTTGACTTTTTTTTCTATTCCTATTGGTGACTGATCATATGCCTTGGGTTCTATAGTAACATCAACACCAATGTTTGGATAGAAGCTTATAGGTTCCTTTTTCAAGTTCTAAAGGAGAATTGAGTGGCTTGACTGACCTACTTGACATTGTGTGTCCAAAAAACCCTTGAGTGAGAATGTTATCCTAAAAGCCTAAACACGAGTGGAGTGACACTTGGTGAGATGAACACTTTCGTGAGGACTTTTGTGACTGTTTTATACTAACATTGTCTTGTAAGTACACACAAATTATTGCATGATGAAGTCCATCTTTGATAGGAGGTATGATTCCCCAATGAGCTGTATGACTCTCCTGGGAGGTATCAGTCCCCGACACTACAAAAAAACAGCGTATTAGCGACGGATTTTTCCCTCGCTAAAGCCTGTTTTTCCGTCGCTACTGACTGTTAGCGACGGAATTAGCGACGGACCATTTCCGTCGCTAAACCACTTGTCGCTAATGGTTCGCGACGGAAAATCCGTCGCTAAAATCTGTCGCTAAAAACACTGTGCCACTGACCGTTGCAGTTGATTTGACACTGACACTGACCAAAGTTAGCGACGGATTTCCGTCGCTAAAATCCGTCGCTAACCTCATTTTTTTAAAAAAAAAAAAAAACTATTCTCAGATAGAGAGAGGGAGAGATTAGGGGTTGGGGAGATAAGGGAAGAAAAAAATGGTGTGGTGGTGGTGTGGTGTTGAAGGGAGAAGATAATGGTGGTGGTGGTGGTAAGAAAAAATGAAAGCGGAAGAGGAAAATGGAGAAGGAAAATAAATGAAAGAGGATGGTGTGGTGTTGAAGGGAGAAGATAATGGTGGTGGTGGTGGTGGTAAGAAAAAATGAAAGAGGAAGAGGAAAATGGAGAAGGAAAATAAATGAAAGAGGATGGTGTGGTGGTGGTGGTGGTGTGGTGTTGAAGGGAGAAGATAATGGTGGTGGTGGTGGTGGTAAGAAAAAATGAAAGAGGAAGAGGAAAATGGAGAAGGAAAATAAATGAAAGAGGATGGTGTGGTGGTGGTGGTGGTGGTGGTGTGGTGTTGAAGGGAGAAGATAATGGTGGTGGTGGTGGTAAGAAAAAATGAAAGAGGAAGAGGAAAATGGAGAAGGAAAAGAAATGAAAGAGAATGGTGTGGTGGTAGTGGTGGTGGTGTGGTGTTGAAGGGAGAAGATGATGATGGTGGTGGTAAGAAGAAATGAAAAAGGAAGAGGAAGAAATGAAAGAGGAAAAGGAAAATGGAGAAGGTAAAGAAATGAAAGAGGAAGAGGAAGAAATGAAAGAGGATGGTGTGGTGGTGGTGGTGTGGTGTTGAAGGGAGAAGATGATGGTGGTGGTGGTGGTAAGAAGAAATGAAAGATGAAGATGAAGAAATGAAAGAGGAAGAGGAAAAAACATAGAAGAGGAAGAAATGAAAGAGGAAAGAAAGGATTCGAGTTTATAAAAAAAAATTAACAATTAGTGACGGATTTAGCGACGGATTTCCCTCGCTAACTCTGGTCACGTGTCAAATCAACTGCAACGGTCAGTGGCACAATTTTCCAAAGATTAGCGACGGAATTAGCGTCGGATTTCCCTCGCTAATTCAATTTTTTTTTCAATTTTCGCGCCATGTTAAATCTATCGCTAATTTAGCCAATTTCCGTCGCTAAATACCTTGTTTTCAATCCGTCGCTAATTTTGTGCATTTCCGTCGCTAATTTTGATTTTAGCGACGGACTTCCAATCAGTCGCTAACATCCGTCGCTAATCCATGTTTTTTTTGTATGCAAGAAGGTATCACTCCCCCATAAGATACAACTCCCCTATGAGATATGACTCTCCTTGTGAATATTATGACCAAAGAAATAGGAGGCCTAGTATGTTGTTGAGGAGGATGAAAGGAGCCAAAGAAGGAGGGATATCAAAGAAGAAAACTCCTCCAATTATACCCACACCAATACTTGGAAGGTCAATTCAAAGAGGGAGGAAGCGTCCACACCTAAAAAGGTAAAAGACAGCTTCAGCCATAGTGGCAAAGAGTAAGAAAACTTTCTCTACCCCTACTACTAATCCTTCTACCTTTCATACTAGATGCCTTGTGTTGAATAGGTTATGTTGATTGTAAATTGATGGTGGAAGTTGTGTTAGTTTGGCTAGCACTCGCTTACTTACAAAGCTCAATCTTCTCACCATCAATCATCCAAACCCAAACAAAAATCCAATGGCATAATGAGAAAAACGAATTGGTTGTGGATAAACAAGTGCTTGTTAGTTTTAACATTTATAGGTACAAAGACAGTGTCTTATGTGATGTTGTCCCTATAGAGGCCAGCCACCTAATCTTAGGAAGGCCATTGCAAATTGATACAAATGTAATCCACAATGAATTTACTAACAAATACCCTTTTATGCATAACACTTTGCAAATTGTTCGTTCTCTTCTTAGTCCTCAAGAAGTTTTGAAAGACCAAATCATTTTGAAAAATAAAATTGAGGAGGAGGAAAAAGAAAGAAAGGCCAAACTCAAGTTGGAAGGTCAATCTGTAGCTGTAGTTGGCAACCCTAGTCGTGATCACAACACTCACAAAGAATTAAAAGCCCAAAAGCTTGAGGAGAAGGACATAAAGAAAATGAAAAACTTAATTGTAGTGCCCAGGATATAAAGAGGAAAGAATGTATGTGCCTTCGGAAACCTTTGTATGAAATATCATATGAATATAGGGTTTTCATCACTAACTATTTCCTTGCACGTAGTTTTGTTCATTCCTTGTTTAGGACACATATTAACTTGTTGCCTAATCCACTTTCTTGTGGGCAATGCAAGGACCTTGGTGGTACTTCCAACAGCAAACAACTAAATGGCAAGGCCAAGGTAATGGAGAATGTGAATCATGTTATGAAGTTGCAAAGATATCATCTTCTACCTCTTGTCTCCATTCCTTCCCCTAGACCTTTTTCTTTTACTTGGAAGTTTACCATATTTTGGATTTTTCTTAAACATGTATTTGGAATTTTCATGAGTAGGATATTATTTGGGGTCACTCATTTTCCTTTTGATCCCAATGGAGCCTAAGCAATTATAGCATTAGTATAGTTGCTTTTTGTTTTTGTTTTTCAAAATATGTGATTTTTGTCCATCTTTGATGTAGGCTTCCAAGAGGGGGAGTTCACTTGAAGACAAGTGAAATGCAAGAGGGGGAGGAAGATGTGAGCCCACATGGAGCTTGAATGAAGATCACAAAAAGCTCAAAAGCCAAAAAGAAGAATTCTAGAGAATATACTTCAATGTGCTCAACATAATCATTAAGACAAGAGAACATTGAAGGTGACCACGTACATAATAGGGGATTACTAGGATACTCAAATCCTAGTGTCTCCTATGTTTCATTCTTCTTTTAACAATTGTAAAACACTTGTAAGTTTAGGCATGTGGCTTTATCTAGTGGGCTACGGCCTAGAGGTAGCTTTGTGGCCAAGGGCTTTACTTGTAATTGTGGATTTGGGCTTTATATTGTGGACTTATGATCCATTAAGTCCATGGTGTAAATACCATATCGCATAGTGTAATTATAAAACTTCTTGGATGAATGAAATCATTTCCTCAATTTTGCAAAGTTGAATGCCTAGAGAGATACCTAGTGGGAGGTGAGAGTAGCGAGTACATGCATATGAGAGGTGAGGTTCATCATGAAGTTTCTCCAATGGTTCTTGAATAAGAGGACCTTCGCTCACATCTTTGGGGCTAGCAGAGCCCTGGGTGTGTTCGATCTTATCACCTTCCAGGAAGGTGTGGCGATCATTCATTTCTTCTTGTGAGTTTGTGTCATTTTCTTGTATTTTGCAACCCAGCTCTTTCTTCTACTTTCATGTAAGTTTGTGTCATTTACTTGTATTTTGTGTTGCATGTTCTTTATCATGACTTATAGACTCATATGGATTTGTAATTTTCTAGATCCAAAATTTAGTGATGCATGTGTGGATCACATTATGTCGTCTTGGAACAGACAGAGTGGTGAGGTCTTACTTTATCCCCATTTGCTTTTTCCACTCCTTTTTCATTAATCTTATTCTTCTTGCTGTGTGAAATTCATCGCCTTCATCTCATGGTTTTTTATTTTTTATGGTTTGTGTTTCTTAATACTAGATATGCTTGGGGTATACCGGAAGTGCTTGTAGTAGAACCGGGAGCATGGCATTTGAGTATCTTAAACCCCAAGACTTACTCAGTTCTGAAAAATATTATATGAGCTAGCATCTATACATTAGTATCTCAAAGGGAAATGCTTTAAGCGTTGTACATGTTGAGGCAAAATCCCAATCTAGTTTTGATGGTTAACAAACTTCAGTCATGAGAAGCTTAAGTTCTCTAATTTCATATGCTACTAATGTTTCTTCTTGAGTGAAAAACTAAGAACAGGATATTTTAGCTACTCTCAAGAAGATAATCTGCTTTTAAGAAGCATAAGTGTTGAAAAGACTTGAAGCAATCACAAGACAAAGAAGCCATAAGAATGTTGATAGAAATAACAAAGAAAAACACCCTTGGAAGAGAAGAGAAAGGTCATTAGTTAAGAAGGGTTAACATGAGAAGACGCACGAGAAGATTCAATATGAGAAGAGTCGTGATGAGAAGACTCAACATGAGAAGATTCATCGTGAGAAAAGTCATCATAAGAAGAATCATCACGAGAAGAGTCATCATAAGAAGAGTCAACATCAGAAGATTGACAATCATGTTGAGAAGCATAATGACAAGAAGGGTCAAGATCAGAAGGATCATGATGAGAAGAGCCAAGTTGAGAAGCATCAATGTGAGAAGCATCAACTTGAGAAGTATCAACTTGAGAAGACTTGAAGTTGAGAACATTCAAAGAAGAGAAGAGTCATGACAGCTGTAATGTGTTGTCTTCTCATGACAACTGTAGTGTGCTATCTTCTGTAAAAGTGTTGCAGAAAGTGCAAAGCAAATTGTCTTCTGCAGAAAGTGCAGAAACATCTGTTGTACTTTCTGACCACCCTGTTGTACTTTCTGACCACCCTTCTCAACGACTATATTTACTTGGGAAACCACTCCAACGACTCTAAATAATTAACCATTGGTTAATACACATATACTTCAGCTCAATGGCTATAAATACCATCAAGGATCATTGTTGAAGTTCTTTGTGAGAGAGAAATCAAATTCTTCCCATCCTTCTCCAGTAGAAAGTCTTCTCTCTTCCATGCTCAGCTACTTCATAACCATAGGGATTCATCTTATCTCTGAGTATGTATTTTTGCTTGTGTTGTAGTTTCTGTTGAAACACCATTTGTATCAACCAAGCTCTAGAAATCCCACAAACCCACACACTTAATAGAAAACCTGTTAGAAACCTTTTCAAGTAGCATGTGTTGATGTAGGGCTTGAGAAGTGAGTTGCTTCTGTGTTAGAAGCTACCTAGTAGATCAGAAGGATCGTATTAGGTGTGAGAACAGTAGGTAGAGATGTGCGAAGAAAACTACCACAAGAAACAGTAGGTAGAGCTGTGTTAAGAAAACTACCACAAGAAACAGTAGGTAGAGCTGTGTTAAGAAAACTACCTTGAGAACTTTAAGCCTAGGTTGGCTGTAAAGTTGTAACTATTTGGAAGATAGTGGAAATACTCATGGGGTGTGAAGAGTGGATGTAGCCCAGGGTTTTGGGTGAACCACTGTACGTCATTGTGTTATTTACTGTTTTTCTAAGTTGTTTTACACTGCACTTAAAACTCTCCATCTGGAAAAGGTTTTGGGAAAACTGATAAAACAGCTTTTGCTGACCCTTCTTTGCTACACACAGTTTTTCTAAAAACACTGTTTTTACAACCCTTCTCAAATGTTTTCAAAGTGGTAAACTTAAAGCACTATTCTTAAGTACTTCACACTTAAGATAAGATTTTCAAACACTATCTCTTGCATTTTAGTCATTTTTACTCCATTTTTATGGTATTATTAACATGGTGTATCAGTCTACAGTATGGCTTGTGGGACAAAAGCCATTTGATGAGACAAATTGAGAAGTATGTGTTTTCTACATGATGCCTCTAGTCTCTATTATACAATAATACCATGCACTCCATGATGCCTCTAATCTCTATCAGTTTGAGCTTTCTGATTATGACTAAAGAAAATAAGGAGGAAGGCCTTGATGGCTAGGTGAGAAACATGTCCGTTTAAATGTTGTAATTAAGTTATCTAATTTCTTTTTGTTAGTTGTGAATTTAGTTGTCTATATGTTTCGAATTTTTCGGAAATGATTCAGCCAGCAAAATATAAACTCCATAAAGATAAGTTTGCTCTTAATGCTGCAAAGTATTAATGGATGGAGAAATTAGTTCTGAATGTAGTTGAAAGCTTTTCAAACAAATTAAGGCTTTTGACTAGATATAATTGTATATTTTATGTTTTATTGTATCTTATGGATGAGTTTAGATTGTAAAGTAGTTTTAAACTTTAGTTTTGATAAACTTAAGTTTTAAACTCAAGGTATTTAAAGATTTCCCTGCTCAAATTCAGTGATTTTGTTTCCAACTAACTAACTATAACGTTGAAAAAGGGTACTTGTTTTTGAGCAATGTGAATGGCCAGCAGAGGAGAAGGAACCTTACAAGGCAACAGCCCAAGTGGATAAAAAATATTACGAGGATGAGATTAATAGCTACAAGATTGTGACAGTAATAATATTAGTATTTACCTTTTACTTAGTAGGTTTAATTCTAGCACTCTTATGCTTTTGTCTTGTTATGTGACTCACCATGATCTAGAATATTCCTAGGGAATGACTCACCTAGTTTCTAGAAGCTAGTATAACATTTAGATAGAATATTCCTAGCATCTAGCATTGAGTGGCTAATCATGTGTAGCCTCCTTTGCCTATATATTAGGACAAGCATGTATTGAAAGAATCAACCAATCAAATATCAATTAATATAAACTTCTCTCTATGAACTCATCTTTTATTCCTCTTCAACTCATCTCCTGGTATTCTAATTTATTACCTTTCCTAGCTTGAGTTAGGATATTACCGGAGATCATTCTCCCTACTATCCGTTTATCCGGTTACAAAGATTCCACAGCCATGAATATATTGATTTAGGAAATGAATCTGACAGTTCCTGAGGCTGCTTTAATATTGAAAGTAAGTTTATCAGCTGTAGCTTGACTGCAGTTTTGAAGTTGCTTATTGTCATGACAACTAATATAAGTCATGCTTTGTGATATTTCTAAATGGTGATGGCATCTCAGATAGTGATCGATTGCCTTTGGGATGTCTTAACTCTTAATAACTTCTAAAGTTCCCACTGGAATGTGCTGAGAGTACTATGCCATGGAGGCTCAAAGATCTGCTCTTTGATTTGCATACCTTGGGGTAGGTGGGAGAATTATAAGGTTCTAAAGTGCTTAATATATAGTTCTGTATTCGTAATCTAATCTCTAACATATTGGTTACAAGACAATATATCTTTATGTCTTTCAGGAATCAGGAAAACCATTTGATCTTAAGTCTACCACATGACAAGGATGAGAAGAAAGTATAACGTTATCCTCCATGGAAAGGGAATTTTTTAATGAGGTGAGACAATACATTAGTTAGATTGAAACAAGGCTCAATACATGTATGATGGAAGTTACTACTGCACCCACCTATTGTGGATCTATGGTCTTCTGTGCTACTATAGCAACAACTATTAGATGGATTTGTTCTATTTTTTTTTTGACAGCGGATTTGTTCTCTATTTAAAATAGTCATTAACTAATTACTGTTAGCTGCTTTTCTTTCCGTTTTTTTTCTTATCATGACTCTTGATATTAAATATGAAAGAATGTATTGCTTCAATTAGGTATTGACATTACGGAATTCTCAGAAGTACAAGAATGAGGGGGCATGATATAATTATTTTGGTAGCTAGCTGACAGTGCTTGTTAAGTCTCCTTACAAGGAGAAAGGCAAAGCCCAGACAAGTACAGGCACCTCCTTTTCATTGTCTTTTACTATCAATCTTTCAGTTATGCTTTGAATTTTGCTCAAGTTTCTTGACATTTGAAGAAAGCAGCAGCAACAACAAATGGATAGGGGAGATTTTTCTCCTTGTGGTACACCTACTGGACTTGATCCTAGAGATTTTTCTCCTTTTGGCTTGCATGCTTTTGATTTGATCAAAGTTTGTATTTTATTGAATCTTATGGATAGAAAGTAAATGTTCCAAGTAAATTTACTTTAGTTGTATGTGCTTGATTGAATGTTATGGATACTAAACGATGCTTTTTGAAGAATTTGAAGGGAGATTGATTTGAGTCAATTGGATAAAGATTTTTTAAATAAAAAAACACCTTATAATAGCGCTTGTCTGAGGAAACGATATTAAAAAGGATCTCTTTGATAGCGCTTTCTTTGGAAAACGCTATAAAAGAAAACGGGAATTACAGCCAGGCACCTATATAATAGCGCTTAATTAAACAAGTGTTGTTAAAAGTTCACATTTAATAGCGTTTTTTAAGCACTATAATAAATCTAATATCTATTATAGTGGTCAAATTTATAGCGCTATTAAAATCCTAAAAAAGTGCTATTGTAGGTCTTTTTTGGTGTAGTGTCTACTCACTATCATAGTTGAGAAGACTCTTTTCACTCACCATTCTCAACTTTGCATTTACACACACAATGTCATACTTGTGAAGTTGTTTATGTTCTTTCAGGTTAATCTTTTAAAGGATCACAATTCCAACCCCCTTCCTTGTGACACTCATTGACTTCAATTGGTGTCAAAGTTCGACCATTGGTTGAGCACACTCTAAAAGTGTCAGAGAAAAGATCTTGGAATAAGTTATGAGCAAACCAATTTCTATTTTCTTCCTTTCAGAAAGAGCTTCGTCAAGTAGAAGGAAGGGAAAGACACCACCACACTATATAAAGGACAAATTTGAAGGAGAAGAAAGCAAGTCAAAACTCACCTGCTTTGAATGTAAGTAGCATGTGCACAAAAAGCAAAACAGTCAACTCCTCTACTAGAAAATGTGTTTGCAATTGCGAACAAATAAATCGGATTGGAGATTAGATGTCAATTTTCTGTTGATGTAGTAAATTAATTAAGTGTATTTTATCCGATTTATTTGTAACTTTTGAGATTATTGTAAGACTTCATTTTTTTAAATGTCAATAGTACTCTTAGGTTGACATTTTTAACTATTTTGTAATTTGATATGCTTGTAACACTTGTATTCCTAGGTATAAATATTGTAATTATCAAATTACCCTCGTTTATATGAAATGTTATTTAAATATTAACTTAATTTGATTTAAATATTAGCTTAATATAAATTATTAAAGGTGAAATAAAAATATAAAATTAAGATAATTATTATTTTATAATATAGTTTTCTTGCAATAGCCTTTTGCTATGATTTATTTTCTTAATATATCTATATATATATATATATATATATATATATATATATATATATATATTTATATATGGCATTAATTAGAATAATAATACTTTTAAGATTAAAATAATTAGTAAAAACGATAAAATGTGTATGTTATATGTAGTATTAATAATTACTTTGAAATTTACTGTAAACTTATAACTATTAAACTAAAAATAATGAAAGAAAGGAGTATGTTTTGCCTATAAACAAAAATTAAAATACATAAGTAAAGTAATGTTTGTTCTCAAAAGTGCGTGAGTAATGCTATTTTGAACATGTTGTCAAAAAAAATGCTATTTTGATCTTGACAAAAAAATGTTATTTTGGTGGGTGATTTTCTGGGTAGTAGGTGAGCAGGGACACAGCCAGGACTGCGAGTGTTGGTTACACCAGAAAACTGTTTCAACGAAAAGTAATTCATTCACATTGATTTCAGATACTTATTACAAGTTGACTCAATTGGTAGTCAACACAATAGGTGTGGGCCGAGACACCAATACAAGCAGGCCCAAAAACAAAATCACTACTTACACCACTACAAATACAATTTGTAACCTACTAGAGCTTACATTTCTTCCCTTAAACTGAATCATTTATGAATGATCAGTTTATACAACAAGCACACAGACACAAACTATCAATCATAGAACAAAGATAATGCAGAACAAACAGAACATCAGCAGCAGAAAACATCTTCACTGAAGTGTCGATTATCACTGCTAGTGAGTAATTGACTTGCACAAATCATTCCCAGACACCTTCTCAATTTCACAAAGCTGTCATTTTTTAAACTCTTGGTCAGAATATCTACATATTGTTCTTCTGTGTTGCAGTATTTAAACTCTATAATTCCTTCCTTGCATAGATTTCTCAAGAAGTGAAATCTAACATCTATATGCTTACTCCTCCCGTGTAGAACAGGATTCTTGGATAGCTTAATGGTTGAGCTATTATCACATAGAATAGGCAAGCAATTCTGCAGATTTACACCCAGTTCTTCTAAGATTCTCTTCACCCAGATGCCCTAACACACACAGTAAGCTGCAGCCACGAATTCAGCTTCTGTAGTGGATAATGTGACTATTGGTTGCTTCTTAGAGGCCCATGAAATTGCCCCTGAGCTGAGAATGAAAGCATACCCTGAAGTACTCTTTCTGTCATCTTGGTCCCCTGCGTAATCAGAATCACAATACACTGCCGGATCAGTCTTCCCTTCACCAGAATACACTTTTCCCATGTCTGATGTTCCTCTTAGGTATCTAAGGATTCTCTTTGCTGCTATGAAATGATTTTCAGTAGGTTTCTCCATGAATCTACTAACCATACTGACAGAAAACATTATATCAGGCCTTGTTGCATTCAAATACATCAAACTTCCAATTAACTGCTTGTACATAGTTGGGTCTACCAATTTTCCTTCATCATTCTTTGATAACTTGTTTCCTAGGACAGTAGGATTAGTAACAGGTTTGCTACAACTCATGCCAAACCTCTCAAGTATCTCATTTATGTATTTCTGTTGATTGATGAATATAAACCTTGAGTCTTGAATTACTTCAACTCCAAGGAAGTATCTCATCCTTCCAAGGTCACTCATATCAAACTCATTCTCCATTGAACTCTTGAATTCATTAATCATAGATCTATTATTCCCAGTATAGATAAGATCATCAACATATAAACTCACTATGAGTATGTTGTTGTTCTCATCTTTCTTGGTAAAGAGAGTATGCTCATGAGAGCATTTCTGAAACTTTTCCCTGCTGAAGTATCCATCAATCTTACTATACCAGGCTCGGGGAGCCTGTTTAAGCCCATACAGAGCTTTCTTTAATCTGTATACCATACCTTCCTGCCCCTTTTTCTCATAACCTCTAGGCTGCTCTACATGGACAGTTTCTTCTAACTCTCCATGAAGAAAGGCGCTTTTGACATCTAACTGGTACACAACCCATCTCTTACTTGCTGCCACTGCAAGGATAGCTCTAATTGTATCCCATCGTGCCAATGGTGCAAAAACTTCACCGTAATCAATGCCATGTTCTTGAGCATACCCTTTTGCAACAAGCCTTGCTTTATGTTTCTCAATTTTACCTTCTTCATTATACTTTGTTTTGTAAACCCATTTAACCCCTATTTTTTTCCACCCTGTGGCATTTCAACTAACTCCCATGTACCATTCTTTTCTATGGATGCTATTTCTCTATCCATAGCTAGTCTCCACTTCTTATGTTTGGCAGCCTCTTCATTGTTTGTAGGATTACTATCCTCACAAGCTAGCAGACTATGCATCAATGCATCTTCATGAACAAGTTCACCATTCATCGCATAATCTCCTGACCAAACAGGTGGCCTCCTTTCTCTTTTCTCTCTTTGTGCAGGCATGTCAGTATCAGTTACCTCTTGATCACTTGTTGTCGTTTCATTCCTGTCATTGGTGTTCTCATTGTGAGAATCATTATCATTACTTTCATTCTGTCCTGCACTTTCATTTGTAAGATCACCTAGGGGCTCAATTGATGTATCCTCATCAAGATCACACTCTGCAGATTTGGTTGTACTACTGGTGTCCCAGTTCCAGATCTCATTTTCAGCAAAAACAACATCCTTACTTATTAATATCTTCTTGGTAGTGGGGTTATACAACCTATATGCTTTAGATTCCTCACTCACACCAAGGAAAATACATTTGACACTTTTGTCATCTAATTTCTTTCTAATTGCATCTGGAATGTGCATATAGGCAACACATCCAGACACTCTTAGATGTTTAACAGAGGGTTTGACTCCACACCATGCTTCCTCAGGGGTTATATCCCTCACTGAGACTGTAGGACACCTACTTAAAAGGTAAACAGACCATCTTACAGCTTCAGGCCAAAAGGACTTGTGTATCTTAGCTTCACTCAACATACATCTCACCATATTCATAACGGTTCTGTTTTTCCTCTCAACAACACCATTCTCCTGAGGTGTATATGCAGCAGTCAATTGTTTTCTTATGCCATTCTCACTACAGTATTCAACAAACTCCTTAGAATTAAACTCACCCCCTCTATCTGTTCTAAGGCAACTAATAGTGCATTGACTTTCCTTTTCTACCATAAGCCTAAACCTTTTAAATGTTTCAAAAGTTTCTGACTTCTCACTAAGAAAATAGACCCAAGCTCTTCTAGTGAAATCATCAATAAAGGATAAGAAGTACCTCTTATTGCTGTTGGACACACAAATCAGAATGGACTAACTCAAGTTTCCTTGAAGCTCTCCAAGTGCTTTGTTTGGCCATAGAGTCTCTGTGCTGCTTTCCCACCATACATTCAGAACACACTTTTGTAGTTTCCTTCAATTCTGGCAACCCTTTCACCATGCTTTTCTGATTGAGAAGCTTCAAGCCATTGTAGCTGAGATGACCATATCGCTTGTGCCATAGTTCAGTTGACTCACTGCCAGCAGCCTGCAAACAATTACTTTCTGGAACTATGGGTGTTGCTTTGATAGCAAACATCCTATTATTGGCCATGTGTGAGGTCATGATTAGGCCCTTCTCCTTGTGATAAACCTTGCATTTGTCATCCTGAAACACTACCTTCAGATTCTTTTGTTGGGGTTGACCTATACTCAACAAATTGTTGGTAAGGTTAGGAATATAATACACTCCTGTGATTATTTGTATTCTTCCCTCTATCCTTAACTTCACATTTCCCTTGCCAACAACATTAAGTTTCCTTCCATCACCGAGCTTCACACTTTCCCTGAAACTCTCATCCAACTCAGTGAACCATTTCTTGCCTCCGCACATGTGAGTGCTACACCCAGAATCCAGAAACCAGATGATTTCTTTCAATGTTTCTGGATCCTCTCCAAGTGCCATTAGAAGCATCTCTTCTTCTTCATCAAAGCCAGTGTAATTAGCCTCCTTCTCCTCAAGGTTTGGACACTCATATTGGTAATGCCCAAGCTTGCGGCACTTGTAGCATTCTATATGCTCCTTCGATCCTAGTCTCCCTCTTCCTCTACCAGCACCACCTCGGCCTCTACCTCTTCCTCTGCCCGTGTTGGTAACCTTCAAAGCTTGTTCCTCCTCAACTTGCCCTTTCATGCGTTTCTCCTCCACCAGCAGACTACTCTGTAGCCCATCAATTGACAGAGTTTCCACATCGTTGGCTTGAACGATCGAGCACACTACGTAATTGTACTTCATGGGCATCGATCTCATAATCTTTTCAACGACGGTAACTTCACTAACCTTCTCTCCATGCGATTTCATCTTGTTGATGATTGAAAGAATTCTTGCAAAGTATTCATTCACCGATTCCTCGTTCTTCATTTTGATTGACTCAAATTCACCCCTTAGGGTTTGCAATTGCGCCCTCTTCACCTTGGTTGACCCGTGATACTTCTGTTTCAGCGAATCCCAGATATCTTTAGCAGTTTCCACATTCAAGATCGTTTCAAGAATGTTCCTTTCGATGGCTTGGAACAAATAGTTCTTTGCCTTGAGATCTTTCACCTTCGCCTCTTCGTACGCTTTCTTCTGTTCTGGAGTTGCATTGTTTGCGAGCACCGGAATTCTTTTGTCAACAACTTCCCAATAATCCTTCGATTTGAGCAAGTTTTCCATTAGCATCGTCCAGTGGTCGTAATGACCATCGAACTTTGGAATTGCAGGTTGAACATAGCTTCCGTTTTCCTTTTCTCGATCTGCCATGGACGCGATTGAACGAATGACCGTCTTCTACCTTCGTCAAGAACTGGGGTTCTTTGCCCAGGCTCTTGAAGCGAGCTCTGGTACCAAATGTTGGTTACACCAGAAAACTGTTTCAACGAAAAGCAATTCATTCACATTGATTTCAGATACTTATTACAAGTTGACTCAATTGGTAGTCAACACAATAGGTGTGGGCTGAGACACCAATACAAGCAGGCCCAAAAACAAAATCACTACTTACACCACTACAAATACAATTTGTAACCTACTGGAGCTTACAGCGAGGGTAAGCTATAAAAAAATAAATTTATCCAATAAATGTATATTTGTATCGGCTTTCATGGAGAATATTATACTCATTAAAGAAAAAAAACTTGAATTACATTAATAATTTATCAAAACACATTACTCACTTTTACATGTCATGAAAATCATCTTTAATGGAATCTACACAATTATTCTTTCAATGTATGGTAAGAGTAAATCACTAAAAACTTCATTTTTCAGCTTGTTGTGAAGTGGGATCTAGATCGATGGTTATTAGAGATTTAGAGTGATTATTTGGTCAAGTAACCTCCTAATTCCATATATACTACTATGAAACACTATTATTAAATTAACTATGTAACTTATAAGCATATATATATATATATATATATATATATATATATATATATATATATATATACTATATATTATTGAGAGTAACCATGTGAAAACAGTGCCCCTCAAGCTCAAGATGTCCCTCCGTCCTTATAGTTGAGTGTGGTGAGTGGAGATAAGGAATGTAATTTTATGCCAAAAAAACTAAAACTATCCAATTCTAGAATGAAGGGTTACCACCATATTTGGGGCCAAAAAACCATGTTGGTGCAAAAAAAAAATTATTTACCAAAATAATATACATTCTGGGTTATATACCAAAGTAGGGTAGATTCTTTTTCTAGTTCAGAAGTCGCCCCCACCAGGGGCGACTTCTGAACTGTTTTTTGCAATTTTTTTTTAAAATTCAATTCAGAAGTCGCCCCCCCCAAGGGTGACTTCTGAACTGTGTTTTGCAATTTTTTTTAAAATTCAGTTCAGAAGTCGCCCACCAGGGTGACTTCTGAACTGTGTTTTGCAATTTCTTTTTAAAATGCAGTTCAGAAGTCGCCCCCCACCAGGGTGACTTCTGAACTGTTTTTTTTTTAAATTTTTTTTATTATATATTAATATATAAATACCTAAATAAACTATAAATAAATTTATAAAAATTATTATACCTATTTATAATTGAAACATCTCAATGTGCTTGGAATACGATAATTCGATAGGACTCCGAGTATGAGGTTGAAACATCTCAATGTGTACCGTAAAAAGTCTAAAGGGTAAATTGGTCCCTACAATCTTCCCATATTGTATTACCAGTTGGCGATCACTTTTGTCCCAAAGTGAACTATAGCATTACCAGTTGTCGATCACTTTTGTCCATGTGGTATTTTCCAACATCATCCCATATTTTACTCTCAAACTCTCGCATCGGCGAGTCTTTGAGTCTTCTAATATAGTCAACAGGGAAAACACTATCAATTATCTCTCTGTAATTGCACAGAAACAAAATCGCAACCACAACTTTAGTCAAACTCAAAGCAAAGCAAAGAAAAAGAAGAGATTAAGTAGTTAGCTACCTTCCAGCATAACTCAACAGCAGAAAAGCTTTTCTGAACTCCAATTCTCCCAACGCAGAAAGAACATCGGAAGTAGTAGAATGCGCTGTCGCGGTCGTTTCCGCTACCAGCAAAGGAGGAGACGGAGAAGGTTTCGACGGAGAAGGAGGAGAAGGTTTAGACGGAGAGGATGAAGACTTTTGGAGCATGAACATAATGTAGCCACCGAGACTTCGGATTGTTTTTCATTTTGAAATTGTGCTGAGAACTTCAATCGCTTATTCTTCTCCAATGCTAGCAAGTTGTTGTCTCACTTTGTAATCGAGTGGAGGTAGCGACTGCTCCTTATAGATTCTCTCTATTAAATCCTCTACCGGTGGCGGAAGAACTACAAGTTGCTCCGCCATGATCTATCACCGCAACTGCAGTTAAAACAACTCCGATGACAGAAACAGTAGAGAGAACGGTGAATACAAAGAAAGGAATTTATTTATAGTTTATTTAGGTATTTATATATTAATATATAATAAATTAAAAAATTAAAAAAACACAGTTCAGAAGTCCCCCTAGTGGGGGCGACTTCTGAACTGCATTTTAAAAAAGAAATTGCAAAACACAGTTCAGAAGTCACCCTGGTGGGAGGCGACTTCTGAACTGAATTTTAAAAAAAAATTGTAAAACACAGTTCAGAAGTCACCCTTGGGGGGCGACTTAATCTGTCGACACGTGGACAGTACCAACGTGAACAAAAAAAAACACCAAACAAGACCAAAAATAGAGAGAAAACACCTGAAGACGTGAGACCCACTGGCCAATAGTAGTCACAACTCTGCGATGAACAGTACCTACGAACAGTACCGGCAAATGAACAGTACCGTGAACAGTGCGCGATGAACAGTACTTCGTGAACAGTGTTTTCAGAACTACAATAAGGGGATGGCGGCTAGGGTTTTTGTGTGGAAGCGAGACTCCCAAAAACGAGAGCTCGTGATACCATGTAGAAAAAAAGGAATAGGAGACACGATATTGGTCACGCAGTTCGGCCAATCTTTGATTACGTCTGCGACTACAGAGCAGCTGTAGTTCCGTCTTATTAATTGTATATTTCTGTGTAATGAGTACAAGCACTAATGAGTTTAAATAGGGAAAACCTAACGAACCTGGGCCGAATACATATAAAACTACTATTTACAACATATCTTAACAAGTACCATCGCATAAACCGGTACAAAAAACATAAAATTTCAAGCTTTCCGTCCAAACATGCAAAAAATTACACAAGCACCAAAGTACCTAGTACCTGCTCCATCCTCTCTACTATCCACCATGTTGGGCTCCTTAAAAACATGTTCTCTTTTAATTACTAATGATTGGCACTAGAATGTTAGAATACAATAGAACTATTCTTTTTATCTTCCTTTTTAAAACAAAGGTTTCCTGACGTCACCCTTTCCCCTCATAAAACTTCCAAAATTACTGTAGCCAAATACGTATAGAGTTATAGCTTCCGTTCCATTTTTTCTTCCTCCATTAACTCCTTTGGCAGCCACTTCCCATCCATATTTTCTTTATGCATTAACTCCTTTACATGCATTCCATTTTTCCCTCATGTATTTACCGACAACCACTTTACCTACAATCATCAAACATTAAATGTTATCCCACCAAAGTGAAATAAACGAAAGAGAAGAAGAACAACAGCAAAAGGAGAGAGAGAGAGCAAAGCTAAAGCGATGGTCATGGTGGTGAGGGAGAGAGAGAGAGAGAGATGGGAGGACGAGATGAAGGACCGAGGGTGGTGGGCAAGGCGGCGGTGGAACGAACAACGGAGGCGGAGTCCACTACACGCGGTGGCCGAAACTGAACTAGACACAAAGGTGAGGTCTTTCTCCTGTTTAGTTACCACTGCCGATGACACCGTTTACCACTACCTCTGTCCCATTCGCAGGATCAGAAGCGTCATCGACGAGATCGTTAAGCAACTCCGCGCCGACACAAAAGCTAAGATCCGTATCGGTGAGACGCTTCCTGGATGCGACGAACGTGTCGTTACCATCTACAGCACCGCTGAATAGACCAACAACTTCGACGGCGATCAGAAGATGACGACGGTGACGATGGTTTTCGCGTTTGAGGTTTGGTTCTTTCCCTTCTTCCATTCCTAATTTCTGATTTGGTTCTTTTTTTATTCCAGGTGGCTACGTCGTTCAGAGCAAGCTCGATTGGGACCACTTCTCCACTGCTTGGCTCGCTTGGGACTCCCATCACTCTGTTCGTGCATCTTCCTCTCTTAAAATCTTCTCTTTCTTTTCATTTTTACATTAAAAAAATTATATATGTTTACTGGCAAGATGTGGCAAGATATGAAATCTTAGACGATCAAACGGGCTTAGTAATTATATGTAGCGGACACTTCGTAAGAGCCTTATCACGTCAGTAAACATTTAATTATACTGTGCTGTGTTTGTGTTCTCCTGTCCGTGCATCATACTAAAACTACTTGAAAACCTTAAGCAAGAAATTTTCGATTTAGTACCTAAATAAATGCAAAATTGTAGAATTGCTTTTAATTCGGCCCTTTTGTTATAACATCCTTTATTGGAGTTATGACGTGGTGTAGAAGCCAAATTGATATTGAATTGCACGTGTTGAGACCATCCTTACCAAGATACATACAGTAATGATCTAAGAGTTACATTGTGGTGGCAGGTGTCACTCCAGCTGAGCGGCTTTTGGAATTGTATCATGGGAAGTGGGAGAAATCTGTAGATCATGTGTTTG
Source organism: Astragalus membranaceus (assembly GCA_039519185.1). Lineage (NCBI taxonomy): Eukaryota > Viridiplantae > Streptophyta > Magnoliopsida > Fabales > Fabaceae > Astragalus > Astragalus membranaceus. The sequence goes on along the minus strand of CM076846.1, from coordinate 62,798,294 downwards.
AGGAATTGCTTTATTGAGGCGTATTCAGCTACCTGCTTCTCTTTTACGTTTCAGGCGGGAGGTTTATTGGGTAAATCTCCTTTTTTGGGTAGATTCTGTGTAAACTTTTGGTTATAGCCCTGGTTGTCTCTCTTGTGAGCTGCTTTTAGATATAGGGAGTAATTTATGTAATTTTTTGCCTTGAGGCCTTCTAAAAAGATTGACAATGACCTGATCAAGCTGGCATTTGGCTCATCTAAAAAGATTGACAATCACACCGGCTTAATCAATAAACCAAGTTACTGTGAGATGTTGAAAAAATAATCAATAATCAACCAAGTTGTATTATGGTAATCTATTTGCATCTTTTGCCTCAAATCGTTGGTTTCTTAGTTGGGTCATGCATTCAGTGTTCCATCTTCAAATTGGGGCTTCCAAATTCTAATTATTTACAAGAGAAAAAAGCTTTTTTTATTTTTTCCTGGACGGCGATGACCACGGGATGAACGCTTCGTCGCACCGACGGCGACCAGAAGACGACGACGGCGACGGCGGTTTTCACGTTTGAGGTTTGGTTCTTTCCCTTCTTCCATTCCTAATTTCTGATTTGGTTCTTTTTTTATTCCATTCCTAATTTCTGATTTGGTTCTTTTTCTTCTTCCATTCCCAATTTGTAAACGACCCACTGCTCACCTGCCTCGATCTATCATTGTTGGGTAGAATAATCTACTGAGTAAATTACTATGTATCTAATTGGGAGAGAGTTGGATCTCTCAAATCTAACCCAGATCTGAGTGAGAAAAGTGAGAAAGATTAAATCTAATCCAACCCAGATTCGTGGTGGCTGAGCTCCATTGATGTAGAGATGCAGAGGGGGTTTGAGAAAGCATATCACTGTCTTGTGTATTGAGAGGCCTGTCTTGGTAACATGATTATAGGATTTTGCTAATTGTCTTTTTTGGTTTTTTTTGGTTTTGTAGGTTGTGTTTGGATATGGACATGGGGTTTTGCGCAACACAGATCCAACATACACTTGCCAGAGGGAGTTTGCATTGAAGCATTTGCCTAATGACCCACTTTTCCAGCTGGTAGTGGTTATTTCCAAAATTTAGATTGTTTGCTTTGGAGTGTTTCCTTATGGCGGAACCAAATTTTAATTATGGTAAATTTCTTCATGATCTTATGTGACTTCGTGATCCTTTCAGGTTTAAAAGATAAAAGAGGTGGTTCCTCCCATTCTTACCAAGTTAGGCAAGGTAATGTTTTTATTTTTCAATAAACGCTCCCACTTCTGATGGAATTATTCTTTGAGTTCAAAATGGTTTTTCGTTAATGCAAAACAGTTTTGTTGTTTCGCCCCCATTTAGTATGCTAATCATCATTTTTTTTGGTTTTCCTTGATCTATGGTTGTTTTAGTGTTTTTGTTGTTTTCAATTCTTATGAGCTCCTTTTTCCGTTTCCATGTTTTGTCTTGTGCGTTTTGTTGCAAGTTTTGACCTTAAATTCATGCTTATACTTTTGTTATTTTGCATTGTATTGAATCTTTTATCTCCTAATCCTATATAAATTGTCATTGGGAATTTCATTTTCATGAAAAACACAAAAATAACTTGCTTTTATTTGTTTGATCCTCGGTGTTGTTTATTCTTTGTTTACTTTTGTTATTTTGCATTACATTGAATGTTTTATCTCCAAACACTATATAAATTGGTATTGGGAACTTCATTTGCAGAAAAAACACAAAAATTAGTTGTTGATGATCCATACGTACAAGAATGCTTTTCCAAATATCGTACATATCATTTTGAATATGTTCCTAGCTTTGTAAGTGGTTTCATTCTCAAGCTACTGAACTTTTCCCTTTCTTTTTTTTATCACTGTACTTTGTTTTGATGTTGTTTCCTTTTTTCTAAATAGACAAAGCAGCAGCTTGCAGTCCTCTTCTATGCAGATTTCTATGAAAATTTTCCCTCAACTATACAACTATTGGATCCTAAGGGAAATGTGTTTGTGGTTTCTGTCAAGGAAAATAAGGGCAGACCCTTTATGCGTTATGGTTTAACACGCATTGGGGAGGTTTACAACCTTTTCTCTGTTGGTTGGATCACACTTTATTTTGGCCACACTACTACTTTTCAAATAGCAATTGAGAAGAGTGAGAATTTAGACCATGATTTTGGAAGTGCTTTAATTTTGTTGGCTTTTATTCACCATCCTACAAAAGGTGTTTCCTACATTGGTTCTCCATTGTCTTTCTTTCCCCAGGCTACTAATTATCTTGAATGCATATTTAACCACTATCTAACTCTGCCCAGAAGGTGCCTGAAACTATCATTTTGACAGCTGTTGCGCCCGAAAAAGTCCCTGAGGGAATCTTTCTTCGTTTACAACTTTTTGAAAATCAATGAAGTCGCCACCAATATTTTTTTTATCAGGAAAATATTGAAGAAAAACCTTTTGGAAAGCGGATGGCCTTTTGGAAAACCGGAAAATTTGGGTTCGGGGGTCGGTTAGGCATGGGGAAGGTTTTAGCACCCTACGCCTCCTTTCTACCGAAAGGGAACCTTTAACTAAATGTGTGGTTTTAAGTGCGGATTTGGAAAATACTTAAATTTGCCATTTTTTTCGAAAAGAGAATGAAAAGACTTAATGAAAATTTTTATTTTTGGCAAAAGTGTTTGTTGTTTTTTTTAAGAGAAAGAAAAAAAAATGTTTTTAGTTTATTGTGCTTGACGGAGGATATCCGCTCCTACGTATCTCCCGGTGCGATGGAGAATTCAAAGCTACGTAGTTCTGGTTTTCTAATAGGGTTTTGTTTTTTAATCTTTTTGGAGTTTTTTCGCAAAGAGGTTGAGCGTTCGCAGTGACCAAACAACAATGGTTTAGAGTGGTCGCACTACTAACTCGTATGAAAATGAATTATCATTAACGTCCAAACGGCAACGGCGCGAGTGGTGATTAATGACAATCGGTTTTTATTTTGAGCATTGAAAAGGTTTTCACAATTGAAGGAGAGCGTTTGTAAGGACCAAACGACAACGGTTTAGAGTGGCCACACTACTAGCTCCCACAGGAATGAAATCATCACCCACAATCAAACGGCAACGGCGCGAGTGACCATTAGTGATGATTAATTTTGATTTCGACGTTTGAAAAGATTTGTTTTTGAAGAGTGTCTTCGTTGATTTCGACGCTTGAAAATATTCGCTTTCGAGGTCAGAAAAAATTTATTTAGGGAAAGGAAGTATATTTTTTAAAAGGAGAAACAGTGGATGTAATAGTAAAACGGGGGTGCAAATAAAAGGAGGGCTGTATTATTAAAAATGGGGTGTAAACAGTGAGAAGGGTTGCGTTTTAAAATGGGGGGTGCAGAAAATGAAGCCCAATTCGCATGGGAGGGCCCAGTTAGCGAAACTGGGCTTAAGTGACAAAAGGCCTTATGCTTGAGCCTGGGGGGTGTAAATAACAGTTTACTTGTTTTTTTTTAAAAATGTTTTACTTACCACTCTTTTTACTAAGGAAAAGTTTTTTTGTTCTCTTTTTTTCTTTTGTTAATTTTTGATTAAATAAAAAAACGAATAAATAAATAGAAAAACATAAAAATCAATTTATTTGTTTACTTAACAATGGTAAAAGAAATGTGTTGACTACCTCTTTTTATTAATTACTAGGAAATGTTTTTTTTTTTTGAGTTTTTCCGAAAAGTGATTTTTTGTGAAGTGTTTTTGTTGGCATTTGGTATAAAGAGATCTATTAATTATTTAAAGAAACATTTTACCTTAAATCCTTGTTTGATATTAGAAGAAAAATTGCTACATTTCTTATTGTTATTATTTTGATGACAATTATTATTGTTGATAAAAAAAAGACATTGCTACATTTCTTCAAAGAGAAACATGACATTCAAAGATAAGCAATCAAATTGAACTATTCTTATTTTAAAACAACAAGAGCATAAGAACATGAAGCATTTTGTATTCTTCTATTAAAAAAAAGTCTAACATTCAATCTCTCAAAATCTCAAAAAACACCACATATGCGAAGATGAACAAAAAGGATTTATGAGACAACAAATTTACATTGATTATAATAGAGATGCAAAGATCATAAGATAAAACAAGAAATTTAAGAGAGAATACTAAACCAACCTTGAATAATGAACCTTTTGGTGAGACTTTACCAACAATAACAACAACAAAAATAAACTATGAAAATTTTAGTAGAGGAGAAAAACGAAAAAAATAATCTCTCTCTCACAGAAACTTCTCCGGATCCGCTTTTGCTTCCTCTTGCTCCTGAGTCTTTCAAGACTTCGGCCTCTCCTCTCTTTTCTCTCCAAAAACCCGTCCCCTTGCCTCAAAACCGTAACTCCTATTTATACCAAAACTTGATCTTGTGGTTGTGTGCTTTGTTTTTTGGTTTTTTCCACCAAGCCTTGTGTATATATCCGTTGGCGTGCTAACCTTGAGAAAAACGAAATGGAAAACATGTTTCCTTAGATGAATCCGTGAGCTTTGGGGGGACCAACGGTCTCTTGTGTGGTGATGCCCAAAGATGTCTATTTCGTGAGAAAGGAGAGAAAGAAGCACCAAAAATGGTGATTTCGTGAGAGGATGTGAAAGGAAAACGTGTGGAGATGGAGAAGGGAGGGTGGGCGGCTAGGGCTTGATGTGGGTAGTGGAGGTGATGTGTTTTGGAGGTTGTGTGAGGGAAAGGAGATGGAGGGGTGTATGAGAGAGAGAGAGGCCGTAGGGGGGGGAAATGGTTGAGTGTGTGAAGTGAAAAGATGAGAGTGAGTGTGTGAGAGAGTGATGTGAGGGAGAGAGAGAAAGGGGGCGTAGGAAGGGAGAGAGAGCCGTTGGGAGAGGAGAGAGGGAGGGGTGGAGTGTATGGGGAAAGGAGATGTGGGGAAGTGGGAAGTGTGTGGAAGTGGGATTGTGAGTTCCAAGGAGGGAAAAGGGGAGTGGATGGGGGCGGATTTTAGGGAGGAGAGAGGGGATGAATGTGGACTTCTTTTAGGGCTAGGGGGAAGAGTGAATGTGGACATCTTTTTAGGGTAAAGGGGGGTGGGGTCGAATTAGGGTTAGGAGAGGAGGGAAATTAGGGTTTTGGTGAGTTGGGTTATGGGTTGGATATGGGTTAGGGTTAGGATATGGGTTAGGGTTAGGATATGGGTTAAGGTTTGGTGGAGGAGTGGGCTTTAGATGGCCCAATCCTAATTGCACCTCTATGTTTTTTTTACAGACCCCCCCCTATCTCCTCCTTTGCTTATTTTGTTTCTTTACTTCTAATTATTATTTTTTCAAAGATTAAAACTTGTAGCAAACTAAAATAAAATAAAACATGGCATGAAAATAAAATAATTATTTTTATCAAAAATAAATAAAACTTCTTATTTTTGGATAGGACAAAATTAGGGTATTATAGCTGCCCCTCTTTATTTCACATTTCGCCAAGAAATATGACTTGGCCTTTTCATATTTGTTGGTGAAATGGAAATAAAGATATAGGAATAACACTAATTTTGTCCGCTCCAGAAAAGCTCAACTTTTCTTTTTGTTATTTTCCTTTTGAGAAAAGGGGGGTTAACACTTGTCGCATTAACGGGAAAGCAGTAAATTGGGAAAAACGGTGAATTGGAAAAAGCGGTAAATTGGGAATTCGGAGGTTGCCTAAAAACCTTCTAACGAACCCTGGTCGAGTCCGAGCTTTGGGGGTGGCCTTTTCGAGCGGCCGATCAACATCAGGTCCGGAACTGATTTGATCAATGGATTTACGCTGTGCCTTAGGCTGACACAACTAATCCGAGGGACTTAACGAAGTCTGATGGATCCATCGCGTGCTCGTACACGATGTTGTGATCTGTGGAAGGAGTTCACTAACTCTGTGTTGATGGAGTTTACTAACTCTGGGTTGATGGAGTTTACTAACTCAGTGCTGATGGTGATTTTCTGAAAAATAAGATTTTTGGGACCCTCTGGTCCGAAGCAACTTCCTGGATGGTGCATGAAATGCATGCATTTGGGTATTTGGATGGGCATGAATGCAATGATTGATTTTGGTGGGATGTTTTTTTCTGTTTGATTCCTCATTCACTTCTTTTTCTTTTGTTATTCTCCGCTCTTCTGAGATGCGAATTTGAAGGTGTAATGCACCACTGTTTGATGACGAATGGTATGGATGGTATGATGAATGAAGATGTTGTGTTCTTTTATGTTCCGTCTTCTGTGATTTTCTCTTTTGTTTTTTGTTTATTCTGTTTGCTTTCTTTAAGCAGCTTTCTTTTTTTGCTTATTTGTTTTTTCTTTGGCACTCTCTTTTTTTTGCTGGTTAAATCGATCTGCCGGGCGAAGGCTGCTCCAGGACGATGATCCCGCGAGGATTGCACACTGATTCATCACGACTGTCTTTTTCGCAATTTTATTTACTTGGGGAATCACTTCTTTCTGTATTTTTTCAAAGATTTCGCAATGATCCTGTAATGCCCTGAATGTGCACATGTTTTGCAATTCGATTTCATCAATCATAAAAGTTATTATTTTGACAGAAACTGAATAGATGAAAGCAAAGACACGAAAAGCACACATATGAAAGAAAAGTTGGACTTTTATTGATATAGAAATTGGACGTGCAAAAAGTCACGCCAATCGAAAGTGCATTGCAATCTTTCTTTTAGACTACAAAAAATACAAACAAAAAGGAACAAATCTCGTGATTTCGTCTCTGAAGTAACGGTACCCACCGTCCATACTCATAATACTGATCACCCCCTTATCAGGACCTTTGGAGCGCTGATTGCCTTTTTCTTTTCTCAAGCCCAAGTTTTCTGACCCTAATTTTTGCCTGGATCGCCCTTTGCGGGTTTTCAATCCACCGGGCCGCTCTGATTTTGCCTAGGTCGCCCTTTGCGGGTTTTCAACCTAGCGAGCTGATTTTTCCTTGGCTTATCTTTCTCTTTTTTCGTCTATTTTTCTAGGCATAATACTTCTTGACCACATCTGAGTTCACTGGATTTGGGATCTCATCTCCGTCCATGTTTGCCAGAATTAAAGCTCCTCCTGAGAATGCCTTCTTCACCACATAAGGTCCTTCATATTTGGGAGCCCATTTGCCCCTAGAGTCTGTCTGAATCGGTAAGATCTGCTTGAGCACAAGATCTCCTTCTTGGAATTCACGAGGACGGACTTTCTTGTCAAAAGCCCTCCTCATCCTCTGTTGGTACAACTGTCCATGACACATTGCGGCCACCCGTTTTTCATCAATGAGATTCAACTGGTCAAGACGAGACCGAACCCATTCTGCTTCATCAAGTTTTGTCTCCATTAACACCCGCAGGGATGGTATTTCAACCTCAATGGGGAGAACTGCCTCTGACCCATAAACCAGGGAGTAAGGGGTTGCCCCTGTTGAGGTGCGTACTGAGGTTCTGTAACCATGCAGGGCAAATGGGAGCATCTCATGCCAATCCTTGTAGGTCACCACCATCTTTTGCACAATCTTCTTGATGTTCTTGTTGGCTGCCTCAACTGCCCCATTCATCTTTGGGCGGTAGGGAGAAGAGTTGTGATGTTGTATTTTGAAGTCTTTACACAAATCCTTTATCATTCTGCTGTTCAAATTACTACCGTTGTCTGTGATAATCTTATTTGGAAGGCCGTAGCGGCAAACCAAGTCTTTCTTGATGAACTTAGCAATCACTGAGCTCGTTACATTGGGATAAGAAGCAGCCTCCACCCACTTAGTGAAGTAGTCAATAGCAACCAGGATGAAACGGTGACCATTGGAAGCTTTGGGTTCAATGGGACCAATGATGTCCATGCCCCACATTGAGAATGGCCATGGTGCGCTCAAAACATTCAGAGAAGTTGGAGGTACATGGGTGTGATCTGCATAGATTTGGCATTTATGGCATCTTCTCACAAAACTGTAACAGTCTGATTCCATCTGCAACCAGTAGTATCCGGCTCTCAGGATTTTTCTAGCCATTGCGTGCCCGTTGGAATGAACCCCAAATGAGCCTTCATGAACATCTCGCATAATCTTTACTGATTCTTCTCCTGTTACACACCTGAGGAGTACCAAGTCATGGTTTCTCTTGTAAAGGACGTCTCCACTCAAGAAGAAACCTGTTGACAGCCTCCTGAGGGTTCTCTTGTCATTCTCTGTAGCTCCGGGAGGATACTCTCTGTTTGTGATATACTGCTTGATGTCATGGTACCAAGGCTTACTATCTGATCCCTCTTCGACTGCCATACAGTAGTGATAAGCAGGCTGTTCTCTGTGCTGGATTCTGACAGTCGTCAGACTTTTGTCACAGCTGACGTTGAACATAGAGGACAAAGTTGCCAAGGCATCGGCCAACTGATTCTCGCTGCGGGGTATGTGTTGGAAAGTGATTTCCTCAAAGGGCTTGATTAATTCTTGAATGTAGTCACGGTAAGGAATCAAATCAGAATTTCTTGTTTCCCAGTCTCCTTTTACTTGATGGACAACTAGAGCTGAATCTCCGTACACGTCGAGCCTCTTGACTTTCCAATCGAGAGCTGCCTGGATACCCAAGATACACGCTTCATACTCTGCAATATTGTTTGTGACATAGAAGCTTAGTCTAGCGGTGACTGGTATAAAGCGGTTGTCTGGGGAGATCAGCATTGCTCCGATTCCGTGCCCCCACATGTTAGAGGCACCGTCAAACAACATTCTCCACCTTTCATCATCTTGAGACTTCCCTGCGTCAAATAATGCCATAATGTCCTCATCTGGGAACTCACATTGCATTGATTGGTAATCCTCAACCGGTTGATGTGCCAGGTAGTCTGCCAGTGTGCTACCTTTAATCGCCTTCTGGGTTACGTACACGAGATCGTACTCGGACAGAAGCATTTGCCAACGAGCAATTCTACCTGTGAGCGCAGGTTTTTCAAATATGTACTTGATTGGGTCCATTTTGGACACCAACCAGGTAGTGTGACTCAGCATATACTGTCTCAGTCGATGCGCAGCCCAGGCTAGGGCACAACAAGTCTTCTCTAATGATGAATATCTTGCCTCACAGTCTGTGAACTTCTTGCTTATGTAGTAGATCGCATGTTCTTTCTTTCCTGACTCATCGTGTTGCCCCAGCACGCAGCCCATAGAGTTGTCTAGCACCGTGAGGTATAGGATGAGGGGCCTGCCGGACACAGGTGGCATTAGGACGGGTGGACTTTGAAGATACGCCTTGATTTTCTCAAATGCTTCTTGACATTTATCATTCCACTTCATCTCTTGGTTTTTGCACAGCAGTTTGAAAATTGGTTCGCAAGTCGCAGTCGACTGGAAGATGAATCGAGAGATGTAATTTAGTCTTCCCAGGAAACCACGAACTTCTTTCTCTGTCTTAGGTGCTAGCATCTCCAGGATTGCTCGTACTTTGTCCGGGTCTACCTCAATTCCCTTCTGGCTAACAATGAACCCTAACAGCTTCCCTGACCTAACCCCAAAGGTGCACTTAGCGGGGTTCAACCTGAGTTTGTACTTTCTGAGACGTTCGAACAGCTTCTGCAGGTTAACCACGTGCTCTTCATCAGTCTTTGATTTGGCAATCATGTCATCCACATAGACTTCGATCTCCTTATGCATCATGTCATGGAATAGGGTTACCATCGCTCTTTGGTAGGTTGCCCCGGCATTCCTCAACCCGAAAGGCATGACCTTGTAACAGAAAGTTCCCCAAAGGGTTATGAAGGTGGTTTTCTCCATATCCTCCGGAGCCATTTTGATCTGGTTATAGCCTGAATATCCATCCATGAAGGAGAACATCGAATGCTGAGCAGTACTGTCTACCAAAACGTCAATATGGGGTAGAGGGAAATCATCTTTAGGGCTTGCTCTGTTCAAGTCGCGGTAGTCGACACACATTCGGACCTTTCCATCTTTCTTAGGGACTGGAACAATGTTTGCTACCCACTCAGGATATTTTGCCACAGCTAAGAACCCTGCATCAAACTGTTTCTTGACCTCATCCCTGATCTTCAAAGACATTTCAGGCTTCATCCGCCTTAACTTCTGTTTCACAGGGGGACACTCTGATTTCACTGGCAATTTATGTTCAACAATATCTGTGCTCAACCCTGGCATGTCCCGATATGTCCATGCGAATACGTCAGCGTAGTCGAACAGGAGCTGAATCAACTTTTTGCGCTCTTTATCCTCCATTGCGGTACCAACCTTGATCTCTTTTCTGTCTTCCTCAGTACCCAAATTGACCATTTCTGTAGACTCCTCATGGGGTTCGATGACCTTTTCTTCTTGTTCTACCATTCTCATGATTTCTGGAGGAGTATCCCAATCATTCTCAACGTCTTCCTCGGCTTGATTAACCGGGTAATCAAAATCACAGTATGAGTTATGGGCATTATTATTTTCAGAGTTTATTTTCGATCTGCATTAGAATGGAGCGGCGAATAAAAACAAAGAAAAAGCAACACAGATAAAAGATGAAGACAGAAATTTTATTGAAAATTCAAAATAACACTTTATTGATTGATGATTTTCGACGAAAACATGTGTGCCCGAATGAAATATCCCAAGGCCTTGGGCAGAGCCGAGGGATCTGCATTACAATGATAATTACTTTAAATTGGAAAATACGGGGAAATCCATGATCTCCCAGTTTTGCAGCTTCTCTCCAACCGCACAGCAGCGCACCAGACCTTCAGCACGGCCACTTGATCCTTCTTCAACCATATTAACCTGGTCAGGGTTCGGCATACCAGCACTCCGGAAGTTGTCCTTAAGATTAGCGATGACTATTCTCCCCTGATTGGGTGCCCTTCCTCTAAGTTTGGCCAGCCATTTCTCCCTCCTGTCAGATGTCAGCCCCTCCCGATCAGCAAGATTTGGGATGTACCCAACACCGAACCTCTCAATATTACCCCTCAACTGGATAGGCATTACAATTCCTTGAGCAGCTTTTCCTAAGCCCTTACCAATCTGATACCCATGTCCCAGCATCACCTTTGCAGTCATCATGTCAGCCCTGGACCACTTAGGCTTCCACCGAGGCTCTCCTTCGACGAAGACAGCGTTTGAAATCTCCAATCCCTGGAAAGCAGTCTCAAAGGACTCTTCTGCTGCTTCCACATAATATTCAGGTGGTGATCGATTTATCAATGTTTCTTCCTCTCCGGAGATCACTATCAGCTTTCCCCTAGCCACAAACTTGAGTTTCTGATGAAGCGAGGATGGCACTGCCCCAGCCGCATGTATCCAAGGACGTCCTAGCAGGCAACTGTAGGATGAATTGATGTCCATCACTTGAAAGACAACATAAAATACTTCAGGGCCTACCTGCAGCGGCATTTCCACTTCTCCAAAAACTTCCTTCACTGACCCATCAAATGCTCTGACCAAGGTGGAGCTCGGTTTTAGATATGAACAGTCTACATCCAGCTTATCCATTGTAGACTTAGGCAGCACGTTCAAGGATGAACCGTTATCAATAAGCACCCTGGCAAGTATATGGTCCCCACACTTGACTGAGATATGAAGAGCTTGATTATGACTCTTTCCTGCCGGAGGCAGCTCAGTGTCTGAGAAGGTCAAGTAATTAGAGGCTACAATGCTGCCAACAATACCATCAAGCTGGTTTACTGTAATGTCATGGGAGACGTGAGCTTCATTCAGGACCTTTAGCAGTGCAGCACGATGTGCCTCTGAACTAAGCAGCAAAGAGAGCATTGAGATCTTGGATGGAGTTTGATTCAGCTGGTCTACCACCCGATATTCACTCTGTCTCATTACTCTCAGGAATTCTTGAGCTTCTTTGTCCGACACATCCCTGACTTCTACAGCTTCCTTGTCTTTTCCTTTACGGGCCCTTTCTTCAGTTCCCTTGGATTGCTCTCTTCTAAGGTTTTCAGGAGTATACAACCTTCCACTCCTTGTGATACAACTACCTCCAGCAATGTTTGTTATATCCAGAGTGCCTTTAGGGACCTCCGCTTGCATTTGCACATTGCAGCTCCATGGAGTCATCCTAGTCTCCCCACTAGGGGCAGCAGCAGGTACTGGAATAACAACAGTCGAGGGTCTCGTCACAGCTAGGCTGGAATTCAGATTGCAGGGAATTTCAATTGGTCTCCTGAAGCCTCCATTGCCTGATTGCAAGGTAAATACACCTTCTTCTTTCTCCTGGATTCCCACTTGGACCAGGTGTCTGTCTAAGAGATCTTGGAGAATTGGTTTAAAGCCTTCACATGCCCCGATGCAGCGAGGATTATCACAGGCGTCTTTCCTAGCACAACCTTCTTTGATGACACCAAAACGGCATAGTTCAGCATGGATAAAATTCAAAGGCATCTGAATGCAATCAACTTTTCTAACCAAACACTGACCCTCCTGATGGCCAACGGCATTAATGGCAGATCCTCCATGCCCTGGCAACGGATTGGTGGCTACATTGGGTTGTTGAAATGATATGCTTTTCTTATCAAGTAATTCTTGCACCACGTATTTGAACGCTTTACAATCCTCCACCACATGACCTACTGCCCCAGAATGAAAGGCGCAGGTGGCATTCGCGTTGTACCCTCTGGGATAGGGAGGCTGATATGGCTTCATTTGACGAGTACTGATTATTTTGTTGGTGATGAGATAATTAAACAAGTCCGTGTAGGACATGGGAATGGGATCAAAGACAACAGGCTTCCTTTCATTATAGTTCCGGTGCTGATAATTTGATTGAAAAGGCTGTGCCAGTGGTGCCTGAGGAGGGACCGAAATAGCTTGCGGTGGATTGCTGTGCGACGGACCACTGGCTCCGATGACTGCATTAGTTTCACCTTCTTTCTTCTTATGAGACCCAAAAAATGGCTTTCTTTGACCGGCAGGAGGTGTCGGGCCCTGAGCTATTCTTCCGCTCCGCATACCATTCTCTACTCTTTCCCCTGTGACCACCATCTCAGAGAAGTTTGAGGCTACGCTGCCAACCAACCTATCATAATACACCGCAGGAAGGGTTTCCATAAACATGTGGACCATTTCTTTGTCCAGCAGAGGGGGTTTTACTTGAGCCGCAAGGTTCCTCCATCTCTGAGCGTATTCTTTGAACGACTCGTTATCCCTCTTAGACATGCATTGTAGCTGAGTTCTATCTGGAGCCAAATCATTGTTATACTGGTATTGACGCATGAAGGCATCCGCCATGTCTTTCCAGCAACGGATATTAGTTGGCTCTAACTGCATGTACCAGTCGATGGGAGCTCCGGCTAAACTTTCTTGGAAGCAATGCATCATTAAGTTATCATCACGGGCGTAGGCAGTCATCTTTCGGCAGTACATTGTCACATGGCTGACTGGGCAAGTTGTCCCTCTGTATTTGTCAAAAGTTGGGGCTTTGAACTTGGGCGGCAGGACTAGATCAGGAACCAAGCACAACTCATGGGCATTCCTGGCTTGGGAACCTGCCCCTTCAACAGCTCTTAACCTTTCTTCCAGCATCTGATACTGACTTCTAGCTTCGGGAGGGTGATTCTGTGGGAAACCGCCGGCACCATAGTGAGGGTTATTCATCGACGCCGCGACCGGGGTCATGTGTCGGTGAGCAATATTCTGAGGGACTGGGCCCTGTACGTGTGGATGACCCATTATTGGTGAATTGAAACCCGCCGGAGTTCCTGGAGCAATAACAGGAACTGGGATCTGAATCTGGGCTCGATGCGTCCCTCTTCCAACTTCATTCACAACTGTATTAGGCTGAGCGTGCCCCGTGGTTCCTGAAGGATCTCCTCCAGGGTTTGCATCAGCAGCAGGAGGCGTATAGCCCAATGGGAGACCATAGGGGGGCCATGGCACAGCTTGAAGGGTTTGAGAGATCCCAGACCCAGGAAGGGGAGGAGGATTGTTCGTTCCAGCAACAGCGGTTTCAATTGTGCCAACATCTCTTAAGGCACTTAGCACTCTTATGACCTCCGCCATTTGGGCCCTTGGGACTTCCATCTCAGCCTGAGTGACTTGATTCTCCTGATTCTGACCATGCTGACCCTGACCATTAGGATCCAGACCTCCTGGAATTCCGTCATCCTGATGTGGCTGCGGATCGTTCTGATCAAGGTTGGCTTGATTGTTTTCCATGTTTCTTGCTTGCAGACGCGTCCAATAGCGATGATTAACCAGCTTGCCTAATTTTCTGTTGACGGAACACGCTTATGAACACAAGAACGAATAAATGAATGCAATGCGAATGAATGCGTGTTTAGTTTGTCTTGCCGAGAATCGCAGTGTATTATGTCTTGTCATAGATACGCAAGTAAATCTTTGATTATTTTTTATTATATCACTTTCTTTGGATCCTACTGAAATTGGAATCTGGAAGCGAAACGGGTGTATTTAAACAAAATACTTCAAAATCTGAATCCGAAAATACGACATTCTGATACAATGATTGAAAAAGGAAAGGTACAATAAAACAAAATGGAAAATTACAATAAAGAAGCTCAAATACAAAGGGCTTTGACATTTCCACTCTTTTTCCTCTTGTTGTTGGTAGAGGTACTTCCGGCTTTTCCTTTGGCTTCCTCAACTAGGGCTCTGCAGTACTCCACAAATTTGTACACCTCAAGCGGGGTGTTGAGGGGATACATCTCAGTCTCAGCTTTTCTTAATCTCCTGGGCATATCCGCAAGAGCCTGGTTGACCAATTCTGATAGCTTGGAGAACCTACCCTTCCAGTGTTGAACCTCATCCCTCAGCTCTATGATGACTGCCTGCTCTTCAATCCTACCGAGCAGCTCAACATAGCGATGTTCCCAATACTGACTTTCATCCCTCACTTGCCGGTACGCATCACTGATGTGACAAAGACGCTCCTTCAACTCGTCAGAATCCTCTTGCTCTGCTCTTAGGGCCCGCTGATATTCTCTGAGGATGTTCTCAAATGAGTCTCTCTCTTGCACAACACTGTCTAACTTACTCTCCCATTCAGCCTGTAACATGCGGGATTCTCTCTTTGACTTGGCAAGCAAGCTTTTCGCCGTTCTCTCTTCCATTTTTGCTTCATCCCATAACTCTTTCCACTGATTGGCTTCTTCCAGGGCCTTCTTCTCTTTCAAGCTTCGTCTCTTGATTTCCTCCTTGGCTCCTTGCAGATACCTTTGAACTTCTAACTTGCTCTCCTCTTCCCCTTTTAGTTTCTGACTGAAACTCTCAATGGTAGCAGACTTCAGGGCATTTTCTTCTTTCAACCTCTTGTTCTTCAGAGCCATCTTCTCTATCTCAGCTTGCAAAGATTTCTTCTCTTCCTCTGCCTTCATCAGAGCCAACTTAACTTCGCCTAATTCTTCGACAACAGGGGCGCTGGCGTCTACTACTTCCCTCTCGACTTGCAACTCTTTTTGGTAAGGCAGTTGAACATTCTGGATCCTTTTTCCGAGCCACTGAGCGAAGGTGATACCACTAGTCCTCTGAGCGAGCTCTACTTTTCCCATGCGAACCACCGTACTCCAGGCTTGCAAGACCTTTCTAAGCAAACTGTCATCTTTTGGTCCTCCTTCATAGATGTAAAGCGGGAATATCATCTCTTCAGTAGGCGAATTCCTCATCGGATACCCTAATTGCCTCAGAGTCAGAGACGGGTTGTAGTTGATGCATCCCTTAGTGCCCATTAGCGGGACATTTTGGAAACCACCACAGCGGAAGACTACCTTAGGCCTATCTTCCCAGCAAGATGAGAGATACCAACGGATTGAGTGCTCATCTAGACCCCCTAGAAACTGGATCCACTCTTGAATGCTCATAGCTTTCACCTCACAAGTTACAGCGTAGCTAATCAACTTTTCCACTCGTGTTGGGTTGGTGAAGGCATGGATGAGAAGCCATGCATACAACAGGTGAGAAGAGCAAGAGATTTTCTTCCTTCTTAAGTCACAATGATGAGTAAAAGCAGAATAAGTGTCGGCAAGGATGGCGGGAATTGGATTAATGGGGCTCCTCTTGTTCTGAAAAGCTAGGAAAATACCAATAACAGTCACATCCACATACCTCTCAATCTGCGGAAAGAGAACAACCCCAAAAATCGCTAAGGCCAAAACTCGCTTGAAGACAACCCAATTTTTACTTCTAGCATAGGCTCCCATTAAACCTTCGAGGTAGCTCTGCGGGAAACCTATCACATTGTTTCTCTTCTGCTTTTGGAGCTTCAGATCCTCTACACTCACTTGCAATAATGCAGCGAACCCCTCATCTGTGTAGTACTGTTCTTGATACCGGTAGGGGACAGCTTCTGTCTGAGTGAAACCCAAAATCTGCTGATATTCCTCCAATGTGGGGGCCATTTGAAAATTTTTGAAAAGAAAGCACCTGATTTCTGGGTCATAGAATCTACTCAAAGCCGCGATAGCCTCAGTCTGCACCTCTAGCAACAACAACTTCCGGAGGTTCCCATAAGCATTGTCAAACGATCCCCTTTCAATAGGTCCCATCAGGTCAACACATTTTTTCAGACTAGTCACATCTACCTTGTTTACAACGGGGTACCTTGGAGTATACACCGTTTCCCTTCTAGATTCCATGCCGTATCTATGACAAAAATTTCTCATTACTTGGGGTTCTCGGCAAGCAAACCATGATGAAATGCAAAGATGCATGCGAAAATTATCGAAAATGTATGTTTTATGCAAAGGATGATGTGTAAATGATGATGATGTTCTATGTCTATGTAACTCAGAGACCAGTCATTATTGGCAGTGATTCAAGTTTTTTTTGGAAAATGCGGGTCGTACGTTATTTCATATGGACCGGTATGAGAAAGGCTACAGCGGTAACTCTTTCACTCCCTCTCCTTTTTTCTTTTTTTTAAAATAAAGTGGTTCATATGAAACTTCGTACAGACCGGCGAAAGAAAGGTTACAACGGCAACTCTTTCTCTATTTTCTCTTTTTTCGAAAAATCTCCTTTTCTTTTTGAAAACGTGCCTAGTTTACAATGCAGCACACAATTTGGAAAGCCCTTGTGACCTAAAAAGGGGTGAGACCTACGATCTAGGGCAATTTAAAGGGTAATCCTCCCATGTGGCTCTATTCACTCCCTCGCAAAGGCTACCAGAGCTAAATCTCTTTTATGATAACACCCACAACGATGGAATGCCATCTGGTGTGAGGTACCATAAAGAGCATACTCTGGCTGAAACTTTCGTGAGAGCAGAAGGACATCGGTCCAATTGGCAGTCACTACTCGTTTCCACTCTCCTAGGTGTTTTCCAGACCTTGGGTTTTAGGCCTCTCTCAAAGCTCATAATCATAAGGGGGTGAGTGTGTGTAGCGGGGACATACCGCCTAAAACTACCCACATATACCCCACCTGCGAAGGAAAACCCAGAACAGTCCAAACAATAGCAAGCGATAACATGTTGTCTACACTAGGGTTCAATATCAAATTAGCTAGCCTAGGGTTTCAACAATAATCAAGTGCTTTGCTTTCCTCGAGAAAGGGGGCCAAGAAGAGAGGAACATAACAAGATGGGGAGGAAAAGCATGAGGGTACCAAGCACATAAGCAAAGACGAGGAAAAATAAACATGAAAGGAGAGAAAATAAATGCACATGCACGCAACATGACAAGAAGAGCAAACCGAAAAGGGATGGAAGCAAACAAAATATCCAAATCACATCAATAGCACACTAAACCACACATTTAATTAGTTAGGCTTGACCCACTTAAAAAAGAAAAGTCCCCAGTGAAGTCGCCAGCTGTTGCGCCCGAAAAAGTCCCTGAGGGAATCTTTCTTCGTTTACAACTTTTTGAAAATCAATGAAGTCGCCACCAATATTTTTTTTATCAGGAAAATATTGAAGAAAAACCTTTTGGAAAGCGGATGGCCTTTTGGAAAACCGGAAAATTTGGGTTCGGGGGTCGGTTAGGCATGGGGAAGGTTTTAGCACCCTACGCCTCCTTTCTACCGAAAGGGAACCTTTAACTAAATGTGTGGTTTTAAGTGCGGATTTGGAAAATACTTAAATTTGCCATTTTTTTCGAAAAGATAATGAAAAGACTTAATGAAAATTTTTATTTTTGGCAAAAGTGTTTGTTGTTTTTTTTAAGAGAAAGAAAAAAAATGTTTTTAGTTTATTGTGCTTGACGGAGGATATCCGCTCCTACGTATCTCCCGGTGCGATGGAGAATTCAAAGCTACGTAGTTCTGGTTTTCTAATAGGGTTTTGTTTTTTAATCTTTTTGGAGTTTTTTCGCAAAGAGGTTGAGCGTTCGCAGTGACCAAACAACAATGGTTTAGAGTGGTCGCACTACTAACTCGTATGAAATTGAATTATCATTAACGTCCAAACGGCAACGGCGCGAGTGGTGATTAATGACAATCGGTTTTTATTTTGAGCATTGAAAAGGTTTTCACAATTGAAGGAGAGCGTTTGTAAGGACCAAACGACAACGGTTTAGAGTGGCCACACTACTAGCTCCCACAGGAATGAAATCATCACCCACAATCAAACGGCAACGGCGCGAGTGACCATTAGTGATGATTAATTTTGATTTCGACGTTTGAAAAGATTTGTTTTTGAAGAGTGTCTTCGTTGATTTCGACGCTTGAAAATATTCGCTTTCGAGGTCAGAAAAAATTTATTTAGGGAAAGGAAGTATATTTTTTAAAAGGAGAAACAGTGGATGTAATAGTAAAACGGGGGTGCAAATAAAAGGAGGGCTGTATTATTAAAAATGGGGTGTAAACAGTGAAAAGGGTTGCATTTTAAAATGGGGGGTGCAGAAAATGAAGCCCAATTCGCATGGGAGGGCCCAGTTAGCGAAACTGGGCTTAAGTGACAAAAGGCCTTATGCTTGAGCCTGGGGGGTGTAAATAACAGTTTACTTGTTTTTTTTTTAAAAAATGTTTTACTTACCACTCTTTTTACTAAGGAAAAGTTTTTTTGTTCTCTTTTTTTCTTTTGTTAATTTTTGATTAAATAAAAAAACGAATAAATAAATAGAAAAACATAAAAATCAATTTATTTGTTTACTTAACAATGGTAAAAGAAATGTGTTGACTACCTCTTTTTATTAATTACTAGGAAATGTTTTTTTTTTTTGAGTTTTTCCGAAAAGTGATTTTTTGTGAAGTGTTTTTGTTGGCATTTGGTATAAAGAGATCTATTAATTATTTAAAGAAACATTTTACCTTAAATCCTTTTTTGATATTAGAAGAAAAATTGCTACATTTCTTATTGTTATTATTTTGATGACAATTATTATTGTTGATAAAAAAAAGACATTGCTACATTTCTTCAAAGAGAAACATGACATTCAAAGATAAGCAATCAAATTGAACTATTCTTATTTTAAAACAACAAGAGCATAAGAACATGAAGCATTTTGTATTCTTCTATTAAAAAAAAGTCTAACATTCAATCTCTCAAAATCTCAAAAAACACCACATATGCGAAGATGAACAAAAAGGATTTATGAGACAACAAATTTACATTGATTATAATAAAGATGCAAAGATCATAAGATAAAACAAGAAATTTAAGAGAGAATACTAAACCAACCTTGAATAATGAACCTTTTGGTGAGACTTTACCAACAATAACAACAACAAAAATAAACTATGAAAATTTTAGTAGAGGAGAAAAACGAAAAAAATAATCTCTCTCTCACAGAAACTTCTCCGGATCCGCTTTTGCTTCCTCTTGCTCCTGAGTCTTTCAAGACTTCGGCCTCTCCTCTCTTTTCTCTCCAAAAACCCGTCCCCTTGCCTCAAAACCGTAACTCCTATTTATACCAAAACTTGATCTTGTGGTTGTGTGCTTTGTTTTTTGGTTTTTTCCACCAAGCCTTGTGTATATATCCGTTGGCGTGCTAACCTTGAGAAAAACGAAATGGAAAACATGTTTCCTTGGATGAATCCGTGAGCTTTGGGGGGACCAACGGTCTCTTGTGTGGTGATGCCCAAAGATGGCTATTTCGTGAGAAAGGAGAGAAAGAAGCACCAAAAATGGTGATTTCGTGAGAGGATGTGAAAGGAAAACGTGTGGAGATGGAGAAGGGAGGGTGGACGGCTAGGGCTTGATGTGGGTAGTGGAGGTGATGTGTTTTGGAGGTTGTGTGAGGGAAAGGAGATGGAGGGGTGTATGAGAGAGAGAGAGGCCGTAGGGGGGGGGGGGAATGGTTGAGTGTGTGAAGTGAAAAGATGAGAGTGAGTGTGTGAGAGAGTGATGTGAGGGAGAGAGAGAAAGGGGGCGTAGGAAGGGAGAGAGAGCCGTTGGGAGAGGAGAGAGGGAGGGGTGGAGTGTATGGGGAAAGGAGATGTGGGGAAGTGGGAAGTGTGTGGAAGTGGGATTGTGAGTTCCAAGGAGGGAAAAGGGGAGTGGATGGGGGCGGATTTTAGGGAGGAGAGAGGGGATGAATGTGGACTTCTTTTAGGGCTAGGGGGAAGAGTGAATGTGGACATCTTTTTAGGGTAAAGGGGGGTGGGGTCGAATTAGGGTTAGGAGAGGAGGGAAATTAGGGTTTTGGTGAGTTGGGTTATGGGTTGGATATGGGTTAGGGTTAGGATATGGGTTAGGGTTAGGATATGGGTTAAGGTTTGGTGGAGGAGTGGGCTTTAGATGGCCCAATCCTAATTGCACCTCTATGTTTTTTTTTTACAGACCCCCCCATATCTCCTCCTTTGCTTATTTTGTTTCTTTACTTCTAATTATTATTTTTTTAAAGATTAAAACTTGTAGCAAACTAAAATAAAATAAAACATGGCATGAAAATAAAATAATTATTTTTATCAAAAATAAATAAAACTTCTTATTTTTGGATAGGACAAAATTAGGGTATTACAACAGCAGAAGTACATCCGGATTGTAAAAGTTCCATTCTCCGGTGCCCAATTCCTACCCTTTGCTTGGTGATTTTACTTTCGATTGAGGAACGGGGCTTGCCCTAGTATTCTAGTTCTTAATTTAATGATACATAGGAAAAACTAATCGTAAGATGTATCTTAGACTTCCTGGCTGGGGGGACTACCCCCCTTATTGACTTCGCTACTGAGACCACTTCCAAGTAAGAGCGCAAGCCGACCGACCATCTTTGCTGCGGAGGAACCTACATGTGAAAAAGAACCCGATCATACGGGGAAAGCCTTCCCAACTGCGTATACCTTACTTACTAGCTAGCCTAAGAAGATAAGTACTAGCCAGCAGACTGGAAATCATCCGAGCTCACCAGGACCCAGAAAAGAGGATGCTGAGAAAAAGGGCTTCAACCGAAGGAATCCCCCATAAAAGCTGTGAAAGTAGGGATTTAAGCATAGATAGAGGTGATAGTTTAGCCTCTTGATTTAGGAGTTCAATAACCCGCGGTATTCTTAAATAAAAGCACTTTACCTTCCCAGGAGTTTGTGTATTGATGCCGAGAATACACTTTTTGATAGAATCAGCTCTTTGAGAATAAGTTGTGTGTGTAAAAATAGGTTGCATATAGTAACCGGAGTTGAGGACATGAGAATCTAGTGTAGAACTCGAGATGGGATGAATACCTGTTCTTAGAGTTATATTATCTGCTGCTCTTGGAGTTGAGGTATTTCTTTCGCTATTGAATCTCGTCTGTTTGTAAGAAGCAATTCTTACCCTTTCTGTGTATGAGGAATTAGCGGTCTGCAGATGCGTTTTCGGGAGCAGATAGAGTGTAAGGAAGATAATCGGATGTTGTGCAACGGTAGGAGCTCTCTGTTCTCATTCCTTTCTTTATCGGAAAAAACCAGCAAACAATCAAAGGGGCCAAGCTATAGTTCAAGTAGGAATTCAAATCTCAAGCCTCTTTCCTCCCTGTGAGGGAGATTGGTCCTAGCTGCTTCTTTCATACCAAGAAAGAAAAGAAGCTGTCATTCTAGTACCACTGTCCAATCAGTGAGTCAAGCACTAGTACAATTGAGACCTTAGGTTTGGTTACAGGCATTCGTCAAAGGCAGCCTTCATTCAAGCGATAGCAGACCAAAAAGGGATGGGATGAGAACTAACCAATATCAATCTTCATGTACCGAGGGGTGCTGTCAGTCGTATATCAGCCTAGCCTTTCAAATAGGGATTCGATCTGACCCTTAGGATTGTTAGTCTTTGAACGTAAGGAGACCGCCCTTATAAGATGCGAGGCTAGAATACTTATTATAGGAAAGGGAAGATTTCTAAAAGATGACAGGGCTGCATTCGTTACCTGACTGGATCAGGCCGCTAGGAAGCCATCAGAGGGTGACGCTTTCTATATATATCTGTTTCCATCTAATCAAAGACAGTTCAATTCGATCTTAGCCGATCTAAGGTTGACCGGCTCTCCGGCTCCGTTTCGGTGCACTTATTGGAGAGCTCTTTGGGCCTGCCGCTTTCTCCAAAATGGAAACTGTCAAGATTAGCCTACTGAACGATTCTTTCTATCACTTACGTAATTTCTTCTCTTA
Organism: Astragalus membranaceus; assembly: GCA_039519185.1. Classification (NCBI taxonomy): domain Eukaryota; kingdom Viridiplantae; phylum Streptophyta; class Magnoliopsida; order Fabales; family Fabaceae; genus Astragalus; species Astragalus membranaceus. Next base: position 62,775,889 of record CM076846.1, on the reverse strand, counting down.
GTAAATTTATAGAAATAGAAGAAGGGTCTCCAAAATGCCAGTTTTTTTCTTCGACTCCGGGTTGGATGCGCAGGGTCAGCCTTCTTTCTCTTTCTATCCTCTAGAAAATGACACTTTTTAATAGGTGCACCTTCACTTCCATGCCCAAAATTCAAAACTCAAAAAGAAGGAAGTGTCCTCAATAAGACAAAAGACCAAAAACAAGTTTTTTTTCCCTCCTCTCCCTTGCCTTGGCCGAATTTCCTCTCTCTCTCTCTCCCTCCACAATTTCGAATTCTCTCTCTCTCTCTCTCTCTCTCTCTCCCTCTTGCATCTCGCCCAACTCCTACAAAGCCCACCCCCGAAGGAGAAAAGGAAGTTATCAGCACCGATGTTACTAACCTTATGCTTCGCCAATCTTTATATGCCACGGGGACGGTTGAATCCGTTGCAAGCCTATCTTCCGAACCCCGCATCAAAGTCTTGTCACCGTGCCCGCTTGGGGTTGGGGTCTGTCTGAGTAAGGAAAGAGCTCGTAGCCACGTTATCGGTCTGATAACCTTGAGACCGGCGAAGACTGCGCTCCAGCTGGTGGTGAAGGAAAGGGGGAAGGAACTATAGAATAGAAGGAGCTGGACATGAACCGTCACGGTCTTTCTGGTGAATCAGTGCTGTTTGCATTGCACTCATAGGCTCTGGGACTGATGACCTTACTCTTCTAGTCTTTTCCAGTAAGCCTTGTTGGATGACTCAGAGCTCTTGTGCTCCCTCTTTTCAATATCCCTTTGCTGTCTTCGTAACCGCAGTGAGAGTAGGAGCTCAAGCAGTTGCCGCTGCAAGACTAGCCGCTCTTGAGTAAATAGCAGCTCTTACCGCGCTTGATGGTGAATAAGCCTTGGAATCAGTGTTGAGAAAGCATCCAATTGCTATTACAAAAGCATATCCCTTATCTAATTAGAAGGAACTTCTTTCCGGCGAAGTTACAGCGGGGAAGGAAAGCAAGGGACTGATTACACTAGTCAGACATGCCCAGAAGAGGAGGAAGGAAAGGTTGGTAGCACGTTTTTTTTCCGTGTGGGAGTAATGCCTCCCTGCCGATTGCTTTATCTCTCCCCCTATCTCTAAAGGGGGACCCAGTCCTATCAACATATAGAGATCTTGCCTCTGTCGCTGCATAGAGTGATCTTCTTCAATCACCTTTCAATCTCCGAGTTCGAAGGGTAGAACAAGGGAAGGTCAAGGCTTTCCTCTCATTACTCTTTCCACGGAAAAGTCAGCATCTTAGCCCGAAGAGCAAGGATTTCTTCCTCTGCGTCTGCTGCTATTGATGTGTCCGCTCCCATTGACTCTTTTTGAGTCAGATCAGTAGGCGAGAAGCTCACATCCGGCTCCATAGAAGGAAAGATCAGAGTCATCTTATCTTGACTACTCCCTAGAAGCCCCCCAGGTATTACTTAAGCTCTTAACGATGCTTTGAATAGCAATCTTTCGTACCCCATTCAATAGACTTGCTGGGAAAGCTTAATAGAGTGTCCAACCAATCACGACAAGCAGCCCTGCACTAAGCAAGTCGTAGTCCCAGCTTTTTTTTCTCGAGTTGGATTGGAAGAGTCAGCCTGCGGGGTAATTTTCACGTGTGCGCATTATTTAAGATTAGTCTGTCTTTTCTGGAGTAAGATATCCAATTCGAGCTAAGCTAAGTTTACTTAGCTTGGGTTTACTTTAGAGCTCCTTAGATATGGCTTACTTACTTATATGATGCGTGGGAAGAAAAGAGATGCGTGCCGGAGGTCGAAGCCTTCTATCAATCGCATGCAGGTCTATCATCTTTAGGCAGTCGCATACTCGAGTGGATTGCCCTATGTATCATACCAAGAACCGAATTTCCCAATTCAAACCATGACAAGAAAAGACCGATGATCTACAAAGAGGATTGCCGCACAATTCAAGAGTTGGTTGATCGTGTTGACAGGGTAGACCGTCAACTCAGGCATCGTTACGTGCCCTCGTTTACATCCTCAAAGGATCAAGAATCAGTTGATCATCTGTATAGTATAAATTGGGGCCCTATTTCGGGAATGAAAGGGGAAGTGAAGAATCAACAATCCTAAACCCACTAGCAGGTAAACTACTCACTTCTCTAGGCACTAGGTACAAAAAGCCCAATCCCACTCGGGGATGGTATCGGCCAGACCAACCTCTCGAAATCCAAACTAAGGAAAGCATGGGCCTCTCTCTCTCTCAATCGGTTGAATTGGTAACGGGGCTATTGGCCATCCGTCCACAAATCATCTGAAAAAGTAGGTCGATTCCCCTGCCAGATGTTTAATCACTTGTTCAATCCTTTCTTGAAAGAGATGCTCATCTGCTCTGGTTAGCTCGGTAGAGTGGCAGGCGAAATCCGTCTCTCTTTATAGATATAGAGTAGGCGGCTAGTAACTTCTTACTCGTGTAGTGATAAAAACCTTCTTTCTTAATGGCCTCCTTTATTTAGTTCAATCACGAGTTTAAGGTTTGCGATAGATGTAGCCTTTTCCTGGATAAACGATCTCAAATCGGCTTTTTTAGCAGATCTGTGAAAATAATAGGTTTTTTTAAGTTATTTGTCCCTGGCATCTTATCTTCCGGTTGGAAGTGCAAGGCAGCAATCATCTGTAGCGGGCTAGCTCACTGAATCGATATATGTATTTGTATAAATAAGAAATATAATAGATGCTTTTTTCTTTTTCTTTTAAGCCGGATCTAAAATGTATTTGTAAGGATCTCTCCCCTGCCTATTTGTTTGGAGGGCTGACAGTTGCTTGTCTAGCTCAGCCCCTACTGAGCTTTCCGGTAGGCATCAGTAAATTATATTATTATTTATTCCCACTTACTCATGTAAATGTAAAAACTTCTGCCCCCTAAAAATGCAATTCCAACTCGGCCAGAGAATCAAAGGGCAGATGGTATGTCTTTTTATCCATCCTGGTGCAAATTTTGACATTACCACAAACCACTTGGTTCTTTCGCTCCATTCTCGCGGAGCGGCATACCGGAAAAAACAAAAAGAAAGAAGAGAAATTGGGCCGGGGTCACATGCCTTCTCTCAGGCCGGCAGTCTCTTACTTTCTAGTCGACTGCGTCCCCCTCCCCTTGTTTTGGGGGTTCCTTTTTCTGAGGAGGGGAGTAGGCCGGATTAAGAAATACAATGGGTCGGACTTTTTGTCCTTTCGGACCAACGCTTATAATCAAGAGGATAAGATAGGGAGATTTCGTAGGTTCCTTCAAAAAAAACTGAATACACCCTCGATTGAATTCAAAAACCTCCTGAGAGGAGCGTTCATGAAAAGAGAGGGAATGCACTAGATACTATTTCCTAATTCCAGTTACTAAACCATGGATGGTATAAATTAGAGAAAACATTAAAAGACTGACTGCTATAAAAAAAACTATAGGCGAAATGCGGATGTTCCCGCAATATTGTAAGGATAAAGTCCTTCATTTGATTTTGTTCATTAAAAGACTGCTCCCCAAAAGGGCGGAGCGGCATACCGGAAAAAAAGAAAAAAGATCTGGGCCTGGTCTGGTCAACCCAATCATGATATTTTGACACATTGGGCCTATGGGACTCGAACCCAATTCTTCCACGACCCCCATTTCCTTCTCTTATGAGATTTCATTTTTAAGACCACATCACCTTTCATACGCTATTTTTGATCCAATCTCGCACTTGGTCTGATCCTCTTTATTGATGTTCCCTCACAGACCCATTATGTAACCTGATCTTATTACGACGTATCTTTCTTGTCTTGATTGAATACATCATTGATTGAAACAATCATGCAAGAGGTCTGCAACGTCAATTGCGTGTGTAACGAGTTAGAACGGCACCATGTGAGATTCTCATCCCGACTCGTTCGATTAATGGTGTTGCTGTCAGCCCTGTTCCTAGAGATCTGGGACGGAGGGACGCAAGATAGAGCAAAAGGTTTTTTGATCGCCCTTTTGAATAGGCAACTTTTACACACGGGAACTTACGAATAATGATTCCCTTTGACAGGAACTCGCTTATAAGAGACTCTCTTCGATGCAACTCAAAGGAAGTCGCTCCAGGAGTCCAGAGAGCAAGCAGCCAACGGTCGGAAGATGTTCTAGACTAGCGTGACCGGAACCTCTGAGGATAGAAAGCCCGCTGCTTACCAGATTATGCTAGCAACTTCACACCAACAGAGAGCAAAGATAAGGCGGAATGGAGACCATAGGTCTCCGCGCTGGCTCACCATGATATGCACCGGAGACAGTCACATACAAGCACAATCAACTTAGTGACCCATCACTTACCAATTTGCCAACAAAAGGCACATCACCTGTCAGGTTATCGTCACACATATCATTGCCACTAACATTCACCATCATTAATATCATCATCGCTAATAGCCTTTATGGCATCATCGTCACTTATAAGACCGCAACTTTTATTCATCATCAATACCATCGTCAATCAAAATAATAGCCACTAGGGGCATTGTCGTCAAAACCATCAACACATCATTATTGACACCGGGACACTAAGATTACCGATTACACCAAAAGGTTTTACTCCAGTTCACGACACCAAAAAGGACACCAAAAAGGGGTTTTAAACACCGAAATAGTTTTACAACGCCAACAACAACGACCACTGGGGACAGCCACCTGATGCGCCCAGAAACTATCAGAAAAATAATAATTTTTACCTTAAAGTAGAATATACCGGCAGGAAACTGAATAAGCTTCACAACGCACTTCGAAACACTTAAAACGAACACCCGAGTCAAAAGATATGTCAAAAACAAAACCGGGGAAAAATTGAGGAACATCCTGCCTGGGCGCCTAGCAGGAACACGCAACACAGAAAACTGGCGCCCAGGAGCAGGGCGCCCAGCAATAGGCAACAACACTGGACTTGGCGCCCAGGAGCAGGGCGCCTGGCAACCAACGCAACACAGACGACTTTGGCGCCCAGGAGCAGGGCGCCTAGCAACAGGCAGCAGCACAACAGGCAACACTGCAGGACATGGCGCCCAGGCACAGGGCGCCAAGGTACACACGTCCACACACACAGCAACACACCCACACACCCTGGCACACGGCGCCCATGCACTGGGCGCCAAAAACAGAATTGCAACAACTTGGCACACAGCGCCCACACCCAGGGCGCCAATCACAGGAACACACGCACAGCACACTGGCACACAGGACACACACCAGACACGGCGCCCATGCACTGGGCGCCAAAAACAGCAACAGAACTCCAGGCAACATGGACAAGCACGGCGCCCAGGCACAGGGTGACATTTCCTGCAACCCAACACCAAACGCAACACACTTAAACACGGCGCCCATGCACAGGGCGCCTAAAACAGAACACACACAAGACATCAAACGCAACACAATTGGCCACGGCGCCCATGCACAGGGCGCCAAAAACAGCACCACGCCAAGACACCAAAACGCAACATCATTGGCCACGGCGCCCATGCACAGGGCGCCAAAAATAGCAGACACCAAATCATCAAATAACACACATATGCAATTCATACCACCGTAATCAAATTAATTCATCAATCAACAACCAATTCAAACAAATCAAGCAAGATCATGGCAACATAGGTCTAAGCCCCCACCCTAATACCCATCATACCCACCATTATAGTGAAAGAGAGGTCTCACCCTTACCTTAATTATTAGGATTAGAAGACCCTGGAGAGAAGTCACCAACAGAACACAGAAACACAGCTTCCTTCTTCTCCTTGATTCGCGAGCTCTTCCCCTTCTCTTCTCCTTAGATGCGCGCCGTACCCTTCTCCTCTCCTCTCTTCTATTCGCAAGTTTTCTTTTCTTTTGCACAAATGAGCCAAAACCCTAATTTTTAGGTTTAAATATGCGCCTAGGCTAGTGGACCTGGATCGCGGGCTTTCCTTCGGCTTAAGCCCAATTTAATTAGTGCCACCACTTCCTAATAGAATACCACACCTTAATATAACTTCAAATTTTAATCATACCAATTAAATAAATAAATGAATAAATAATTGAATACCTAAATATTTAATTAAATATTTGGGCGTTACAGCTTCACTTTTTGAGGAATACAGAGACGCCATAAACTCATCCAATCACCAAGCCTTCTCAAGTGCGTATTATTAACAATGTCCTCCATGATCATATAATAAGCAGAGCGGACCGAATATAATCCATCCCTACTTCGATTCCAAAGTAAAGTATCATCATCATGTAAACATAACAACGGCATGCGTAAAATACAATTTGCCTCCTCACTATTAAAGATTTGGTGCACAAGTGTCTCATTCCAACGACCACCATGACTATCAATTAAATCACCAACCCGAAGCTCATCATGTCCCATCAACAATGGAGTACACACATACGGATCCCCCCTCCCACGAAGCCATTGGCCCGTCCAAACATTGACAGAACTACCATTTCCAACCTTCCATCGAGCCCCCAACCTCACTGCTACCTGGGAAGAGTGGATACTACGCCACACATAACTGGGATTATGGTCCAAGCGAGCCCCCATAAAGCCCCCCAACGGGAAATATTTGGCTTTAAAGACACGTGAAACAATAGTATCATGATTGGTTGCAAGCCGCCAACCCTGCTTCCCTAGCATAGCCAGATTAAATCCATGAAAGTGTCGGAATCCCATACCACCATCTTCCTTCCGCACCGATAACTTATCCCAACTCATCCATTTAATACCACCACTACTCCCACCATTCGTACCCCACCAGAAAGAATTAATCATTTTCTCCAACTCCTCCTCTAATGATTTAGGGAGGAGAAAAGATCTCATACAGTAAGCAGGAATGGACTGAACCACTAACTTTACCAACACCTCTCAGCCGGCCTTTGAGAGATGCCTACCCGTCCAGTTCTGAATTCTCTTCTAAGTTCTATCCCTCAGATAACCAAACAGTCGCTTCTTACTACGACCCATCATAGAAGGCAAACCCATGTATTTACCAGTCCCCAAGCACTCGGACACACCAAGACCATTCGTAAGCGAAACCTTCACCTCTGGAGGAGTATTTCTGCTAAAGAAAACATCAGACTTCTGGAAATTGATGGCTGGCCCAGAAGCTTGCTCATAGAGTGCAAACAGCTTCTTAAGGGTCGTACACTCCCTGATAGTGGCCTGTAGAAAAGAAAACAATCATCAGCAAATAAAAGGTATGTTATGACCGGAGCGCCTCTACATACCTTAATACCATGGATATCACCAGTAGCCTCGGCACGCTTCAACAATGAAGTAAGCCCCTCTGCACAAAGAATAAATAGATAAGAAGAGAGGAGGTCTCCTTGTCTCAAGCCCCTGCCCGGCGAAACTGATCCAACCTTCTCACCATTCATCATGACCGAATAGTTCACTGTCTCCAACACATAGAAATCCAACCAATCCAGACATCATTAAAGCCCAATTTACGCATAACACATTTTAAGTACCCCCAATCAACACAGTCATAAGCTTTACTAATATCAATCTTCAAGGCAACTTTACCAACCTTGTCATTCACCTTACACTTCATGTGATGAATAGTTTCAATAGCCACCATTACATTATCAAGAATTGATCTAGAAGGTACAAATGCCGATTGCTCATGTTAAATACAAAGAGGCAGAACCAGCTTCAATCTATTGGCCAAAACCTTTGAAATAATTTGGCCAAGAGGTAAGTCTTGCAACTGACAATCCATCACAGCTTCTTGAAAACCCGTAACAGTCAGGGAGCTCTATCTCGAGCTAGAGTTTGAAGAAGGTTCCAAGAGTCCCTACGCCGACCACTTTGAGGATAACCATAAAACCTGTCATTCTCCACGTAGGATCACCATCCTTCGACACCTCCACATCAATAAAATTAGAAGAGTACTCTAACACCTGACAAACAAACGAGTGCTTCCAAAAGAGAGCAAGTCCACCACTACGCCCGACTCTGTTTGCTCACCCACCGAATTCACAGCGTGAGAATTTACTCTGGAATTTGCTGCGTGACTTGCTGCATGATTTGCGCCTCTCTTGGAAGATTGGTTCGGTGAAACCCAGTCCGTTTGGCCTTCTTCGCGCAACCACTGGCCACCACCGCCGGCACTACTTCGCCGTATCTCCGCACGTAACTCCTGCCCCCAACCACGCACGCCGCCGTCAGCCCCCATAGTGAAGAGCTTCTCACAATAAGCTTCTGTGTGACCCAAAAAGCCACAGATATATCAATAATTATCCAACCTCTCATACTTGAATTGGACCACTTTTGGCTATCCTCCTGGTCTTATTAGTTTCATCATCTTCTTCAAAGGCTTGTTAACAAGACCTGACAAACAAACGAGTGCTTCCAAAAGAGAGCAAGTCCACCACTACGCCCGACTCTGTTTGCTCACCCACCGAATTCACAGCGTGAGAATTTACTCTGGAATTTGCTGCGTGACTTGCTGCATGATTTGCGCCTCTCTTGGAAGATTGGTTCGGTGAAACCCAGTCCGTTTGGCCTTCTTCGCGCAACCACTGGCCACCACCGCCGGCACTACTTCGCCGTATCTCCGCACGTAACTCCTGCCCCTAACCACGCACGCCGCCGTTAGCCCCCATAGTGAAGAGCTTCTCACAATAAGCTTCTGTGTGACCCAAAAAGCCACAGATATATCAATAATTATCCAACCTCTCATACTTGAATTGGACCACTTTTGGCTAGCCTCCTGGTCTTCTTAGTTTCATCATCTTCTTCAAAGGCTTGTTAACAAGACTCTGATGCGCATATAAGTTCTCAAGAAACTCGAACTATTATTCAGATCATATTCGAGGAATTCCCTGATAGTGTTGCCGACGCTCCTCCCAACCGTCTCAGATATAAAACCAATCGGAAGTTGATGCACCTGGACCCAGAACGGCACCGTATCAAGTTGGACCTCCTCAATAGCACACCCTCCCTCCAATATCCCCAGCACAAGAAGATGTTTGTCAAAAGTACAAGGAACATTCTTGAGAAACCTTTGAATATCTAACTCATAGAAGAACTGAAACAAGAAGATCCCCGGAACAACCTCCTTGATCGTAACACCACGACCTGGGTGCCATACCCCAGCCATTCTTTCCTTCATGATGTGAGTGCGAATAGGCCTATCAGTGAGAAAACTCCCCACCAAGCACAAACGGCCATGCTCCGTAATTACACCACCACCCTCCTCATGATCCACCACCGCCTCATCAATATCATTCAAAGAGAGATTCTACATACCGGCAAGACGACTAGAAACGAAAGACAAAATCCTTACGTCGTGAAGGGAGGCTCCTTACGATAACTCTCGCAAACCCTAGCAGGGAGCAATGAAGGGACATCTAAAATAATAAATTTGAAACTTTTGTTAGAGGTAAAGTCTTTTTTGACAATTGGTAGTAGTTAAATTGATTAATTTTAATAGTTTGAGTAGATTATAAAAATAGTTAAAGAAATTTTTTTTTTGGGTAAATAAAGAAAAATACTTTTTTAGTAAAAAAACTCACAAAAAAGATTTTTATTTTTGGGAAAAAATGGAAAAAGATAAAAAAATAATAATTAAAAAAAGTTCAGTTTAAAAAAATTGACACGCGCGTTAGCGCATCAGACGCCTCAGTTGACGCGCAATAGCTTTTGTTGCTTTTTTATTTGCGGTCAGTTTTTGTTTTGTCATTTCCTTTTCACCCTAGTGCTCTAACCGATGGAAGGAGGGCAGTATAGTAAATTTGGTGGGGGTTTACATGCCTCTTTTTATAGTAGATTTATAGTAGATAGATTGATTGTATTAATCTCTACCATAAATTTTTGGGCTTGTTTTCGGGAGCTAGAAATTCATGTTTATGAATATAAGCCTTTTAAGCTTGTTTAATATGGATGTTTTTGACTAAGTTGGTTATTAATGCTATGAGTGTTTGTTTTCTGTGTGAGAGGTGTAATGGAGTAGGGTGATTTTTTAGAGATGCTAAGGCCTAAGTGAGTGATATTGATAGGTACCAGAATCCATAGCAAGAAGAAACCACTGTAATATGTTATATTAATGGAATTAGGAGGCTGGTACTGTGGGTATCAGTACCTTAGTGAATCTCTACAATGGCAGAATGCTTAAAAGACACTGCCCATGCACCTCTTATTTGTTGATTCATCTATTAATATTCAATTGCTAATTTGTTGTCAATTAAGTATTATGGGAATTGAAATGTTGTCACTTAAGAAGATTAATGTCTATATGAAAGCATCAACAGTGGGTTGCAATAATTTTCGTTTACTATCTATATTTTTGTTGTTTTCAGCATGAGCACATCAAACTAAGAGTGGAAGTGACATGAAGCTCCAATTGTGAACTTGTTCCATTTAGTTTTGGAAACAAAGCTAATAATAATGCATTGTTTGGCAGTAGTTATAAATCTTATCGCAGTTTTTTGATATTTTAATATGCCTTGAAAGGGCAAGCGCAAGTGAAGAACCCTTTGCCCCAAATTGTGAAGATCATGTCTCTAAAACTGCAAATGCAAATGCAGCTCCATTGTCTGTCCTAGTCCTGATGTTGATACCAAAGCTCATAACTTTATTCAAGGCTTTAGAGCTAAGTTGAGGATTGCCAAGAATGGAAGAGAAGCAGAGGATTGGGAGGTCCAAATTGTCAAATCTAGAACCTTTATAAAATCCTTAAACCAATAACACATGAATTAAACCAAGTTGAAGTTGTTGTAACTAAATATATATGTATATTTTGGTTGGTATTGATGTAACTGGTGTAAATGCCTCAAATTTGATGTAAATGATGTAAATGCCTCACGGTTGATGTAAAATGATGTAAATGCTACAAGGTTGATTCCTTGGTACACCTTGTATATACAGTGTGAAACCATTCAAGTTTATCTAAATTATTAAATTTGGGATGAATACAATATTTGGTGTTCTAGTATTTTTAATTTTATAATGGAAGGCAAAAATTGTATTTACACTGTCTTAAGGCACTCATATAGTTCCCTCTTGTATTTTTATGGTTACTTTCAGAAGAAAAAGAGGAATTAAACAGATTGGACATTTAGCACAAAAAATTGGTTAGTTGTGTGGTGGAGGTGGTTAAATGATCAAACTGGCAAGTTAGATGGCATTTAAAGAAGGTTCTATCTCATTTTCATCTCAGATTTTAAAGTCATACTTATAAGTAATCTCTAAAGTCTTACTAGTCTCTTACTTGGTGTTTGAGGTCCAACTATAGGGTTGTTCAATCCCAACAACCTTTAACCAAAGCAATTATAAGTCATAACAATACAAATTGGAATTAACTTATACTAGACTCACCCTCTTATAAGCTCATGGTTAGTCTCACAAGGAAAAGATAAGTAAAATAGGTTGGTCATTTAGCTCCAAAAGTTTGTTAATTGTATTATGCTGGCGGTTAATATATCAAAACTAATAAATTAGATAACATTTGAACATTTCATGTTCTTGTGCTTACATTTAAGGGTCTCATCCCACTCATTTAGCACCCACTTTTAGTCTCATGATTAGTTTCACAGTGAAAGGATGAAAATAACATGTTGGTCATTGCTAAGAAAAACATGGGTATTTGTGTAGGGGAGTTGGTGAATTGATTCAAGCTGAGAAATTAGATGTCATTTGAACACCCCGTGTCTTTGTGCTTACATTTATGGGTCCCAACCCACCCATTTAGTATCCTCTTGTAGTCTCATGGTCAGTTTCCCAAGGAGAAGATGAAAATAACATGTTGATCATTCATAAGAAAAACATGAGTATTTGTGTAGGGGAGTTGGCGATGTGATTCAAACTGAGAAATTAGATGTCATTTTTTGAGGTAAAAATTAGATGTCATTTGGTGATCTTAAGCATATATGATTTGAACATTCCTATTCAGGTGAAGACTTCATTTATACCTTTAAGTAATCATATGCTTAAATAGTACACAAATGAAATAAAATTCATATATAGCATATGCTTAAATAATAGCCAAACAATGTTTTTTCTTACATTACATTAAGACCAAACTTAGTACATATACAGTATCCTCCCAAATTTACATATATAGCGGCCTCCCAATTTACATAAAAATAGAAGATACAACAGATTCCTTACATACAACATAGATTCAACCATAGCTGTCCAAAAAAATAATGGCACAAAGTTGATGCCTTACAAAAAAACAAAATACAGCCAAGAAACAGAAGACCAGTACGATATATATCACTGATGCATCGACAAGTCAGCGGGAAGATTAGCTGAATCCAAGACCTTCAGCCTTTGCTTATTATCTAGATGAAGTAGCCATTGGCAGACTATATCTCGTCAAAATTCAAGAAATTGGTCCTGCATGAAGACAAGTAATATATAATAACCACATTATACTCATCCTCATATTAATAATTCTTCCCATTACTGTATGAATTTAAATCATGAATAAACTAAAGTTACCACTGTGTAGAATCAAAATATGGATTTGAACACAATACATAATCTTTCATATCTAAATTACCTTGTATTACCTATGTACCAAAGTAGAATCAGATATAGAAATTTCCAAAGGCCTTTCAAGCATTGGAAGCCATGGCAGAAGGGAAAGAATGTGTGACAGAAGAAAAAGGGGTTACCGTTAAGTTTGGGTTTGGGAGTGAAACTTGTAGAAGCAAGGATGTCGGGGAAGAATATCGCATAGGAGGGACTTTGACGTAGTGGATGTGTGGAAGGAGAAGAATGGATTGCAGAAGAGGGAATTTCTCTGGTTTGGGTTCGCTACTTTCCTTCGCATAGATGAGAGAGGTTTCTTAACTTTTAACATATAATTGTAATATAAAAATTAAAAATATAAGTAATGTATGTATCTCCGTATGTCTCCGTATATATACTTTTGGGGTAGTTTTTGGTCCACTTATTGATCCAAATAGCATTTCTGATAAAAGATATCAATGTACTATGATTGTAAAATTAATCGCCAGAAAACACATGATAACATTAGTTAGCAGACGTGATAGTGACAGATGACTAAAGGCTAACAAGTAGTGACTCTACAGTTTGAGTTTATCTTATCCATCCAATTTTTTAAACCCCACATCAATCCTTATCAATGTACTTTCCTATGTTGCACCAAAGATAACTTTGAGCAACTTAAAAGCCACCAAACCCAAGTGATGATGATTTCCATAAAACAAGATCGTCATGCAATCATTAAATGCAAAGAATTTGAATCACTGTTTGAAGCATGGGAAACATGGAAGGAGCTGTTGAGAAAATGTCCCCACCATGGAATACCTGTGATTATCCAAATGGAGACATTTTATAATGGGTTGGAGCCACAAACTAGAATGATTCTTGATGCCTCATCTGGGTGAGTGGTGCTGAATTCATCTTATAATGAAGCCCGTGAGCTTCTTGAAAACATAGCCATCAATAGTTACCAATGGCCCACAAAAGGGTAAGTGCTCAAAAGAAAGTAGTTGGGGTGCATGAAATCAGTGAGGTATCTGCTCTATCGACTCAAGTTGCTTCACTCACTAACATGATCAAGAATCTTAGCACACCAACGGCTATAGCACCCAATGTTGTAGCACCAACAGAAGCCATTATAGTTGCCATTGAACAAGCCTCTCTAGGATCAACCAGTTGAGTATATTGTGGAAGAGGGCACTTGTATGATGAATGTCCTAGCAACCCTATTTTTGTTAACTATGTAGGGTACAACAAGAATAACAATCCATACTCAAATACCTACAATCCTGATTGGAAGAATCACCCAAATTTCAGACAGGGTGGTAATAATGCAGAACACGCAATGGTAGCTTCAATCTCTGGGAACATTAGGATTAATGGTTGCATCACCTCTTCTAGGTTCAAATTTTCGTGTTGTAAATCAAGCTTACAAGCAACCACTATAACTGGAGCTTTTACCTGTTCATTAAGTTCAGAATGTCTATGTCATGCTTACATTCTCTCAATGAAAAACTCCACTTTTACATTTCTAACTTCAGCGGCGGTTGGTCAAAAAAAAACTTCAGCGGCGGTTGTAACCGCCAGTAAACCTATTTTTTATTTTTATTTATTTTAGCATCGGTTTAGATCCGCGGCTAAGCTGAGTTTTTTTTTTAAAAAAAATTAATGCTAATTTATTCATTTTAATCAGGTATGGTTCTACCAATCTACTCTTTATAATTGAACTAGTACACATTTCTTGTGAGTCTAAAAAATTACATTAAACTACATAATATCAAAAGTATATTTATATTGAAAGATATGAAATACTTGGTCATGAATAATAATAACATAACCGTCTTGTCGGTAACATGACAGTATATGTTAACAATAACTCTCAAAAGTAAAGACAGAATATCCAAGGTTATAAAGAATCACATATTTGGATGGCACACACAACTTCTGGATAATTGACCACAAAGTCAATGGCAACAGCAGAGCCAAGGCTTGGTCCAACCAATATCATTGGCCTTCTTATGTAGGGCTTCCAAAATTGTTATAGATAAATACAATTCACCCTTAACACAATGTACAACAGTAGGGACAAGAGATACTAAAAGTAATTATTAGATATATAGCTTGGTAGTTATTGTTAGTTTGTTATCATGAGTTGCTTGGTGAAATGGCCCCCAAATATCACAATGCAATAAATCAAAAGGATAATCAGAAAAATTATTATTTGCAGTAAAAGGCAATCTATGCAATTTTGACAATGGACAAATAGAACAATTTGTATTATTACAATCAACTTGTTTCAACATGGGCAATTTTGTACACATGGATTTCAAAGCAGAATCTGAAAGATGTCCTAGCCTAAAGTGCCAAATGTGAGCACTAGGTACACTATTGATGTTAAAAGACTTATTACAAACAGAAGATACAAGATTACAAGGGGCAGGTAAAGTGTGAAAATACAATCCATCATGATAATCACTCCTGCCAATCACCTTTAGTTGGTGAGCATCCTGGACCAAGAACACATTATCAGTGAAAGAGACATGATAATTAGGATCTTGGTTCAAGGAACCCACAGAGATGATGTTAATGTGAAAAGTAGGTATACACAAGACATTATGCAAGACAAAATTTGATGAAATTTTAACTGACCCAGTGGCCAAAACAGGAACTTTTTGCTTATTTGGTAATGTAACAAATGTGTTAATCAGTTTGGTATAAGCAATAAAGGAAGCTAATGATACACATATATGGGCAGTGGCCCCAGAGTCATAGATCCATTCATTCAAGAATATGCAAGAAAAGACCAAATGATACAGGCTCACAGAACAAGTAAAGTGCAGTAAGATATCACCTTTGGTGTCTGAATTTTCAGAGGAAGTTGTAGCCTTTGCCATTTGTTGCTGCATGTATTCAATCAACTGTTGGTACTGGTGATTGTCTAAGTGAGGCTCGGGTGAGGCACCATTGGTGGCAGTGACTTGATGCACACTCGAGGAAGAACCAGCAGCCTTTTGTTTTCTGAATCCAGGAGGAAACCCGTGTAGTTTGAAGCATTTGTCCTTGATGTGGCCAAGCATGCCACAATGTGAGCATTGAGGCCGGTCCTTCTTGGCATTCTTTGAGTTGATCGCAAAGGCAAGTTGAGCAGTAGTTTCAAGGGTAGATTGACCAATTTCTCTCTGTTTTTCATCTTGAATCACAAGAGAAAAAGCCTTACTGATATCGGGCAGAGGGTCCATAAGAAGGATCTGCCCTCGGACATTGCTATAACACTCATTCAACCCCATCAAGAACACATATACATGTTGACGGTTCAAATATTCAACAAGGGCGTCAGAACCGCCACAAGTGCAGGTATTTTTAGGGTTGTGTTCAGCCAAACTATCCCATAATCCCTTGAATTTACTATAGTAAGCGCTTACGGAGAGATTACCTTGCGAGCAATTGAGGACTTCTTTATTCAATTGGAAGATGCGAGGTCCGTTGCTTTGCTCAAATCGATTCTTGAGCTCTTTCCAGATCGCCGCCGCCGAATCGGAGTATAGAACGCTATTGTGTAGATCTTTGGAGATTGAATTGAGAATCCAAGACGTCGTCATATGGTTGCTGCGAACCCAAGCAGCAGCAGTAACGGCAGTGGTAGGTTTAGGGATCGATCCATCAATGAACCCCAACTTGTTCTTGGCACCGAGTGCTATTGTCATGGCACGGGACCAAGATCCATAGTTGGTTCCAGAATCGGAGAGTAGATTTGAAACGAGCACCGCCCCAGGGTTGTCGGAGGGATGGATATAATACGGACTCGAAGTTGAAGAGGGATCTGCCATGAAGACCGAGGAAGACGAAAGAAATTCTTGAACTTGTCAGAGAATGACGAGGAATCAAGAGACGATCGAAGAACAAGAAGCGATCGGAAGAAACGAGCAATCGATTGAGGACGAAATCGAAGATGGATTTGAAGAAGACGAAGCGGAAGCAATGTGCTCTTTGATACCATATCTATATACCTAACAAACTAACAATAACTACCAAGCTATATATCTAATAGTAATTGACAATCTGTGAAGACAACCATTTCTTCAGAAGATAGTTGATTAACAAGTCAAAGCCTGTTAGTTTAACTCATTTGTTACTCCAACCTGAAATCAAACAAATTTTTAAAGCAATGTTATGACATCATATTATTATCACAAAGGATTTCAAAGTCTATTGATATAATTTTAACTTACCCAATATTGATTGTTGTCGCCATGACTTCGAGCCGCAAGTATTTATGAAACCTTTTTAGGAAGAGGCAAAAAAGAAATCTCAGAAGATTTCCCATTTTTTAGAAGGACCATATATTTCCTTACAGTTTCCCTAGCCAATTCTCTATGCTCCTGTTCAGAATTTTGGTAAACATAGAAGAGATTCATATTGATCCTTGTAGTGTACATAATTGTGTACTTAAGAAAGTCAAAGGAAAACAAAATAGCTAACCTGAATGCCCAGATATCTGACCAAACGGTTATCAACAAAGGGTTTCTCAAAAATACCCATCATGAACTAAAGTACTAAACCCACAAAATTCTTTTCACTTCCTCATCAATTCGGCTCATAGGAATGAACTTGTTTCTCACCAATATGGTTAGATCATCAATGAATTCTTTGTAGAATTTTGGAACCATGAACTGCAAACCCAAGCAAAGCGTGTAGTGTAAGAACATTAAATGCTTCCTCATTGGAAGAACATCAATTCAAGCATATAAAATAAGACATATAATTTTGGCCAAAACTACCATGACAGTGGCAACAGAAACTCTTGCTTGAACTGAATGAGTGAAGTTTGAACTTTGAATAAGGCGGAGACATGATCTTTTCAATACCCTCAAAATTTGAAATAGCAATGCTATGGCGTAATCCAAGAAAAGGCGAGCTGGTGAGGGATTAATTAAAATTGGGCATTTCATGATATTGGTTTCAATGATATATTTGATGAACAAATTATTTACCTGGAAATGGAGAGTATTTTTGAGGAAGCCAGTAATAAGGTCCTGGTTAGCATGCATTTATACTCCATTCCAGCTGGAGTAAGAGACCATAATGGTTGCAACACCCTTGCTAATTGAGCTAAAATAGTTTGGCATGTGAATTCTCGTCAATCCATCTCTATCTATGTTGGAACATTGGTGTGAATTTACAAAGTCCCACATTGCTTGGACTAAGCACTTGATGAGTGCTTATAAGTGGGAAGTTCACACCTTTGGGTTGGGGCCCAAGGGGTACCCAGTTTTGTGAACGGGCAAGCACGCACTCTAACTGACCACCACACACGCGCGCGCGCCGCCGCCGCCGTCCGTACGACGAACGCTATCTGATAGAGCTGTTGCGGATTGCGCTCCAAGTCAGCTCGAAAATCGCGCAACAACTCGCGCAACTTGGCTCCGTTCCAAACTGAATTGCGCTCCAAGTCAGTTGTTAGTGGAGCCTAAGATCGTGCCTTGACTTGCGCACAAAGCAGTTGCTGAAGCCTATAAAAAGGCTCTTCCCTCACTTGACGAAATCAGATCGAAAAACACCAAACTCTCCTCCGAAAATTCTCTTCTCTCTAAAATTCGTGACTGGCCTACGAGCCAGATTCTTCTTCTTCTTCTTTTCTGAGAGTGGCCTACGAGCCATATTCCCGAGTGGTTATAAACCATATTGAGAGGTGTATATCTCGAGCGATTACTGACTGTGCAGTCATAATCGTAACTGGGCTGTTTTATCCTGGGGGCGTCGTGGTTGATAGTCTGCTTGCACCATCGAGCAGTGCCACGAAACGTCTTAAAGAGAGCGACCTAGTCCGCGACTCATCCCAGTAATTTCTTCGGTATAATTTCGAAAACACTGAAACAACAATTTTAAGACGTTTCTTTTCAACCATGACTACCGAAGAGATTACTGGTCCCACTGTTTCCGACTTCAACAAACCATTTCGGTTTGAGGGATCCCACTTCAAGCGTTGGCAACAAAAGATGCAGTTTTTCTTAACTATGAAAAAGGTTGCTAATGTCTTGACCGATGAGATTCCAGTAGTCGACGAAACAGCCGAACAGGCAGATCAGACTAAAACAGCCAAAGAGATATTGCTTTGGAACGACAATGACTACCTCTGTAAGAACTTCATTCTTAATGGACTAAGTGATGATCTTTATGATTATTACAGCTCCTGCAAGTCCGCTAAAGAGGTATGGAATGCTCTGAAAA
Source organism: Astragalus membranaceus (assembly GCA_039519185.1). NCBI lineage: Eukaryota > Viridiplantae > Streptophyta > Magnoliopsida > Fabales > Fabaceae > Astragalus > Astragalus membranaceus. The sequence goes on along the minus strand of CM076846.1, from coordinate 62,757,210 downwards.
AGAAGTATGACACTGAGGAAGCAGGCACTAAAAAATATGCTGTGAGCCGCTACCTCAACTTCAAGATGACAGATGATAAATCTGTAGAGACTCAGTCACATGAGATACAGAAAATAGCACATGAAATAGTCTCTGAAGGCATGGCCTTAGATGAACAATTTCAAGTAGCTGTTATTATTGACAAACTTCCTCCTGCCTGGAAGGATTTCAAAAATTCTCTCAGGCACAAGACCAAAGAGTTCTCTTTGGAAAGTTTGATTACCCGACTCCGGATTGAGGAGGAATCTCGGAAACAAGATCAGAATGATGAAATCTTGTTTGTTTCGAACAAGAAACCAGGAGCGGTTCTGAAGCCAACTGGCAAACATTTCAAGAATCAGAACCGTAATCAGATTCAAAAGAACCGCAACCACAAGAATGGGAACACTCCAAAGTCCCCAAATGCCAAACCTCAGCAACCACCACAACCAAAGAATGAAGCTGCTCTTCCATTCCTTTGTTACAAGTGTGGAAGACCAGGTCATATGGCACGCAAGTGTAGGAACGGGCCCAATCCTGCTCCGCAGGCTAACCTGACTGAAGAGCAGCACTTTACTGCTATGATTACTGAAATCAACATGGTTGGTGGATCTGATGACTGGTGGAATGATACTGGCTCCTCTCGCCATGTATGCAACAACCGTGCTATGTTTAAAACATACAAGGCGGTTGATGATAAGAAAGTGCTGTTGGGCGACGCTCACACCACTACTGTTGCAGGTATTGGAGATGTCGAACTGAAGTTCACTTCCGGAAAGACTCTAATCTTGAAGGACGTGATGCACACTCCAGAGATAAGGAAGAATCTAGTTTCTGGCTTCCTTCTGAATAAGGCAGGGTTTACTCAGACTATTGAGGGAGATTTGTATACTTTGACCAAAAATGGTACTTTTGTAGGGAAAGGGTACGCCACTGATGGCATGTTCAAACTAAATGTTGAAGTTAATAAAGTTTTTCCTTCTGCGTATATGTTGTGTGATTTTAATATTTGGCACTCTCGTTTATGTCATGTCAATAAGCGCATTATTTCAAATATGAGCAATTTAGGGATAATTCCCAAACTATCGTTAACCGATTTTCATAAATGCGAATTTTGTACTCAAGCCAAAATTACAAAGTCATCTCACAAATCCGTCATTAGAGAATCAGAGCCATTAGACCTAATACACTCTGATATTTGCGAACTAGACGGAACTTTGACCAGAAATGGTAAACGCTATTTTATCACATTTATTGACGATTGCTCAGACTACACTTTCGTGTACCTTATGAAAAATAAAAGTGAAGCGCTTGACATGTTCAAAATTTTTGTAAAGGAAATTGAAAATCAATTTGAAAAAAAAATAAAGCGTTTTCGAAGCGATAGAGGAACTGAGTATGATTCCCAGTTGTTTAATGACTTTTATAAGTTGAATGGAATCATACATGAAACGACTGCACCATATTCACCTGAAATGAATGGTAAAGCAGAAAGGAAAAATAGAACCCTTACCGAATTAACAGTTGCGATTATGCTTAATTCGGGCGCTGCATCACACTGGTGGGGTGAAATTTTAATAACAGTATGCTATGTACTGAACAGAGTTCCTAAATCTAGGAATAAAATTTCTCCTTATGAATTGATAAAGAAAAGACAACCAAATGTGTCTTATTTCCGAACTTGGGGCTGTCTGGCCTATGTAAGGATCCCAGACCCAAAAAGAGTCAAACTTGCCAGTAGAGCCTATGAATGTGTATTCATTGGTTATGCAGTAAACAGCAAAGCATACAGATTCTTTGACCTGAATGCAAAAGTAACCATCGAGTCAAACGATGTTGACTTCTATGAAAGTAAATTTCCCTTTAAATCAAGAAATAGTGGGGGCTCTGGAACTAGTAATGTTCCTGTGCCTAGGAGCGTTGAAAACAACGTAGAAAGGGAAATAGAACCTAGAAGAAGTAAGAGAGCACGTGTTGCTAAAGACTATGGACCCGACTACACGGTCTATACACTAGAGGAGGATCCTACTAGCATTCACGAAGCTCTGTCTTCATTGGATGCTGACTTGTGGCAAGAAGCCATAAATGATGAGATGGATTCTCTAGAGTCTAACAAGACATGGCACTTAGTGGACTTGCCTCCTGGTTGCAAAACCATTGGTTGTAAATGGATTCTGAAAAGGAAGCTAAAACCTGATGGCACTGTTGATAAGTACAAGGCTCGCCTTGTAGCCAAAGGTTTTAGACAAAGAGAGAACATAGATTTCTTCGATACATATTCGCCTGTTACCAGAATTACATCCAGAAGGGTACTAATTGCTCTGGCTTCTATTTATAACTTAGAAGTACACCAAATGGATGTAAAGACCGCCTTTTTGAATGGCGAATTAGAAGAAGAAATCTATATGGAGCAACCTGAAGGTTTTGTTGTCCATGGGCAAGAACACAAGGTCTGTAGGTTGGACAAGTCTCTGTATGGTCTCAAACAAGCTCCCAAACAATGGCATGAGAAGTTCGATAATTTGATTATCTCGAATGAGTTCAAAGTGAATGAAAGTGACAAATGCATTTATTACAAAACTGAGAATGACATTTGCACTATCATATGTCTCTATGTAGACGATTTGCTCATATTTGGATCAAACATTCATGCCATAAATAAAGTGAAATCATTGTTGTGCAACAACTTTGATATGAAAGACCTCGGAGAAGCTAATGTAATCCTCGGGATCAAGATCACTAGGTCCGAGAAAGGAATTTCCTTGGATCAATCTCATTATATTGAGAAGATCTTAAAGAAATACAATTATTTTGACTGTAAACCTGCATGTTCTCCCTATGATCCAAGTGTCAAACTTTTTAAGAACACTGGTGACAGTGTTAGACAAACGGAATATGCGAGCATCATTGGCAGCCTAAGGTATGCTACTGATTGTACTAGACCCGACATCGCCTATGTTGTGGGATTGCTATGCAGGTTTACCAGTCGACCTAGTATCGAGCATTGGCATGCTATTGAAAGAGTCATGAGATATCTTAAAAGAACCATGAATCTAGGATTACACTATCAGAGGTTTCCAGCTGTACTTGAAGGGTACAGTGACGCTGATTGGAACACTCTGTCAGATGATTCCAAAGCGACCAGTGGCTACATATTCAGTATAGCCGGTGGTGCCGTTTCCTGGAAATCTAAGAAACAGACCATTTTGGCTCAGTCCACTATGGAGTCTGAAATGATAGCACTAGCGACAGCTAGTGAAGAAGCCAGCTGGTTAAGATGCCTACTAGCAGAGATTCCCTTATGGGAAAAACCGATGCCAGCTGTGTTGATCCACTGCGATAGTACCGCGGCTATTGCAAAAATAGAGAACCGTTATTACAACGGTAAGAAACGACAAATCCGTCGTAAGCACAGCACAGTTAGAGAGCTACTAACAAAAGGAGCTGTGAGAGTGGATCACGTACGCACTGATCAGAACTTAGCCGATCCTTTGACGAAAGGATTAGCCAGAGAGAAAGTCCAAAGTACATCTCAAAAGATGGGACTACTGCCTTTAGAACCATGAGTCACTCACAATGGCAACCCGACCTAAAAGACTGGAGATCCCAAGAATTAGGTTCAATGGGTAATAACAAGTTGTGAAGTGACAGGAGATGAACATGCTATTAAAAGTAAATAAGCATGATTCCTGAAGCGATGTAAGGTTGAGATAATAGAAACTCTTAATGAGATCTATACTCCATGTGGAGTAGAGTACCTAGCTACAGGAGTACTCTTGATAGACTCACCTTTGTGAATGTGGAAGTGGGGCCGCTTCCTATGGCATTTGGGCAGAAATTCCTAGAGCGTTCACTAAACTGGGATAGACGTGCAGGGCCATAAACGCACGGGCATATGAGAATACACCTATGGAAAAGGCTGTGTGTGGTTTCGACGATTAGAGATAGAGTTCAAGACTACGAGTCACTCTTGTTGAATCTAAATCTTAACCGCTACGCAAGGTTCAAGTCGTACGACACCTCTGCTTATGCACAATCTTATGGAGGCGCTTGACGCTATTTCTGGAACTGTTTAAATTCAAGTGGGGGATTGTTGGAACATTGGTGTGAATTTACAAAGTCCCACATTGCTTGGACTAAGCACTTGATGAGTGCTTATAAGTGGGAAGTTCACACCTTTGGGTTGGGGCCCAAGGGGTACCCAGTTTTGTGAACGGGCAAGCACGCACTCTAACTGACCACCACACACGCGCGCGCGCCGCCGCCGCCGTCCGTCCGACCGGCCGGGCCGGGCTCGGGCTTGGGCTTGGGCTGTGAGGTGTAAAGTAATTTTTGCGAAATTAATTAAACTTTTATTTTATTTTTTTTGGAACGTGCTTGTCCAGATTCATTGAACCGACCAGATACGACGAACGCTATCTGATAGAGCTGTTGCGGATTGCGCTCCAAGTCAGCTCGAAAATCGCGCAACAACTCGCGCAACTTGGCTCCGTTCCAAACTGAATTGCGCTCCAAGTCAGTTGTTAGTGGAGCCTAAGATCGTGCCTTGACTTGCGCACAAAGCAGTTGCTGAAGCCTATAAAAAGGCTCTTCCCTCACTTGACGAAATCAGATCGAAAAACACCAAACTCTCCTCCGAAAATTCTCTTCTCTCTAAAATTCGTGACTGGCCTACGAGCCAGATTCTTCTTCTTCTTCTTTTCTGAGAGTGGCCTACGAGCCATATTCCCGAGTGGTTATAAACCATATTGAGAGGTGTATATCTCGAGCGATTACTGACTGTGCAGTCATAATCGTAACTGGGCTGTTTTATCCTGGGGGCGTCGTGGTTGATAGTCTGCTTGCACCATCGAGCAGTGCCACGAAACGTCTTAAAGAGAGCGACCTAGTCCGCGACTCATCCCAGTAATTTCTTCGGTATAATTTCGAAAACACTGAAACAACAATCTATTACAGCGTTACTCTCATCAATCCCATTGATTCTTCCACCATCACCTACATAGTTCTTAGCACAATCTATAACCTTTTCTCTATCCACCAATACAAGAGTATAAGAAACTTAATAGTATACTCACTAAGCCAAAAATCAATAACATAGTTCAACATAAAATAAACATTTTATAGTATGGTGCAACCTAACAAGCAGCAATTTGTTTTTGGGAACAAATTCTTCTGTGCCTTGCTTTAGGGACAAATTCTCTGACTACTTTCTCTATGGGCTGATTTTTACATATGAGATTCAACTGAACTAAGGGCAACAATATCAACTACAAGATTCAAACTAACTGATACTTTATTGAAACAATCATCTTAAAACTAAATTATTTTGTTATTAAATTCTTACTTTCAAGCAACAAAAGGGACACCTTTTGGCATATTATCAGGAATGTTCCCTTGCAGTTCTGATATGACTTCAGTCATAGCTTGAACTACTTCATGATCTTCACTGTAGCTCTCATAAAACTGAACCCATCTTGGATCTCTACAGACCTATTAAGAGTATAAGACAGTGCTAAAAACTCAATATAATTTGAGAGCATAAAAAATTGTGTTGTTACTTACTGCTATACAAGGTGCATAAACATACTGAATTACTGTTGCTCTAACTTCAAGTGCAGTTGCAGCTCCAATTCTCTTGACTAGTTCAGGGTCCTTATAAGTAAAATGAAAACACCCATTAATATCCTTTATAAGAAAGAAAATTTCCCAATGATTTACATACCCACACAATCATATTAATCAAACATTCTACCATAGCGATCATACGAATTCGAGGTAAGGGTGAGCGTTTTGGTTTAACATAATTGAGTATATGACTTAGGGTCTTGTGAATCTCTTTTTGGGTATTGTTGTGAAATTGATACGAAATGACGTAATATAGAGGAGAATCGAAAGAATTTGTAAATCGTTAGGTTCGATGAGTTATGGGTAATTCTCGTTATGAATTGTGATGTTTTCTTAAATGAATCTTGATGGTTATTTTGATGGAGTTGTTGCTTTCTTGAATGAATTCTTGGTGATTGTCTGTGATAAATTTTGGTGATCTTCCGTTGGTGAATTTGATGATTTTATTGGTGACATTTTGATGATTTGTGTGATGGACAAATCGTATATTTTTTTATGTTGATGACGGTGAGAAAGGGGTTATGATTAAACATGGTTTAGAAAAAAATTTGAAATCTGAATAATTCTGCAAGTGAAGCTGTTTCTGACCAACCGCGCCTGACTCGCGCTCGGGTCGCGCCCCAGGCGCAAGGCGTACTGCGCTGGGCGCTGTTGTTGCTGTTGATTCGTGCCCCGCTCGCGCCCCAGGCGCAAGGCGTGCTGCGCTGGGCGTGTGGTTGCTGTTGATTCGCGCCCCGCTCGCGCCCCAAGCGCGAGCCAGTGTTTCCCACTGTTGTTCACTGTTGTTCCACTGTTTTTCTTGCTGTCTTCACACCGTTTTCTCCAATTAAAAATGTGATATTCTCCCAATAAAAATATGATGTTTTCACTATTAAATGTGAAGTTTTTCCCCAATGTAGATGTGATGTTTCTCCAAAAAATGTGAAGTTTTTCCCAATTAAAAATACGGTGTTTCAAATAAGATGTGGTGTTTACTAAATTAAAACGGGACGTTTTTTTTTCCAAACTCCAAAATGTATGGCTACCCAAATTGCAAAAATGATATGTGTGATGATGACGTAATATGATTTATGATGAATTGTGAAGAATATACCCTATGAGTATGGCTTTAATAATGATGTAATGTGATTGGGATGAATTGTGACGAATACACTCTATGAGTGTTTGATGATGATGATGATGAGTACTCCAGGTGAGTGTTTTGATGAAATGCACATGTGTATATAGAGTCTCATTGCATGTGCATAATGTGAAGAATAGGCTTCGGCCTCCTGTGAATAATAGGCTTCGGCCTCTTAATTGTGATGAATATGGTACCATCATGCATATGCCCTGGTGGGGGTTGCATTTATATGCATGGTCACGATTGTGGCTTGTTGCCAAACTGTGTTGTGAATTGGTGTTTAGGTGATGATGATGTGATGTTAATAATGATGTTGTAGAAATTGTTGTCTCTATTACTCTATCATATGCTTGATTATGTTTTGTTAAAATTCTCACCCCTTCTGCTTGGAATGTTGCTCTATTGTGGCAACGCTGCAGGTAATCGCGACTGAAGGATCTGCTGCCTTCCTTTTAGCCTTGGGATGTATTTTGTGTCGCTCTCTGATACTGTAACACCTAAGGGGCGTGGGTGAATTTTGATAAACGATTTAATTAGTTGTTTTAATGATCTTATTGAAATATTTGAGACGTGTTTGAGAGTTATTGGTGAGTTGTTGTTTATTCCGCTGTGATGTGAATTTTGAGGATTTGATTTTCCATGAAGGATGTTTCGTTTGCGAAAATTTGAAGAGTGAAATTGATGAGTTTGTTTTAACGAAATTGTAGCATTTCTTTTCTATCAATGAAAATAATATTTTTGAAAGGGATTACTCTGATAAATGACGTGTAATATAAGGGTAGAAAAGGGGTGTTACACTGGGCGCCCATGGGCGCTGGGCACCCATGGGCGCTGGGCACCCATGGGCGCTGTGCGCCGTGTTGCAGTGTTGCGTGTGTGTTGTGCTGGGCGCTGGGCGCCAGGCGCCAAGGGCGCCAGTGTGTGCGGTGTGTGTGCGTTGCGTGTTGCCAGGCGCTGGGCACCAAGGGCGCCAGTGTTGCGTGTGTGTTGTGTTGCTGGGCGCTGGGCGCCAAGGGCGCCATTTTTCAGGATGTTCCCAAATTTTTATGAAAACTGTTTTCGCTATATCTTTTGACTCGGACATCCGTTTTAAACGTTTCAAAAGTGTTGGGAAGCTTTTTCAGTTGCCTATCTGTGTGTCCAATTTTTAAAAATAAAAACTTATTATTTCTGAAGGTTGCTGGGCGCCCCAAGTGGCTGTTCCCGGTGGTCGTTGCTGTGACATTGAAAAATCGTTTTGACGTCTTTAAAAATCCCCTGTTGCGTATAACCAGTGGTTTTAACGTTTTAGTGTCAAAAGTGATGATTTTGACGATGATGCCCTTAGTGGCTAGTTAAATGACCTTTTTGCCCTTAGTGGCCAATATTATTGATGATGATGTGTGAATGACGATGATGCCCCTAGTGGCTAGTTAAATGACCCTTTTGCCCTTAGTGGCCAATGTTGTTGATAATGATGTGTAAATGACGATGATGCCCTTGGTGGCTAGTAAATGACGTTTTTGCCCTCAGTGGCTATTGTTTGAGTTGATGATGTTTATGAATAAGTGACGATGAAAATAAGTGACGTTGAGGCCCAAAAGGCTAAGTGACGATAAGGCCCAAAAGGCTAAGTGACGTTGTTGTGTGTAATTATGAATTGACAGGTGCTGTGCCTCTTATTTGGCAAATTGGTAAGTGACGGGTCACATAGTTGACCGTGATTGTGTGCTTTGTGCGTGGTGCATGTCATAGTGTCTCATGCCTCCCATATGCATAAACCCAGTGACGTTTGAGGCCCAAAAGGCTAAGTGACGATGAGGCCAAAAAGGCTAAGCGACGTTTGTGAAAAGGTACCTCATGCATATGCCCGCGAGTGGGTTGCATTTCATATGCCTACATGACATAGTGATGAGTTATTGTAGAGATGTAATTGATGATTGTGATGTGATTACTCTAGAGCTGTGACTTGACTTATTGCTTATCATGTGATTTATTATATGGATTGAATTGGACTCACCCTTCTGTTTGAATGTTACCCCTATGCGGTAACGTGCAGGTGATCACGAGTGAAGGACTAGGTACCTTCACTACTTCGAGTCGAGTCGTCACGCTCTGATACGTAGCACTCAGGGGGGGGGGGGGACGAACTTGATGTTTATGAATGATTTTGGTTGTTATGTCTTTGTTGACGATTCTGTTTTATTTTGTTATTCCGCTGCGTAGTTGGTTTTATTGACGTTAAGTTTTATTTGCGATGATAACTGTGGTTTTTTTAGCCTCTCCTTTTAGTGACGTGCTACGTGATGCATGATTGTTGTGTTTGAGCTGTTTTATTGAGAAGCGTTATTTTATTGAAGTATGTGTAACATTCCTCGTGCGAAACAAATTTTTGAAACTCTGATTTTCCAATTAAATTAACGGGTAGAAAAGGGGTGTTACACACCCCCAAACTTAGTTTCAAAAGCTACTCTCAATTTTTAGTAAAATTTTGACTCAACCTTGGTTAACTAGGACTAACTTTAGTATCAGATAGTCCTTAGCTAACTAAGCTTCTCCCTAAGTTTAGAGTTTTGTATAGAAGCAGCAATAAGACTAGTCATTAATCAAGCAAGGCTACACTACACTTATGCACTTAATAATCATTAAAATTAGCCCAAAAAGAACAGTTTCTAATATTGCAAGGCTAGAAAAATGTGGTTATATTGCGTTTGCAGGTTAGGTTTTGATGATGATGCGTTCAAAGTCAAAATGACAAGCAGGTTAGATTTGATGAGGTGTTCCAAGCGGAAAATGGCAAAGCGGAAATCCAAGGCACAAACAAGACTCAAGAAGTAGGGGTAGTCTCTAGGGTTTGGGTCGTGTCCTAGGATATATTGTAAGCCGCTTCTGAGGGTCACCTCACCTCACAGCTTCATAGCCTTCACAGTTTTTCAAAATGCATGCATGCACATAGGTAAGACATGTAACATAAAAACCATTTTATGAAAGATAGAAATTGATTATGACTTCTCTCCTAAAGCTAAGAATCGATTTCTGAACCCTTTCAAAAGATAGAAATCGATTCCTATTATCCTTCCTAAGTCCAAAATCGATTTCCAACTATATGTTTAGAAGCAACAAATCGATTTTCCCTTTAAATACATAAAGCTATAAATCGATTTACTTCTTATTTTAATCAAGCTAAGAATTGATTCATGGCTCTCTACTTTATAAGAGAAATCGATTTATGACTCTCTTCTTAAAGAGAAGAAACGATTTCCAACTATTTCCTTAAAGCAAAATCGATTTCCAAACATACTTTAAAAGGCAACAAATCGATTTTCCCCTTAAATACATAAAGCTCAAAATCGATTTGCTCCTTAGTTTAATCAAGCTAAAAATCGATTTTCCACCTATACACTTTAAGCACATAATCGATTGTTTTCCTATAATGTTAGATCTCATTCAACGGTCATATTTTCCTAAGCCTATAAATAGGGACTTAGCATTTCACAGAAAGAATGACCCAAAATTCACTGAAAAAATCGCAAAACCCTATTACACTTTTGCTCTTCACGTTCTTCATCTTTTGAGCTGATCTCTCTCAAGGGTTAGGTTGGGTTGGTAATCTTCAAGTTGTTGGATCTGCTTATATAGAGGTATTTTGTTATTTACATTGTTATTTGTTCATCATTGTAATTTGTACTAGGGAATGGGGTATCTCTCTAGGGTTGCTGTTTGTACTAGGAAGTGGGGTATCTTTCTAGGGCAGCTGGTTGTAACAAGGGTGGGGTATCTCTTGTTGTTGTTGTGATAGATTTGAGGGCTCTTCATAGGTGGGGTATCCTAGAAGAAGAGTGTCCGAGTCTGTAAAGGTTTCCAAGGCACCTGTAAGCTTTGTTGTGTTAGTGGAAAATTTCACAAGGGTGTGAGGACTGGACGTAGGTCACTAGGAGGTGACTGAACCAGTATAAAATCTCCTGTGTGCTTTACTACTTTCATATTCTTTATTGTTTATTCCATAAACCTGCGCGAAATTAATCTAAGTCGCTAAAAAGGGGAAAAGTTTTTAAATCTCAATTCACCCCCCTCTTGAGACTGAAGCCACTTGGTAACAAAATCAACTGATCATGCATTTCATTCATAAACACTTAACAAAATAACATAACATGCAAAGGTCCTCCCCCCAACTTAAGACCCAGCAGTGTCCCCACTGCTCATGCATACTAAGGGAGAGTCCTATGACTAACATTTAAACAGAATTCAAATAACAAGTAAAAACTCCTAAACATTCTGTTAAGTGCAGGAACTGACGCTATACCACTTAATAGGTTTATTGAAAACAAGAAAACAAGAGTATGATATTTTTTTTATTTTTTAATTCTTTTTTCGAAACATAAGGGCTAGACTACTTCTTTGCTAACCCTGACTTGAGCCTATTGCTTGTTCTGGTGGGCGCGGGAGCTGCTTTTCCAGGATTGGATTTCTTCTTTGCTGGCTCTTTTGGCTCTTCCAATTCAGACGCTACAGTGTCAGGCGCTGTAGCGTTTACTTGGGTTGCTTCAGCTTCCTTGAAGGCAGCCATTTCAGCAAGTTTCTTTTGTTGCCAAGTGGCTTCAGTCTCAAGAGGGGGGGTGAATTGAGATTTAAAAACTTTTGAAAACTTTTTCCCCTTTTCAATGACTTAGATTAATTTTCACGCAGGTTAAGTGGAAGCGAAGGAATTAGAAAATAAAGCAATAAAGAACACAGTAGATTTATACTGGTTCGGTCACCTCCTAGTCCTCACACCCTTGTGAGATTTTCCACTAACACAACAAGGCTTACAGGTGCCTTGGAAACCTTTACAGACTCAGGCACTCTTCTCCTAGGATACCCCACCTATGAAGAGCCCCCAAATCTATTACAACAATAACAAGAGATACCCCACCCCTGTTACAACCAGCTGCCCCAGAAAGATACCCCACTTCCTAGTACAAACAGCTACCCTAGAGAGATACCCCACTCCCTAGTACAAATCACAACAAATAAACAATTACAAAAGTAAAGACCAAAATACATCTAATGAAGGCAGATATTACAACTTGAAGATTTCAACCCCGACTAACCCTTGCGAGAGATCAGCTCTGACGGACCAACAGTGCGTGAAGAGCAGAAATGAAAATGTAAAGGGTTTTTCAAAATGATGCAATTGATCGTGAAGTGGGTTGTGTGAAATGTGAAGTATGAAGCCTCTATTTATAGGCTATGAGAAAAATATTAACGTTGAAACAAATATGGAAATGCTAAAATCGATTATGTGCTTGTTGTGCCTAAAAGTGATAATCGATTTTATGCTTAACTAGATCTAGGATGAGAAATCGATTATGTGTTTGTTTGAAAATAGGTGCCAATCGATTCATGGCTTTGAGACAGGTAAGGAATCGATTGTTTGATAAGTGAAAGACAATGTGAATCGATTTCTTTCTTTTTGAAGACACTTGTGAATCGATTTCATACTTGGTAAAAACAATAGGAATCGTTTCTTTGCTTTGAAAGGGAGTTTATAAATCGATTATATACTTTCATATTGAGTTAGAAATCGATTTTGAAGTTTAGTTAAAAATAGTTAATCGATTTCTTTCTTTTTCAAAATGGTTTTTAAGTTTACGTGTGCATGTATGCAATTTGAAAATCATGGGACTTTGAGAGATGAGCTGACCCTCGGAAGAGCTTACATTTTTTCCTAAGACAATCTCCAAACCCTAAGGACTACCCTTATTTCTTGAGACTTCAATTCTTGAGCTTGATTGTCTTGGATTGTGATTTTAGATACTTTGTCACTTTCATCAACTTAGGCCATCAACTTTGGCTTTGTCTTTTTCATCATCAAAACCTAACCTGCAATATAAGTTACCTGCAGTACAAGATATCCACATCTTAGCTGCTTCCATTTCTGCATCATTCTTGTGAGGAACCTCCTCAGATAAAGTTGCTTCAGCAGGTTGGTCTTCAGCAGAAACCTACCTCGCCAGGGTTGTTGATGGTTGGCGAGGTAGGTATTCTGGTCTGATGGGGTGGTTGGGTTGGTGATTGTGGTGTTTCAGGGATGATGGTGGGGTTTGATTGTGGTGTAGGAACTTTGGCTAGGGATTTGTGGGTTTTCTTTGGGCTAGGGGTTGGATCACACTGAATTTCTTCCCCCTCTTCACTCTCAGACTCCTCCTCAGTTGATTCTTCATCTTCCTCCTCACTCACTATCTCCTTCATGATTTTCTTAGTTTCCTCTTCATCACTCTCACTCAAAATTTCCAACTCCTCAAATGCTAAAATGTCTTCCTCATCACTACTCACCTTTTTCTTCTTTTTAGCGGGGCTTTGCTTCTGCTTCTTTGTTGGGCTTCTATTTCTTTTGTTTTGCTTTTGCTTGGGCTCCTCTTCCTCCACTCTTTCTTCTGGCTCTTCTTCAATTAGCCAATTTGGAAATTCTGGTGGTTGCATAGTGGATTTGCCCCTTAACAGCTCAGCAAACATAGCTTTTTCCCATTCAAACTTCTCTTTGACAAAGTAACAGAGAGACTGCTGTTGTAGCTTCCGGCGCTGTAGCGCCACAGCATCACCTGACGCTATAGCAGCAGGCTTCTGCCTGGGTTTGAAAGTAGAAGGGAATGCCCAATGGTGATCTTTTTTCTTTTGCTTCAACCTCCACCTCAGCATTGATACACAGCTTTGTGATCAAACATGGGAAGTAGATATCCCCCCCACTCTTGACTCTGCATTTTTCAATTTCTTTTGAAATGATCTTTCCCACATCTATTTGCTCTCCTGCCATGATTGCATCAAGCACTATCAGCCTCTCCTTCTCCACATTAGTGGTGTGTGAAGTTGGCAGTAGAGAGTGCTTGATGAAATTAAACCATGTTGGCTTCATCATGCAAGTAGGTCTTCTGAAGGTTGTATTTAGCCCCAAACTTCTCCCACTTAGATCCTTCTACACAAACTCTTCCTCTGACTCCTTCCATTTCTGATTTCCCCTAAGTCTTCACCTTGTTCTCCAGAGCTTTTTCATGATAGCCCAAATGGAACCATTCATTGATGGTTCTTGCATCAAAGTTAACTATTTCACCCCTAACCACAGAATAGGTTTGGGGTTTCCCGTCTTTAGGCTCTGGAATGCCTGCATAAAACTCCTCCACCAACGAGACCATAAATTGCTTGTGATGCTTGACAAATTGCTCCCATCCCCCAGCGCTATAATAGTAGTAGTGCATAAAATATAAAAATAAGGATTCAGCGCCGAAGATAAGTAGGTTTTTTTTACCCCCCATCATACCCTATACCCTCCAAATATGCCGAACAGATGATTTTACCCCTGATTTTCAAAAAAAATCCGGAATTACTTATTAAGACATGATTTTGGAACACTTTTTTTAAGGATTTCCGGAATTACATGAAAATTTCCTGAATTATGTGAAAAACGACTTCCAGAATTATGTTAAAAAGGGTTATCTCTGGAATTCCCAAAAAATGGCTTTTGAAATAATGTTAAAAAGGGGCATTTCTGGAAATACTATTTTTTACATGATTTCGGAAGCCGTTTTTTCACATATTTCCAGAAATGTTCACGTAATTCCGAAAATCTTTCGAAAAATCAATTTCCAGTTAAATTTTGTTAACAATGTGAGGGATATTTTGGGAATAAAATGTGGTGGGGGGTTTGTATAGGGGGGAAGGAGGGGGATAAAAACAATAATCGTTTTTCTTTTTCTTGGCGTTGAAGCAAAGTTTAGGTTAATACTTAATAGGTTAATTAATAGTCGAGAGAGCGCAAAAAGCAACGAAGAAGCGAACCACAGCCACCGAGCCTCTCTCCCTCCCTCGATCTCTTTCCGTTTCTTTTCTTGTTTTCTCTCTTTCTCCAAATTAGGTTTACTGATTGTTGTTCCCTTCAATTTCGAATCAAAATTGAACAATCATGTCGTCACAGGGCAATTCCAATGCTGTGGATTTCGATCCCCCAAGCGACGAGATTCAATCGGTTATACCGACGGACCCGACTTCTATGGTTTCTTCCCTTGACTCCGACGTCCGTAGCCTCTGTCAGAAGCTACTAGAAAAAGATCGTACTATCCGTGACATTGAAGACCGTGTTTTCACCCTAATCGCTGCTTGTAAAATGGCTCACTATGTCGCCAACGCTGTTCTAGAAGAGAATGTACGTCCTACTCTCTCTTATTCCACATTTACTATTAACGTTTCCGTCTGTTCTGTTTTGTAAACTATAAACTTTTTCACTGTTTATGGATTAAATAAGATATATATATGGATATTTTAGGCACTAAATTGAGGATTTATTCAATTAATTTCTTTTGAATTTTTTGTGCTTCCTTTAGGGTTTCTTATGCAAGGTAATAAGGAATAAGGAATGTTTAGTGTAGTCTTACGTGCTTTTAGTACAAAATTAACATATTATGTTTTTGTATCGGTTAATAGTAGAGGAATTTATTGAGGTACATGTGTGAACATGTTTTTAAAAGAGAACATGTTTTTAAGGAGCCAAACATGATGGGTGGTAGAGAGGATCGAGAAGGTATTAGGTACCTTGGTGCTTGTGTAATTTTTTGTAAGTTTGGAGGGAAAACTTGAAACTTTATGTTTTTTTGTACCAGTTTATGCGATGGTACTGACACATGATTTTGTATTCTGCTTTTTGGTTGTAGGTGAAGCTTACACAGGAGAGGGATGAATTAGTAGCAACCATGAAGAAGCTAGGCCGAGACTTTTCAAAGGTGTCTATTTGGTTGATTTCTGTATCTCTGATTTTTTTTGCTGTATGTGTATATGGTATGTCTTCACTCTTCAAAATTTCAGCCGCTTTCATACGTTCTACAAGATATTTAAATATTGTTTGACATGTTTTACAAGTTATTATCAATAAAAAAGATGGATAAGCAATAGAGGCATTGTAATAAGTATTGAACCATTGAACCACAATTCTGCCCAATGTGTATGTGTGTCTCGAGAGAGCAAGCCGTAATGTGTTCATTATTCTTCTTCTTGTTCATCAAGAATCCCTATTATCTTCTTGTTTTCTCTCTTTCTCCAAATTAGATTTACTGATTGTTGTTCCCTTCAATTTCGGATCAAAATTGAACAATCACTAGGGCATGTTGTCACAGGGCAATTCCAATGCTGTGGATTTCAATCCCCCAGACGAGATTCTCTCAGTTAGACCGACGGACCCGACTTCTTTGGTTTCTTCCCTTGAGTCCGACTCCCCCAGCCTCCGTCAGAAGCTTCTAGAAAAAGATCGTATTATCCGTGACCTTGAAGACCGTGTTCCCGCCCTAACCGCTGCTGGTAGAATGGCTCACTATGTCATCAACACTGCTATCAAAGAGAATGTACGTGCCACTCTCTCTTATTCCACATTCGCTATTAACGTTTCCGTCTCTTCTGTTTAGTAAACTTTGAAAATGGTTATCAATTTAGATAAACTATATTTAAAAGGTTTCAACAGTTTATGGATATTTTAGGCACTAAATTGAGGATTTATTCAGTTAATTTCTTTTGAATTTTGTGTGCTTCCTTTAGGGTTTATTATGCAAGGTAATAAGGAATAAGGAATGTTTAGTGTAGTCTTACGTGTTTTTAGTACAAAATTAACATATTATCTTTTTTGATCGGTTAATAATAAACATTGACGACATCGCTTTTTACTCATTTTGAAAATATATCTCATTTTAGTGTCAGAATATAAATGGTGCTAGGGGAGAATTGAGACTTTTTTGTGTGGAAAAGTGGAAAGAGAGGGGTTTAGAGGAATTTATTGAGGTACATGTGTAAAATTGAGATGGTTGATTGTTGCTGATTTTTTCTTTCCATGGTTGTTGAATGCACTGTATGTAGTCCTTTTTTTAATCAGAAAGAAAAAAAGTGGTTCTATTCTATGCTAACATTCTAGTGCCAATCATATGTAATTAAAAGAGAACACGTTTTTAAGGAGCCAAACATGCTGGGGTAGACCTTGGTGCTTGTGTAATTTTTTGCATGTTTGAAGGGAAAACTTGAAACTTTATGTTTTTTTGTACCAGTTTATGCAATGGTACTGACAAATGATTTTGTACTCTGCTTTTTGGTTGTAGGTGAAGCTTACACAGGAGAGGCATGAATTAGTAGCAACCATGAAGAAGCTAGGTCGT
Source organism: Astragalus membranaceus (assembly GCA_039519185.1). Lineage (NCBI taxonomy): Eukaryota > Viridiplantae > Streptophyta > Magnoliopsida > Fabales > Fabaceae > Astragalus > Astragalus membranaceus. The sequence goes on along the minus strand of CM076846.1, from coordinate 62,740,302 downwards.
GACTTTACAAAGGTAACTATTTGTTTGATTTCTGTATCTCCTCTCTTGCTTTTTGATTTTTTGCTGTATGTGTATATGGTATGTCTTCACTCTTCAAAATTTCAGTTGCTCTCATACGTTTTGCAAGATATTTAAATATTGTTTGACATGTTTTACAAGTTATTATCAATAAAAAAGATGGGTAAGCAATGAAGGCATTGTAATAAGTTTTGAACCATTGAACCACAACTCTGCCCAATATCGCCAGGTGGTCCAAGATTTAGGCTTTTCTTCTACGAAACACCACAAATAGATCTTCAGTTTACATCCTCTGTTTGTCCATTTGTTTATGGATGGAAAGAGGCACTATATTTGAGCTTAGTGCCAGCTAATTTGAACAATTCCCTTGTGAATTGACTAAGAAAGATTGGATCATGTTAGAGACTATGAACTCGGGGTAGTGTTATCAAATAGCGGTTGCTATAGCTCAAAAGTGTAGCAGATTTTGGCCTCCTCGCAATGAAAAATGATGCACAATACTTCTTTTGCTATTAGTAGTTATAGCGGTCTATAAGCTGGCATGTCGAAAGGTAACATATCTCTCGGTTTTCATTTTTTTTCCAGCTTTTTTTTTCTTTCATCCAGTGTTTTAAATCGCGCGCTATAGCAGCGTGGCGGAGCGGAGCGGCGCCTGGCCGCGATGACGACGGTGTGGCAGAGCGGTTCTGCGTCGAGGCCGTCGCCGCCGCGATTGCGGCGATTTCTGCGCAAATATGATGGGTTTCGGGGCGGGTCGAATAGTCTTTTGGAAAGAACGGAATTTCTAGGTTGAAGAAATAAAACGAAATGACAAAAACGCCCCTTTAGTTTTAAAACATTATGTTTTTTCATTAAGGGCAGTTTCGGAGTTTCGTTTGAAAGTTAAAAACATTAAAAGTTAGGATTTTTTTAATATAATATAGGTTATTACTGCTCAGCACTTTACTCTTCGTTCTCTGTCTTTTACGTGCCCCTGTTCATCTGCGTCTTCACCGTGCTTCTTCTCCACCTCATTTACGTGCGCCACCGCACCCCACCGCGCTCTGCCGTCAGTCTCTATCTTCATCTTCTCTCTATTACGGTAACTTTGTCCCTGTTACCAGTATTTCCTCTGTTTTTCCCCCTCTTTTTGTCCCTTTTTTCCTCTGTTTTTCTTCTCTGTTTTCTATTCTTGGCCAGTTTCTCTTTGGTTTTTCTTCCAGTTTCAGGCAACTTTCTTTCTTTTATATATTTCTCTGCTTTTTTATGTTTATATTTTTTTCAGTTTCAATAATTCCTCCATTTCTATTTTAGGTGCTCTGTTCTTACTAATATTTCAATGTCAGTATCAGTTTCAAGATTTCAATATAAGTATTAGTAGTAATGTTAAGTTTGAATGTCATGGATTTTTTTGTGCGGTGAAATCTCATGGATTTTGAGTATTTTTAATTATCTTTGAGAATTTTCATGCATATAGTATTTATTCTATATTGGTGAATGATATTTTGAAATAGCGGTCATCCCGCTATCCGCTATACCGCTATAGCGTTTTTTGAACCGACCGCTACGCTCCGCTATCCGGGATTTAAAACACTGCTTTCATCTTCTCTTTTTTTCTCTCTATTTCTTTCTTCTCCTCTAGTCACAATCCTCTTCCATCGGCATCATCTTGAACTGCTTGTTCTTCGATACGCGTCCAGGTGTGAATTTTTCTTCACATGTGAAACACAAGCCTTTCTTCCTTCTTTTAAAACTTTCCTCACTGGTCAGGGATTTAGAACTAGAAGTTCCCGCCTTTCCTCCCTTGCTACCTTGTTATGAAGGTTTTGCTATGGCGCTTCACTCAAGGCCTGGCTTGTTCTGAGAACATGGCTTCCATCCCTGCAAGAATGCATTTTTGACATCAAATTGGTTTAGTTCCCACCCGTAGTAAGATCCGAACTTTGTTCATCTTTGCCACCACAACATCACCATCCTTCTCCACCATCTTCACCCTCTCCTTCCCTTCCATCATCACCTTCCACACCATTACCTTCCTTTGCCTCAAGCACAATCAACCCCGGCTCTTTACTGCTTCTATTTCTCTAGTAGCCCCTTCACCCCCAACTCAACCTCAACAGATTTCACCACACAACATCCATCCAATGATAATTCGTTCCAAAAATGGCATTGTTTAACCCAGAATCAACCTACCCTTCTCCTCACCACTATAGAGCCAAATTCAGTGGATCAAGCCTTGTCTTCTCCTAAGTGGAAGCAAGCAACGCAATCTGAGTAGGATGTTCTTATGGCCATCCACACTTGAACCTCCGTACCTCTCCTTGCTGGTAGAAAAGCTGTTGGTAGCAAGTGGGTTTTCAGGATAAAAGAAAACCCTGATGGTTCTATTAATAAGTACAAGGCTAGGTTAGTTACAAAAGGTTTCAATCAAAATTTTGGCTGTGATTACTCTGAGACATTTGCACCTGTTGTAAAACTTGTTACAGTGAGGATCATTCTAACCCTAGCTCACTCACAAGTAATCCATCAAAAAAATTGATGTGAATAATGTTTTCCTAAATGGATTCCTTGAAGAAGAAGTTTACATGTCACAACCTGCTGGTTTTGAGCAAGGAGACAAATCCGTAGTTTGCAAGCTTCAAAAGGCAATTTATGGACTTAAACAAGCTCCTAGTGTGCCTAGTATGATCGTCTGACTAAAACTCTGCTTGGTTTTGGCTTTGTCACAAGTAGCCGCGATCCTTCCTTACTAGTTTATGATAGAAATTGTTGCCTATGTGCTGATTTATGTGGATGACATAACAATTGCTGGATCTCCTCGGTGGCAACGCAGGGTGTCATCTACAAACTTACTAATGTTTTTTGGTCTTGAACAATTTGGGGCTCTAGACTATTTTCTTGCTATTGAGGTGAAGTCCACAGTAAATAGCTCTCTTCTTCTCACTCAATCTAAGTATTTGACGGAACTTCTACGAAAAGCAGACATGGACTCAGCTAAAGGCATTTCAACACCACTTCCTGCCAAGCTAAAGCTCTGCAAATGTGCTTTTTTCTTTTTATGGTTGTTGAAAGCAGTGTATGTAGTCCTTTTTTTTAATCAAAAAGAAAAAGAGCAATTCTATTCTATTCTAACATTCTAGTGCCACTCATTAGTAATTAAAAGAGAATGTGTTTTTAAGGAGCCAAACATGGTGGGTAGTAGAGAGGATGGAGTAGATACTAGGTACCTTGGTGCTTGTGTAGTATTTTGCATGTTTGGAGCTATGTAGTCAATAGCAGATAGCGTAGCGTAGCGGCCGACCTCTAAAACGCTATTGCGGTGTAGCGGATAGCGCTATGGCCGCTACGTCATAATCTAGTGAGACCATACAAGCAATTTATACCTTACATATAGAAGCTCAAAAATAAAAAAATGCACAAGACTAATACTCAAACATTGAAAACAAAGTAGTGGTTGTGAGTTGTGACTCGGTTGAAGTCATAGCAATGGAAAAACCGTGAAAACATAGCACAAATGGCAGCATAGATAGAGGAACTATGCAAAATAGTGAACGGAGAAGAGAAACAATGCAAAAAAAAAACAAATTGGAAAGAGGAATAGAGGCACGAAGTTGCACCGCCTCAGTTGGTTAAGATTTACCAAAAAACCAAAAAAGAAGAGGGAACGACCAAAAGTGAGGGAAAAATTGAATTTGTAATGAAATTTCACTATAGCGGCCGCTACGAGTGCTAATTGGCCACTATAGCGGCTGTAGCGACTACTATTTGTGGGGCTACGACCGCTACTCAAAACCGCAACGCAACGGCAAATTGCGTAGCGCCTAGGGACCGCTACGCAACGCTACGCCGCTATAGCGACTGCTATTGACTACAGAGGTTTGGAGGGAGAACTTGAAATTTTATTTTTTTTGTATCAGTTTATGCGATGGTACTGATAGATGATTTTGTATTCTATTTTTTGGTTGTAGGTGAAGCTTTCAACGGGGAGGGATCTATTACTAGCAACAACGGAGAATCTAGGTCAAATGTATTCAACGGTGAGTATTTGTTTGATTTTTGTATCTCGTCTCTTGCTCTTTGATTTTTTGTTGTATGTGTATATGGTTTGTCTTCACTCTTCAAAATTTCAGCTGCTCTCATACTTTCTGCAAGATAGTTAAATTTTGTCTGACATGTTTTACAAGTTATTATTATCAATAAAAAAATCGATAAGCAATGGAGGCATATTATTAGTATTGAACCACAACTCTGCCCGACATAGCCAGGTGGTCTAAGATTTAAGCCTTTCTCCCACCTTAAATTGCACTTCCATTTTTTTTTATCAGCATGTACCTTCATAGCATTCTGTGCTCTGCACAAATGTGTCTTCAACTCCTCAAGAATATCATCTCTTTCTCCTAACAGCTGGTCCACTACTTGCACAACTGTACTCTCCACCGAGTACTTAATGATGGTTGGAGCTTCCCTTCCATACATTGCCTTAAAATGACTCATTTCAATGGATGCCTTGAAGGACGAATTAAACCAAAATGCTGCCCATGCCAACCATTTCCTCCATTTCTTTGGTTTTCCATTCACAAAACACCAAATATAAACTTCCACGGTTCTATTGGTCACCTCTGATTGCCCATCCGATTGTGGGTAGGGGTGGACAACAAACCGAGTCCAACCCATATCCAAACAACCTGTTGCAAAATACCGTGTCCGGGTGGGTTTATTTAGTTTTACGGGTGGTCAGTTCTAAGAAATCAGGTTCAGTCAGACTAATATGGTCGATATTGGTTGTGATAAATTCAACCCACTCATACCCAGAACCGACCGATTAAAGGATGTTCTGGTTTTGCTACAAATTCAAAGTAGTGTCATGACTATCCAAACTAGTATGTACAGGTCAAGGCTATTAGGCTATACTACATGTTTAGCTTTTTTATTCTTTTTTGTCTGATGGCATCTTTTCAATTCTCTCTCCCTTGTCACTTTTGTTTTTCATTTAACTTTTTTCAGCCCTCTATCCCTTTCCAAGCATCTAATTATAACTTATTTTAATAATAATGTTATGTTTCTCTCTCTTAAGCTTGTATATTTCATATATAATAATAAATAGTAACTCGATTCTTGTGATAAAGGTATTGTTTATCTCTCAAAAGCCTCTTCTTCATATTTGGACCTTCAATGGTGATGGATTCATCCTAGAATCCCGATATATGCTGCATCTCTTTTTTATCTATGTTTTTATTTAAATCTGTCAATGTTAAGCCAAACCCGTTTCAACCCACCCAAATAACTCACTAATCCGTCAAACCGAAACCGCGATATCCGAACCAACAACCGGACGGGAATGGGCTGTTCATGTGATATCTCGGTTTAGGCGGGATTGAGCATTTTGAACCCGAATCCGACCAACACGGCTGTTTGTCCAGCCCTAATTGTGGGTGATAAGCGGAGGTAAATTTGAGCCTTGTTCCTGCTAATTTCAGCAGCTCTTTCCAGAATGTACTCATAAATACCCTATTACGATAACAGATGCGGGAAACCCATGCAGTCGCACCACCTCCTCCACAAACACTACCGCCACTTCCTTAGCAGAATAAGGGTGACTCAAAGGAGTGAAATGGGCTGCTTTGGACAGCCTATCCACCACTACCATTATTGTATCCTTCCCTTTCGACTTAGGCAAGCCTCTGATGAAATCCATAGTGAGTTCTTCCCAAATAAGCTTCGACATCGGAATCGGTTGCAACAACCCCTGCCAGTTTCAAAGCTTGATATTTATTTTTCTGACAAAAACATCGCATTTCTGCACAACAACCTCATTGTCTCCTCATTCGCATCCAATAAAACACATTATGCCATAGACAACCCCTAGCGAACTCAAAATCTGGATGAGATTTAGGATCACAGAACAAATCTTGCATTATTTATGCCACCTGTCCAATTATTTATGCGCCTCTCATTCCCCGCCTTTCCACCTTTTGCTGTAACCTGTCCTATTAGCAGCACTCCCACTTTTCCTTTTCTGCCCTTTCTTGAATATACTGTTAGGCAGTTATTTGGATCATTCTGATCCTTTATTGTATAATTCTGTTTGTATTCCTATTATGTAAACCTAGTCTTTGTTGGGAAACATTCTCCAAAGATTATATAATAAAGAACTTCTGTTATTTAGTTCCCAATTTGTATCATAATTGCTAGTTTCTATCATATACATATTTAAAGGGCCTATTAAGTGGCTTTTGATTTTTTTTATATAACAATTTAAATGATTCAAATTGTATGAGTCTTTAAACCAAAAAGGTTTTAACCTTTCCACTTCCACCCTATACTAAACTAGCCGTTACGTTACACTCTGCACGTAACAACTTTGTGCGCCTCATTCTTCCCATAACTGTTCAACGCACTCTGCCCGCAACAAACTTCCTCTGGCGCCAGCAAGTTGAGAGGTAGCATATCTCTTCGGTTGTCGTGTTTTTCTTCGTTTTTATATCTCTTTCTCTATTTTTTTCTCTTTATTTCATTCTTCTCCTATTCTTTTTCTCTCTATTTTTTTCTTCTCCTCTATTCACAATCCTCCTCCACCAGCATCATCTTGAACTGCTTGTTCTTGCATACGTGTCTAGGTGAGAATTTTTCTTCTCATGTAAAACACAAGCCTTTCTTCCTTTCAAAAATTTCCTCACTAGTCGGGGATTTAGAACCAGAATTTCCTGCCTTTCCTCCCTTGCTACCTTGTTATGAAGGTTTTGCTATGGCGTTTCACTCAAGGCCTGGCTTGTTCTGAGAATCTGGCTTCCATCCCTGTATCCTCCAAAACTCTATTGGGTTGGAAGGCTTTTCTTGTACCACTCCAACCTACTTTACCTGCTACTCCCAGCTTCTCTTCCGCTAGCAATGCAACATCCTTCATCTCTGCTAGATCCTTTGGCCTGTGCTGCCTGATTTCTGCCTGAATATCTTCCCTCAACCCATTGGAGAACATTCCCAAGAAAAACTTTTTATCTTGGGTTTATACATGGCCAAAAATCGTCTCAAATTTCCTCCTCTACTCCTTGTTGGTGCCTTCCTGTTTGAAACCCAATTAGACTTGAACCGCGTTAGCTACCACATCTCAAATTGTGTACTTGAAGTTGCACGTTTGCGTTGCAAGATTCCCACTTATGCATCCACGATAACGCTTCACCCTCCATCGCCATTAACGCCGCGTTGAATTTATCTTCGTCTTTGATTCCACGAACCTTGAAGTAGTGCCAACCTTGCTCATCCACGCCGACACGTCTTCCCCTCCCTCCATGGCCGTCCCTTCTATGGCCGTCACTTCTATGGTTTCTTCCCTTGAGTCCGACGCCCCTTGCCTCTGTCAGAAGCTTCTAGATAAATAATCTTATTATCGGAGATTTTTTTTTGTGGAAAAGTGGAAAGAGAGGAGTTGATTAGAGGAATTGATTGTGGTACATGTGTAAAATCGAGATTATTGATTGTTGCTGGTTTTTTCTTTTTATGGTTGATGAATGCACTGTATGTAGTCCTTTTTTTAATCAGAAAGAAATAGAGTAGTTCTATTTTATCTAACATTCTAGTGCCAATCATTAGTGATTAAAAGAGAACATGTTTTGAAGGAGCCAAACATGATGGGTAATAGAGAGGATGGTGTAGGTACCTTGGTGCTTGTGTAACTTTTTGCATGTTTGGAGGGAAAACTTGGAATTTTATGTTTTTTGTACCAGTTTATGCGATGGTACTGATAGACGATTTTATATTCCGCTTTGTGGTTGTAGTTGAAGCTTTTGAAGTTTAGGATGGAATTATCAAGAACCCTGTTGATGAAATATGGAGACTTTTCAAAGGTTAGTATTTGTATAATTTCTGCATCTTCTCTCTTGCTTTTTGATTTTTTGCTGTATGTGTATGTGATATGTTTTCACTCTTCGAAGTTTCGGCTGCTTTCATACTTTCTGCAAGATATTTAAATATTGTCTGACATGTTTTACAAGTTATTATCAATAAAAAAGATGGATAAATAATGGAGGCATTGTAATTAGGATTGAACCACAACTCTACCCAGCATCGCCTGGTGGTCCAAGATTTAGGTTTTTCTCCTACAAAACTCCTCAAATAGATTTCCAGTTTGTTTGTCCATCTATTTAGGATGGAAAGAGCTACTATATTTGAGCTTGGTGCCAGCTAATTTGAACAATTCCCTTCAGAATTGACTAAGAAAAATTGGATCCTCTCAGAGACTATGGACTCGGGGTAGTGTTATCAAATAGCGGCTGCTATAGCTCAATTGCCTAGAAGATTTTGGCCTCCTCTCAATGAAAAACGATGCACAATGCTCCTTTCACTATTAAACTCTTGGTTATTCTGTCCACTTGTGGGCTTTTAAATGAACTGAATTGTAGGAGTCTATAAGCCAAAAAGGTTTTAGCCTTTCCACTTCCACCTTAAACTAAACTAGCCATTACGTAACAACTCTGTGCGCCTCTTGCTCATTCTTCTTGGAACTATTCAACGCACTCCACCTCTTGCAAACCTCCTCCGGCACTGGCATGTCGAGAGGTAACATATCTCTTTGGTTGCCTTTTTTTTCTCCAGTTTTTTATCTCTTTATTTCTGTCTTCTCCTCTCTTTTTTGGTCTCTTTATTTCTTTCTTCTCCTCTATTCACAATCCTCCTCCACCAGCATCATCTTGTACTGCTTGTTCTTGCATACGTGTCCAGGTGAGAATTTTTCTTCACATGTAAAACACAAGCCTTTCTTCCTTCTTTCAAAAATTTCCTCACTAGTCAGTGATTTAGAACCAGAATTTCCTGCCTTTCCTCCCTTGCTACCTTGTTATGAAGGTTTTTCTGTGGTTGAAGTATGATGCTATTCAATATTCATTTAGTTAAAGTATATGACGTCTGTGTAACATAAAAACCTTGTATTCTCAGCAAATCCAACTAGGGAATATGGCTAGCTTACTGCAAGTACTACATTTTTTCAGTAGTTAATGTGACATTTGTAACTTATAATTCATTAGTAATGAAGGACTTATATCAAAATGTTTTGTTTGCTTAGTTGATAATTTGATAGATTAACAATCATTGATGGAAGATAAAACAAGGATAGATAGTCTTTTAATTAAGTCCCCACAACTGAAAAGTTGGATTTCAAGCATTACAGTGGTAGATAGATATTGCGGATGAATGCTTCCCCGTATTTCATTTTTTCTCCTTAGGTTTGAGTTATATGCACTGTTTGAAGATTTGATGATTACTATTTCAAAGCATAGCTTATCATCTTCTTAAGTAATTGCTATTATTATGGATGGACAATGCAATTTATCATGAACACGAGACGATGAAATATTTGTGATTGACATGTAGGACTGGAAGTTGAATATGAACCCTGTTGGTGAAGTGTGATGTCTCAGTTAAATGAACTCTACATTTCCAACTGAAATTTGTTTGCCCCTTTTTATAATAGCAGTAGTTTTTTCCATGAGGGTGATCCAAGATCTTTCAAACTTATCAGTTTAATCTTGTCACTGCACAGTTACATCTATATGTCTTGATTTTGTCCAGCATGCATATTTATTTTAGGGATAATTGACTCTCTCCTCAACCATGTGATGCTCATATTGCAGTACCCTCTGCTCTTGTTATAGTTACACTCCCCTCCTTTCACAGATGTATTGTGTTACACTTCAATCTTTTATAATGTAAACAAACCTCTTGGTTGTGATGAACAACTATGAACCAGCTTCCCATTATCATTATTCATTTCACTTCCCATTGGAACTTTCATGATCATTTATAATTAATTAGGAATACCTATTGTAACTTCCATGTTTTTATATAATTAAATTTTTTGCTTAGAAAATATCCTATGACAACTTTTTCTTTTTATTTTATAATTGGAGTCATTTAAAAAACAACTGATTCAGTCGCTAGCTGATGACTATTCACCTAGAAAGTATCAATATATTAACTTACCCATACTCATCATAATTATAGTTGATTTTATTACTGAAAATGATTACTACTACTACTCTCCTAAACAATTTTTTTCCTGTGTTTTGTGTTTCATTGCTCTTCGGACAGCTACCTGAAACCATAGATATTGGAACCTGTGAGCAGTCTGTTCCAAAGGCATGTCCTGATAAGGGTACTTCTCACCTCATTGATTATCATTTTTATGCATAGCCTTATTTGTTAGTTTATATTCATAACTTTACTTATTGAAGTTGTTAATGATGATGATAAAAGTTCCTATACAATGCGTCAAGCACACAGTGGTGCTGCATATTTGGGCAAAACATTTGAAAAAGGTTCATGAATTTTTCAAATATATACTCCCTCCGGTCCCTATTATAAGAAAAAATTGCAGTTTTAGGTTCATTGTATCCGGTAGGCCAGATTAGGGCTGTTCAAATGAACCTCTGAACTGAACTAAACTGCCTAACTGAACTGAACTCTTACGAACCGAACTTTTCGTAACAGTTCAGAACTGAACTGACTTTGTAAAAACAGTTCACTAACTGAACTATTAAACCCAGTTCAGTTGGGAACCGACCGAACTGTTTCGAACTGTTAACATTAAGATATTTTCAAATCAGTTCTCACTTTGCGTCTCACATGGTCACACTCTGTCACTCTCTCAGTTCTCACTTCGCGTCTCTCAGTTCTCACTTCGCGTCTCTCAGTTCTCAGTTGCGACTTGCGATTCATCTCTTCAATTCATCTCTTCAGTTGCGAACCCTAAATCCAGTCCATCTCTTCAATTCATCTCTTCAGTTCTCAGTTGCGAACCCTAAGAACCCTAAATCCCTAATCGTTAACGAAACTCCTTCAATCCGTGACCCCAAATCTCGCATTCCCTTCTTCTGTGAAGAACTGAAGCATTTTCGAACTTTGAAGCATTTTTCGAACTTCGAACTGCGAAGAATCGCAGCGAGCTGTCTTCAATCAGGTAAACGCCATTTCAGTTTCTTATTCTTCATTCTGGCTTCTCGCTTCTGCTTTCTTCTGGGTTTTTTCTGGGTTATTATGGCTTATATTTCTGGATTATTTCTAGGTTATTCTTCTGGGTTATTATGGCTTATTTTTCATTCTGGCTTCTTGCTTCTGCTGATTGTATATTTGTATATGTATACACAAAAACCTTTCAAACTCTCATGACCATTTGACTTCTTCTGGCTGCTGCTAGTTGTTGATATATCAAGCAATGATCAGTTTTCATTTCTTTTCCTATTAGAGCAGCTTTAGTCCTCTTATTCTTGACTCACTGTTGATATACCATAAATTTGACTGGATGATAGAATGATATATGTTGACCACATGGCTTTGTTCTTTGTTTTCATTTTTTTTACAATGTAGGAGAAATCTATGACGTCGCACGATGATATCCTAGACTTTACATTGTTGGAAAATGATGAAGAGCAAGAGATTCATACCACACCAGTTGCCCCGGGAACTACATTACCGCCTCTTCCTAGATCTTCTAAGCGTAAAACTAGGTCCGATGTGTGGAACCACTTTACTAAACAACCCGGTGATGAAATGTATGGCAAATGTCACTATTGCGGAGACTTAATTAAGTATTTGAGTGGGACAACAGCAATGAAGACCCATTTGACTAGATGCAAGGAGTACCCTCCAAATAGATCAACCAAAAGACAAAGGCAAGCCCCTCCAAATGCCACAGAAGGACAAGTAGCATCTTCGCCAAGTTACTCGAAATTTGACCAAGCAGCATGCCGGCTTCAGCTTGCAAAGACAATTGTGAGTGCGGAGCTCCCATTTCGTTTTGTGGAGAATGAAGAATTTCAGAAGTTTTTGAACCTCATGCAACCCCGTTTTGACATCCCATCACGATCTACAGTGAGACGTGATATCTGGAATCTTTACATGGAAGAGAAAGAGAAGTTGAAAGCAATTCTCTCAAAACATTGTGGAAGAGTTTGTCTTACCACTGACACATGGACCTCGGCACAAAATCTCACTTACATGAGTTTGACTGCACATTATGTTGATTGTGAATGGAAGCTTAAAAAAAAAATTATAAACTTCTGTCAAATTACGGGGCATTCGGGAGAGGCCATTGCGAGGTATATTGAGGAGTTTCTAAATGGGTGGGAGTTAAAACGAGTTTTAACCATAACCGTTGATAATGCTTCAGCAAATGACGCTGGGTTGAAATACTTGAAGAGCAGGATGGAGTCTTGGGACAACCTTGTCCTAAATGGAGATTATATCCATATGCGATGTTGTGCGCACATCTTGAAGCTGAAGCTTACAATAAAAATGTAAGTTTTGATATATTGGGTTGGTGGAAAGTCAATTCTGTAAGGTTCCCCATTCTTGCAAGCATAGCTCGAGAGGTGTTGGCAATTCCCGTCTCAACAGTGGCATCCGAATGTGCATTCAGCACGGGAGGAAGAGTGCTCGGCGACCATCGTTGTTGCTTAAAGCACACAATGTTAGAAGGACTTGTTTGCTTGCAAGATTGGTTGAAAGGGCAACCACACTATCTATTTAATGATGAGGACCCTGAGGAGATCCTTAGATTTGATCAAGGTAAATTTATAACATTTTATTTATTTGGTCCATATTTTCGTTTGTAGATGAAATAATTTTGGTTTTGCAGAAATATCCTCTCAAGATCGTGGTAGTGTTAACCTCGACGACTGAGGCAAATTTGAGTTTTGGGTGGTTTAATGAAGTGGCAATAGTATGAGTTTTTGGTCAGATTCATGGGTGGGAACAGAATCGTTTTCACTGGTAATAGATATATTCACTTTCCATTTTTAACAATTTTCTGATGGATTGACTGGTAGTCTGAGGGATTCTGCATAAGAAAGTGATTGAAATACAAAAATCACTTTCAATCACTTTCTTCTGGTAGTCTGAGGGATTCTGCATAAGAAAGTGATTGTCTGGACAAGATAACATGTCTTTTTGTCAAAATTATGTACTTGAGAAAATTTGCACAAGACATCAGTTCACTTGAATAGTTAGTTTCATACACCAATACTTGAGAAAATTATGTACAAATTAAAAGTGACAACACTGATCCCAAAATAACAGTTCCTGCTGGTTTGATAGAGCCTACAAAATAAAAGTGTCACAATTTAATGTGCTATTACATTCATTCTTAGAGCAAACTTCAACAACTCTTCTGTTTTGTTGATATTCTTCATTGTCAAACTTTGTAGCCATTGCTGTCAAACTGTCATCAGGAATATGAATCTACAATATTAGACAGTGCTATGCAATTTGGATCGCATATGAAGAAGAGATGATGGTTCATGGTTGTTGAAAATTTGAAATTTAGGAGCTTATGCAGAAGAAAGTGATTTTTGTATTTCAATCACTTGCCATTACATTCAATAATTGATTATTAAATGTTTCACAGGTACTGGTAAGGGATTCTGCTTTGGAGGAGGTTCAATTCAAGTGTAGCTATGGAAATTGAAGTGCAGTAAATGTAGCCAATGAGGCAAGGCAGCAGCCAGCAGGTGTGGTTAACATTGCTATGAAGGTTGCTGATTAAATACGTGGGCAGGTGTGGTTAACATTGCTATGAAGGTTGCTGATTAAATACGTGGGAATAAATGGTGCATTTGAAGAATCAAGTGAACCAAGTGCATTTGTGATTTATTGGTGGTTGTTGAGGAGCTGGTTTATGGAAGGAATGGTACATCAGCTTCAAGTTGATCCTTCAATGCAAGAATGGATTATATTTGTAATAGTTAGTAATTTAGTTTAAAACTGCAATTTAAAATAGTTAGTTTAGTTTAAAACTGCAGTTTAAAAACACTGTAATTTGCATATTTGGAATTAATTTTAGAAGCTTAAAAACACTGTATTTTTAACAGTTCAGTAAAAAAACACTGTATTTTTAACAGTTTGGTTAACAGTTCGGATAAAATAGTAAATAAAAGTTCAGCTTTAAACAGTTCAGTTCGGAAAAAACTGTGAACCGAACTGTTAATATAGTTCAGTTCGATGAACTGTTATTGCAGTTCGGTTCGGTTCGACGAACTGTTTCAACTGGTTCAGTTTGGTTCAGTTCGGTTCTCCTCCCGAACTGAACCATGAACAGCCCCAGGCCAGATAAATCAGTTATTCAATGAACCTAAAACTACAAATTTTTCTTATAATAGCGATTGGAGGGAGTAATTGATTGTTTCACGCTGTTACTGTTGTTCACTTTCAAAATTCAATATAAAATATATTTATGGATACAAGTCGTATAGTACATAAGAAATTAATGATATAAAAAATAAACTCAAATATTTTGTATTTTCCATTTTGGCTATAAATTCTGTCCCGCCTTGCTTTGAGTATCATATATTTTTATTGGTTGACAAAAAAACGCATTTCATTGGCATATATATAGTTGGGTCATATTTTGTTGGCAAACTTATCTGAAGTTCTTATTTAGTGAAAACTGAAAATCAATATATTTTATCAACCCAAAAACGTGGAATTTGGGTATTGCACTGGCTAATAGAAAGAGTTTGGACTTTTATAATGAATGAATATGCCTAAAAATTAGAAACTCAACTCTCCTACAACCCTTACACCTACATCAAACCACAACAACCTACTACACCATGGCCACCACAAGCCTTAACCGTACCTCAAGCTGCACCTGTAGCAGCCATTGCACTAGTGATGACTGCTCCTCAACTTGCTCAACCTAGCTTCTTTGGTGATACTGCTGCCTCCACTCATGTCACCAACAATCCTCAGAACATCCAAGTTCCTCAGGCCACTCATGACACTCCTAGTTAGTTTTCGTAGGCAACAGACAAGGTTTGAAAGTTCATTCCTCAGGCTCTATTTCTTTTCCTTCTCCTTTTAATCCTAATGTTAAATCACATCTTCAAAATCTGTTATATGTTCCTGCCATAACCAAAAACCTTGTCAGTGTCGAATCGTTTTCTGCTTGATAATCCAGTCTTTGTTGAGTTTCATCTAAATGATTGCTTTGTTAAATCTCAGGCTACACGTGAAGTATTACTACACAGACGTGCTGGCCCTGATGGACTCTATGAGTTCAGAGATATGCTGCAACACACTGCTCAAGTTAGTCCTTCTGCTCCAAAGTCTAATTTTCCTTCTGTTGCCAAAGATTTTGAATCGTATCGCGATTCAAATCATCGCGATTTGAATTGTTTGATACTAGCTATACCAACTACCATGCTAGCAATTATTGCCTGAAAATCTGAAATTGTATTATTAGCTATTCTGCTCTTTGCAGTTGCAGCCTTTTATTATGAGGGATTGATACTTTGATATAAATATACCGATGTTTACTCCATGCAATCACCTAAGCTACACTGCCCCACATTTTCGTATTGGGGCTTTATAAATTCTGAAGCACTTGGGTTGCAACAGGGGAGTGTATATTTATGTAAGGAAAAGTTGGCTTCATTGATCTTTAAACCACGGTGATAGAAGCCAAGAAGCCCTATTTTGATTAGTAAACTGGAAGTTGTTTCTATGCTTTTAATAGTTTCCTCTTTTTTTCAGTCAAAAAAAATAGGCAAGATGATTAGTAATTAGTGTGTTAGTTGTTAGAGGGGAGGGTGTAGGGGGTTCAATGTTCGTTTCACCAACTATGTGAGCTACCCTTCTGGGACTTATTTGTTGCCTTTTAATAATTTGCAGTTCAAATAAAGAGAATATCATATATGAAACATTTTTAAAAATTTTGAATTTGTAAATGGAGACATGCATTGAGCTACATTACATGGGAATTAAATCGCACTATAGAAAGTCAAACATATTTACTGCTTCAATCTGGTGCGTTTTGCTTCAATAATTTTTTCCCAGTCTCAGCTATGGTCACTACTAAGCTCCTTATGTAATGACCCTGTCATGTAGTTATTAAATAATCTAATGAGATTGTTCAACTGCAGTAAATTTTCCTTGACGAAGATCAAATCTTGTTTTGACAGCAACTACAATGATTAATGTTGTGTAAATTACTAATTTTCAGGTTACTGACCCAAGCTGATGTTTCGATCATCTATCTTTGATCCATTGAATCAAAATCCATTAAGTACTAATCTGAGCCATTGGATTCAAGAGTATATATTTAATCTAGGTCTTATGCTGTGTTAATATATGTTTAATCTAGTTCTTAATTTTTTTTTCTTATTTACTCCATCTTTCTATTTATACATCCTTTAGGTCGACTAAATTACCAATTTAGACATTTTATATGAAATGGCAACTAATACTTTTTAGTAATGTGTTAAGAATCGGTTCGATAGCTGACTCGATCAGAGCAGAGTCAGTGGTTAGACTTAAGGATCACTTGTTGAACTGCATGGCTCGATCTCTATTAAAAAATAACAAACAAAAGTATACTTTTAAAAAATATGTCATAAGTATAGTATTTTTTTCTCAAATAAAAGTTTTTCACTATTTTTTTGGGTAAACCTGGGTATCCACCGCATGGACAACAATGACCAATTCCTCTCTCATTGAAGGTGCCTCGAGGGGGTCAGGACAGCTGACCCAGAGTTTTAACGCTGCTCTGTACCCAAGGCGGGGATCGAATCTCCGACTCTTGGTTAATGGAGGTTCTGTCATACCCTAATTTTGTCTGGCTAATTTAAAGTTTATTAGAAGAAAAAATCAAAATATTGTTTGTTGTGCATTTTGAGGCTTTAATCGTTAACGAGTGTCATTTAGTTCTCGTTAGCGATTTTGCGTCATTTTTTATTATTAGTAGAACTTATTTATTTATTTTCCATTGCAAGAAAAAGAACTAAAAAATTTGTTTTTTAGCATTTAGTTTTAATTATTATTATTGCTTTAAAAATACAAATATTACAAAATTACAAAAATATAAATTAGATTAGAATTAGAATTAATTGAAAGTAAATAAATATAAAAAATAAATTACAAATCCAAAAAGCTAATGCTATATCCGTATGTTACAGCCACCTCCTTTTTAAATGTTTATTACTTTTCCCATTTTTAGCCAAAGTTAAAGATAGTTTTACAAGCAACAAGCTTGCTTCACGACATCTCTACTGAACATAGGAACACTCAGCACACATTGGTTTTTTTGCTTCATCAGCTTCTCTTCTTCTCTTTCACAAATCACAGCTTTATATACACCAGTTTTCTGCTTCCCTTGGACAGCTTTGAGGGGAGAGAGCACCTCCGGCCACCACCAGCTCCAGCAACCTCCGGCCACCGCCAGTTCCGGCAACCTCCGGCCAAACCACCCATCCACCACCGCGCATCCCCTTTTCTCTCTCTCTCTATTCGGTTCTCTCTCTCTCTCTCTCCATTCGTTTATCTCTCTCTCCCTTCGGTTCTCCCTCTCTCTCTCCACCGCCCGCCGTCCCTCTCTCTCCTGTTCGCGCACCACCACGCCCTCTTCGCGCACCACCACGCCCTCTCTCTCTCCACCGTCTCACGCCTCTCCTCTCTCTCCATTCTCGGCCTTCCTTTCTTCATTTTTGTTTTCCTCTCTCTCTCTCTCTTCGTTTCTCTTTCTCTCTCTCTTTTCTCAAATTTTTTTTCTCTCCTCTGGTTTTGTATTGCTGCGGCTGGAGGGTGATGGTAAAATGATTTCATTTTTAGGTTAACTCTCATGGGCCTTAGGTAGTCCATTATGTTCTGTTTTTATTTTTCTTTTAGTTTACCTTTTTACACCCCATGTTTTAGCCCACACAGCCCCCTACATTAGCCCAATACCTCAAAAAAACAAAATTGGGCCTCCTGCAGAATAAAAAAACGAGTTGGGTCAGCTTTCCACACCTCCCCTTTTCATTATGCACCCATTTTTATTTCACCCTTTTTTTTTATTTTACACCCCTATTTACTCATTTCACTCCCCATTTTCATGAAGCTAATTGCACCCCCTGTTTTACTCGCATACAACCCCATTTTGCTTTTTTTTATTTTATTTTCTTAAAAGCCCATAGTGCTATTTACACCCTTTGTTTTACTTCAACATCCCCCTCATCATTCTTGCATTCTTCTCAAAGATTCATCTCCAAATCTCTAGAATCAAGCTCAAGGTTGAAGGTTAAAGAGTAAATTCAAATGGTTTAGCACTCATTCATATTATTTCTTGCTTACTTAGCTTGGAGTTAAGGTATATTCTTGAATCTTAGCATCATCATCAAAGTTTTAGCATCAAAAATATAGATCGTCAATTTGTTTTTGCGTACTAAGCATTTCATTACATTTAGAGTTACAGTGATTCAACATTCTTTGATACTTTGGTTGCTAAATAATTTGCTTGCTTATGCTTGCCAATGATCATGATTGAGACAACTCTTTTGCTTGAGCTTACAGTTTCATTGTCTACTCTCATATAGAATATCATCAATGCTTAGACGACTCCAATTCCTTCCTTGCATCTTCCACTAGATGTGCATTTAGATTCCCTTGCGTTTTGTAGAAATATTTGAGTATGGTTCTCGCCTAGCATCTTCCACTAGATGTGCATTTAGGTTCAATCTTGCCAACTCTTGTATTTCTGCATAATGCCCAATTCAAGTTCCTTCCTTGCCTATCTATGCGTTGTGATCTACTATGTGTAGTTTAGACTTGATTTTTCTTTGCGAATTCAGATATCGTTGCTTAATGATTTGATTCCATTGATTGTGTTATGCTTGAATCCACCAATTCTTTCTTGCATTCATTGTTTTCATTTCTAAACCAACCTGGCATAAAAATGGTTACTAGTGGCAATCCATCACAACCTTTGTTGGTTTGATTGTCATGAAAGCCTCAATTTCAAAAGAATTTTCGCAAGCATAAAGCCAGCTACAAGTAATAATCCATCACAACCTTTGTTGGTTTGATTATCATGAACGCGTCCAATTTCAAAAAGCATTTTTCTAAGTATCAAAGAATCAAAACAAGTTATTAGCGGTGATCCATCATAACCTTTGTTAGTTCGATCACCATGAAAGCTTGCATTTACAAAAGGCATTTTCAAAGAGAGTTACTAGTAATGATCCATCATAACCTTTGTTAGTTCGATCACCATGAAAGCTTGCATTTACAAAAGGCATTTTCAAAGAGAGTTACTAGTAATGATCCATCATAACCTTTGTTAGTTTGATCATTATGAACGCTCTTCATTTTCTAAAACCTCATCAAAAAGATTTTCATTTTTAAAGCTCGTTAGAACTACGTCGCTTTGATTCCCATTTGGGATACGTAGGAGCGAGTCACATTCTCGTCAAGCGCAATCATAAAAAGTTTAGCTTTTGCATAACAAAAAGAAAAGAGTTATTTTCATAACAAAAAGAATCACTTTTGCAAACCAAGATCATTTTCAGAACAAAAACCTTTTCCTTTCTAAAAACATTTTCAACCCATCATCGTTAGTGGCTAATCAGAACCTTTGTTCGTCTAGCCATTGGTGGCGATGTCTTTTTCCCAAAAGAACAACAAGCGAGGATCACTCATAACCTTTGTTAGTTTGATCATTCGTGCCAATCAATCTCTTTCGAAAACCCCTTTCAAAAGAACAAGTAAAAACGAGTCGCTACTAATAGTCAATCAGAACCTTTGTTCGTCTGACTGGCGGTAGTGACTCCCATTTTCAAGAGTACTTAGCGGTGATTACCCATAACCTTGGTTAGTTTAATCATTCACTAAATGCTCGTCCTATTTCGAAAACTCACTAAAAAGATAAAAGACAAAAACCTTTTTCAGGACAAAAAAGAAGAACTACGTAGCTTTGAGTTCTCCATCGCACCGGGAGATACGTAGGAGCGGGCCATGTCCCGTCAAGCATTTTTCTAAAAAAAAAAACATCTTTCCCCCTTTTTTCGTAATAAAAGGTTTTCATTAAGAATTTTTCAATAAGAAGTAGAGAGGCAAAATTAAGTATTTTCAAGTCAATACACTAAAACCACACATTTAATTAAAGGTTCCCTCTCAATAGAGAGGACGTATGGGGTGCTAACACCTTCCCCGCGCGTAACCGATCCCCGAACCCTATTCTCTAGTTTCGCAAGACCAATCGCTTTCCAAAAAAGGTTTTCCTAATATTTTCCTTAATAAATATTGGTGGCGGCTTCATTGTCTTAGGAAAAGTTGTGAACGAGGAAGGTTCTCCCTCGGGGACTTTTTCGGGCGCAACAGGTTCAACCCCAACTGCTGAACTCTACGCTCTGGGTTAAGTTTTTCACAACTTGGCTACACATCGCTACCAAAAAATGGGTTTATAATTTTTTTCCTATCAATAAACTAAAAAAATGTAATGTTGTGGCAAACTGGCAATTACACCTTGACGTCTATATATATATATATATATATATATATATATATATATATATATATATATATATATATATATATATATAGGATATATCAAGTGATATGAGTTTTGATATGAGAGGGTGAGAGGATTAAATCTGGACCGTATAAAAATATATGAGTGGTTGTTATTAAAAGGTAGGTGGTTACCACATTGACTTTTTGTTTTATTTTGAACCTCTAATCATTTCAATATTTGGTAATTATTAACTCCTCTCATCCTCGTATAATAAAAGCGCTCACTTGATACGTTCCATATATATATATATATATATATATATATATATATATATATATATATATATATAGCGAGTGTATTAGGGGAGAACTAGTTCTTACCGTTGTTATATCTTGATTTTGCCCGGTCTTTTTTATCATAATCGCTTTAGCCCCGTGTCACAAGCCTATGGCGTTTCGAGCGCTGTTTTGTTTAAAGTCGGACCGAATTGTCCAATTGGGCTTATGTCGAACCTTTTGGGCCTGATTTTGTTAGCTTATCTAATTAGGCTTACGCTTTTTGTTTTGAATCAAGTTTTTAATGTTTTGGGTCGTTTCGGCCTACATCTAACTTTGGGCCAGTTTTGATAAATGGGCCTGTGGCTGGCTTTCTGGATCTAATTTATCCTTTTGGACCAAAAAGCCATAAAAAAAGTGATAATAAAATCAGATTAAAAAAAAATAAATTACAAACATCCCAAAATATAATAAAATCAGAATTAAAATTTAATTTACACTAATCCAAAAATTCAAAAATACAAAATAAATTAAAAAATATACAAAAAATAATATAATCCGAAAATACATAAAAAATACATAAAAATGGAGAAAAAGGCAAAAGAGGCGCCTCAACCAAAGAAGAAAACAGCAGCTGAAACCTTAGTCCTTTCCTTGCTCACCAAGTATCCATCTTCTTCAACCCAAGCCCAAAATCTGCAAAAAAAGGAAAGAAATATGGAGAAGGATTAGAAAAAACCCTAATTTCTGCCTATATAAACAAGCCTAGACACACTTAAAATTCAGCCAAGAACACACAGAAATTACACCGAATTTTAGAACCAAAATATTAGGGTTTTATACTGAAACCCTAATTACAAAGCGTCAAATTTCCGAGGCAAAAGAGAAAAAGCAGTAGCAGCAAGGATAGGAGCCACATTAGTTAACAGCAGCAATCAAACAAAGTTCAGAAGCTGGAAAACTGGTTGGTGCCTCTTTTACTTAAAAATTCAAAAACATGTAGGCCTAGGTGTAATCTGTAATGCTTTAGTTTTTTTTTGGATGTTCATATGCTAAATAATTCGTACATGTAGCAACTGCCAGTATGCTTTTATTGTTCTTCTAGTCATACATATACCCCATATAGTTTTCTGTATGAACAGATTAGTTTTAGGAATCAACTAGGTTTTTTTAATCTAACATTAGGTTTATAAAAATTAGGTTTGAAAAATCAATTTGCAGTAGAATATGGTACTACGAACAACGTTAGACAAATTAGGTTCCTGTCCTCTTCTTTTAGAAAACGAAATCAGTAAGTAATAAAGCAATAGTTTCAGTCAATAGAATTAATCTGTTCAAAAACGAAATTAGCAGAATATTTGAAACAGTTGTCTTAGTTAAAAAATTAGGGTTCTTTAGAGAAAAAAGAGGAATCAGAAAGAGTAGGAAGGAGACAAGAGACAAAAAAAATAGAGAAAATATACCCAGATTCCTCCACGGTCGCACCGTCACCGTGTCGTTTGCGTTCCATCACCGTGAACCACCCAGGGAAAACAAAAAAACAGGCGTAGAGGAAAAATAATTAGGGTTAGAAACAGAGGAGAGAAAAAGAAATTAAAGGTCAGAGGCACAAATGAACAGGAACAGAGTAGGAGAGGCAGAGGAAAAGAGAAGAGGAAAATAGAGCCTTACCTACAGCTCCGGCCGTCGTAGACGGTGGCCGTTTCCGCCGCGTCTTCCACCTCTCCCCCTCTCGTTCCTCTCACCGTCGGTTCACCATCATCACTGGCGTCGCCTCCTCCTCCTCCTCCGTCAAACCCTCTCTCTATCTCGCCTTTCCCCTTTCGTTTCCCCCTCGCGTTAACCATTTCCCTCTCTCACGGCGTAAATCCCTCCCTCTTTCCCTTTCACTTTCCTCTCTTTCTCTCTCACTCCTAAAATCTCGCTTCTCTCTCTCTCTCTCTCTCTCTCTCTCTCTCTCTCTCTCTCTCTCTCTCTCTCTCTCTCTTTCCATTCTGGGTGTTGCGGTGGAGGGATTAGAGAATTGAGAAATTAGGGTTGAGGAGAGTATGGTCGTGGACAGCGCCGCGTGAGAAAAGAAGGGAATTAGGTTTAGGTTTTTTTTTAAAACGCCTTATATAGTGTGGAGACTTAAGGGCATTCTCGTCCTTTCCTTTCTAACTTAGGATACTACTTACACCCCTCATTTTCGTATTACGCCTCCCCTTGAAAGGCCCATGAATTCGTGTTAGTCATCATTTTCACAAAGTAGGGGACTAAGCCGACTGTACAGTCGGGTTAGTCATCATTTTAGGACAAATGAACTGATCACTCAGGAGTCCTAAAGTCCCTAAATAAAATACACCAACAAACAAACTTTTTCTACCCAAGAACTACGTTTGATTTGATTCTCTACCAAGAGATACGTAGGAGCAGAGGGCGGCCGATCTCTGTCAATTGCACTAATAAAAAACATTTTTTAGTCTTTTCCTAAATAATCATTTTCTTAAATAAAATATCAATTTTCTTCTTTCTTTTTAATTCACAATAAAAGGGTGAAAATAAACATTTTCAAAATTAATATTCTTTCCTACAACTAATTAACAGCTAACCTTCCTTAGGAAGGATGCTGTGGGGTGCTAATACATTCCCCACGCATAACCGACTCCCGAACCCTAGTCTGGTCTCAAGGACCCTTATCCATTCCAAAAGGGATTTTCCAATGTTTGCCCTTAAACTAAACTTTGGTGGCGGCTTCATTTTTGAACCTTCGAGGAATCCTCACCCGGATTTTTCGGTCGCTACAATCGTGATAAATGAGAACTCTGAATTATAATCGTTATATTAAAATTAACGGTTTAGATTATATCTTTTGTACATAATATACTGGCTTAAATATGTTTTAGCTTCCTACAAATATGAATTGTTTTGATTGTAGTTCCCCTAATTTTTTTTAAAAAACTCCATGCAAATATTAACTTTTTGATTTTCGTCCTTCTGTTAACTCATCTGTTACAAAAATGCTGAGATGGTAAACGGAAATCCTATGTGGATTTTTTAATCATTTTATTTTAAAATTTATTATTGCCTTCCACATTGGATTAAATTTTCATTTTATTTTTGTCGTGGTCAAACTCTTAGGTCCTAGCCGTGGGATCGGCCAGAGGTTTGGACAGTTCTTGATTCTTTTGTTCTTCAAGCAATTGTGCCAAGGACGCCAAGGAGGGAACTCTGCTCCTTGACTGTGGGTACCCTGACTCCTCTAGAAAGGGCCAGGTTGAGTGAATGGGGCGAGGGTTGGATTATTCTATTGGCCTAATGCATAAAAATAAAGATAAAACTGTGTTAAAGAAGATAAAATGAAAATAAACGTAGAGTTTGATTGATTAATATGTCCTTGTACAATTGTCCTACTCCTATTTATATACATAGGTGTCATACCCCAATTTTGTCCGGCTTAGGTCCAAACCCTAATTTTCCACACAAAAATAAATTATGCATTTTGGACCCTAGAAACCATCCCAGAGTTTTTGAAATCATTTTTAGGGTTAGAATGCACGTTTTGGGAAGTTAGGGTCAAAAAGGGCATTTTTGGTCATTTCTCACAAAAGGGTCTATAAAAATAATTTTTGCAATAAGCCTCATGCATCAAATTAGGGTTTTTGAAAATGTGTTATGTATGCATGGCAAGTTTTGAAAAAATATGTTATGCATGCATGGCAAGCTTTGGAAAATATTTTATGCATGCATGGCAAAGACCTAAAAACATTTTTGTGGAAAGCAAGAATTGACTTCCATTCTGTTCCAAGGGCGAAGAATCGATTTATACTATTTTGTAAAGGCCATGAAATCGACTCCTTAATCCAATATTAAACCATGAAATCGATTTTCAGGCCATTTGTAGGAGCCAAGAATCGATTCTTCCTTGTGTTGTCAAGGCATGAAATCGATTTTCAGGCCATTTTAAAGAGCCAAGAATCGATTCCTCCTTATCTTGTCAAAGCATGAAATCGATTTTCAAGCAATTTCCAAAAGCCAAGAATCGATTCCCACTCACTTTAACTAAGCATGGAATCGATTTTCACCTATTTAGGATGTCTAAAAATCGATTCTTTACCATTTCCAAAGGCTCAAACAATCGATTCATCCTTGCAATAAATGTTTTTAAAAAAATCCTACGCCTATAAATAGGCAGCCTCAAGTCACATTTTGGAGGACAGATTTCACGAGACCAGAGAAACGGGGACAGATTTTACAAGATCAGAAAACACACACACACATTTCACGAGATCTGAGAAGACAACTCTCGTAAATCTCATTTTCCAGTTCTACGCTTCATTTCTGCTCTATTCGCGCCGTTGGTCCGTCTGAGCTGATCTCCTGCAAGGGTTAGTCGGGGTTTGCGTTCTTCAGAGTTGTAATATCTGTTTTCATCAGAGGTATTTCAGTCTTTACATTTGTTAAAATTTAATCATTCTGATCCATGCCAAAATTGCCCTATGTGATTTAATTTAGCTGTAGTGTCTTTGTTGATGATGAACCACATGATTCCCACTTATGCCTAGTGCATCATTTTCTAAGTGGGGAAGATGGTTTCAGATGATTCAACCTCCCCTTTCAAACTCTTTCAAAAAAAAAAAAACATCTTTCATTAGAACTACGTCGCTTTGATTCCCGTTTGGGATACGTAGGAGCGAGCCACGTTCTCGTCAAGCGCAACAAATAAAAATTCTTTTCATCCCCATAAACAAATTATTTTCATAAAAACAAACAAAAAGAATCATTTTCCAACCCATTGTTGCTAATAGCTCATCAGAGCCTCTGTTCGTTTAGCTATTGGTGACAATGTCTTTTTCTCATAAGAATAATAAACGATGGTCCATCATAACCTTTGTTAGTTTGATCATTGTGCAAATCAATCTTTTTCGAAAATCACTTTCAAAAAGATAATAAAAACGAGTTGTTATCAATAGTCCATCAGAACCTTTGTTCGTTTGACTAGCGGTACAACTCTCTCTTTTTTGAGTATTTAGTAGTGATTCATCATAGCCTCTGCTAGTTTAATCATTTGCTAATGCTCGTCCTATTTCAAAAAACTCACTAAAAAAAGATAAAAAAACAAAAACTTTTCAAAAAAGAACCAAGAACTACGTAGCTTTGAATTCTCCATCGCACCGGGAGATACGTAGGAGCGGGCCATGTCCCGTCAAGCACTTTTTCCTAAAGACCCTTTTTCCCCCCTTTCTCGCAACAAATAAGATTTCCAGTAAGTTTTCTCATTCGTCTTCAAACAAGAAATAAATAGGCAAATCTAGGTATTTTTCAAATCAAACGTTAAAACCACACATTTAATTAGAGGTTCCCTTTCGGTAGAAAGGACGTGCGCGGTGCTAACACCTTCCTCGCGCGTAATCGACCCCCGAACCTATATCTCTAATTTTCAAAGACCATCCGCCTTGTCCAAAAGACCTTTTTTCAATGTTTTGGTCTTAAAATTAAAATATTGGTGGCGGCTCCAAAAATTTTCCACGTTGTACATCGAGAAACCCAAACCGGGGATTTTTCGGGGTGCAACAGCTGGCGACTCCACTGGGGACTTTTTTTTTAAAAATGAGGGTCAAGCCTAACTAATTAAAATGTGTGGTTTAATGTATTGTTGATTTGATTAAAACCTTGTTTGCCTTTCTTTCTTTTCATTGATTGTAGGCATATGCATTTGTCTTCTTTGTTGTTCCCTATCTCCTCTTCTACTCCTTTTCTTTTATTGCTTATGCTCATGCATTCTTCCAACCCCCATGTTCCCTTCTTCTTTGCTCCTTTTCTCCAAAGGTAAGTTCATGCATCTCTTCCCCATTCTATCCTGTTCCCTCTTCTTCGCTCCTTTTCTTGAGGTAAGTAGTGCATTGTTGTTGGCACCCTAGATTAGTTGTATTTAATTGGTATTAAACCCTAGGGTAGACGACATGTTATTGCTTTCTATTGTCTGGATTGTCTGGATTTTCATTTGCAGGTGGGGTAGTTTTTAAGGAAATGCCCTTCGCACACACCACTTGTACCCCGAGATTATATGATTAGAGGAAGAGACCATAACCCAGGTCTGTTAGGATACCTTAGGATGAGTGGATTCGAGTAGTGGGAGCCCATCAGGACCTTTGTCCGTTTGGCTACTCGCGAAAGTTTCAATCAGAGTTGTGCTCTTCCATGATACCTTGTACCTAGCAGTTTGCTGCATTTACAAGGAATTTCGTGAAAGAGACAGTGGCTCTGATGACCTTTGTGAGGGTGTGAATAGAGCCACATGAGAAGATTACCCCTAAAATGACTTAGATCATAGGTTTCTTTCCTTTTAGGTCACAAGGGCTTTCCAAATTGTGTGTTGCATTGTTGCATTCAGTTCAATCAATTTTTCCTTCAGAATTTTTGAAAATCAAAAAAAATATGCTTTCCCTTTTCAATAAACGCCTACATGAGGTGGCATATAGGGTGAAAATTTTCAAATCACCACCTGTAAATATCCTCTTTCTGCAAAAACACAAAAAAGAAACATCCTTGCATCATCGCATCATTGCATCACTGCATCATTGCATCATTTGCGTTGCATAAAATTCCAATTTTGAAAAAAAACCATTCATATTGCATTCCCTTTCATTACATAAAGATAAAACAAAAAAAAAACAATTATCATCTGCATAGCATAAACATTTCATTTATAATCATGCAAAAAAAAAATTCTCGTCAAGTTCACCCAAAACATGGCATTCATGCATAAGCATTATTTCAAAAAAGACACAGTAGAACTACGTAAGCTTTGATTCCTCATTACAATGGGGATACGTAGGAACGGGCCATACCCCGTCAAGCACATTTTTCTAAAACCTTTTTCCAATAAATCATTTGCATCATACTTGCATTCATTCATTACCTAAAATAAGAGTTGTGATGAGAAGCGAGACGTTCTTGCAAAACAATCATCCTTTTTGAAAAAGTTTATCAAGGTGTTCCAAAGCACTCAGTTTTTCAAATCAATAGCTCATTTGCATTTCTTTCAAAATCACTGCATCCCATCCATTCTATGACAAAAGACTGAAATAGTGTGTCAAAGAAAAAAAAACAATAAGTTTTTAACTGATGTTAACTCTCTGTGAAGCATTCTTCTAATGAGCATGCATGCTATGAGTACATTCTCTTGTTTGAGTCCGTTGGTTTTCCTCCCTTACCACAGTTTCCCGTCCAAGTCTAAGTCCCGCCCCGTCCACCCATAAAGTACATATTCTCCCCATCAGTGCGTATTTGACTTTTGGTTCAAGTCCTCCATGCTGGGGCAAGTCTGTGATCATTAATTCCCCTTGATTAATATCATACTCCTTCAGTGCAAGTCTCTCAAAAATAATAATAATAAACAAGAAAACAAGCTCGCTAGGTTGAAAACCCGCAAAGGGCGGCCTAGGCAAAAAGGAGCGCCCGGTGGACTGAAAACTCGCAAAGAGCGGTCCAGGCAAAAATTAGGGCACAAAAAAGGAAAAAAGAGCAAACACATTGTTCTAAAGTTAAGTCTTATAGGAATAAGCAATCGGGATTTGAAATGAAGTTTGGCCATCTCCTCAAAAATCCCAAAATCCCAGAAAGTCCTTTTCCTACCCACCTTGAGCCAAGAAAAACCAAAATCCAAAAATCACCCTAGACAAGGATCACCCCAAATATAAAAAAAAAAAAAAAAAAAAAACAGTGCATCACTTTTTATCAGCTCACCCGAGTCGAAAAAAAAAAAAAAAAAAAAAGAATCAAAAATAGGGGAATTCAAAAATGAAAATCCCAAAACAAAATACAAAAGAAATGTAAGTGGTGAGCTAGTACATGTTACCACAAAATACATGAGATCCTTGTCTAAATAAACCTTCAAACACTTCATCATTCCAACACCTGGTTCCATAAAACCTTCAAACACTTCCTTTGGCCTCAACATCAAACCCCTTAGTCCTTCTACCCTGAGACATGAATTTGCCTTAACAGAGCCCAAACAAGCCCAATAACCATCTTCCTCATAGACCATTAACCGTCAATCAAACGCCGAACAAAACTCACCCTCCCACTAGCCTCAAACACTTCATTAAGCCTAATCCTCCTTCCTCCACAAAACACCACAATCCCGAAAAGTCCATTCCGATCAATGACCGGTTTGCTTTTGTTCACGAACAAGCTTATCTATGTACAAAGTGTTTGCTCAAAAGAAAAACAAACGATCAGAAAAAAGAAAGCTGATCAAAAAAGAATGAACCCTCAAAAAAAGAGAACTGAGGAAACAAAAACAAACAGTCAGAAAAAAGAAAGCTGACAAAATAAAAAAGAGGGACTTGCACTCCAAAACACATTCAAGATGCATTAAAACAAGGTTTAGTGATCACCAGGTAAGGATTCTTTCGCACCAAAAGTCAAGACATCAGTAGAGAACCAAAGATTTGCACTGAGAATACCGCTTAGACCCAAAAGTTGGGGCATTCTCTTCACCACCCACACACCCTAGTCTTGGGAAAGTCTGTTCAATGCCCATCCCATGTCACTCCAGTTGTCAATGTCATTCCAAAGCGGGGCAAGTGCATTCCCGTCCCTTCACCTCATTCATTCCCATAAAAAAACCTCACCGGGGCAATTTCTCAACTCAATATCCTAAACAAGACCTTGTCATTAGGGCAGCTTTGTCTTTGTTACGACTGGGGCAACATCAAATTCTGTGGGTTGAAGCAAAACCCCTTTCATTCCAGCTTTCATCCCAAGAGCCGAAGCGTTCCCAATTCATCATCTTCTACGCCCCTAGTTGTTGTCACCACTAGACAGGGGCAAACTATTCACTCATCAAAGACCTGAATTGGGGCAATCTTGTATCTCTTGATCCCTCACAAGCTTCGACAATAGCCATGTCGGTCATTCCTTCACTTGCCATAAAAGTCTAGGCCCTAAACCAATTCCAAGTTAACGGACTCACTCATTCACATTTGCACCCCTATGCATGCTTACTAGATAATGCTTCAAAGAGAGAGAACACAAGTTAGTCATGCGATACTTAAGATTCAGTCGTCATTGGAAGGAAGAGAAAACAAGTGAGCTTGTTTGTAAATAAAATCTTGAGAACACCGGAGTTTGAATCAAATTCCATTTTTTTTCAACAGAATGGTCAATAATCGTCTCAATTCTTTGCATTCAAAGTCTTGCATCTCATCATCACAAAAATGTTTCATCATTCATATCCTATTTTTCGCCTCATGCATTTAGGCGTTCCATTTTGCATCGTGCCAACATCATCATTTCATAAAAGCAAAAAATCTTCCATCTCAAGCATCAAAGCATTGCATCATAAAAGCAAAAACACGTCACCCCGTGTCATAACATTTGCATCCAAGCATTTTCATTCACATCATATTCACATTCGCATTTCATGCATTCATCGCATGTCATCCAAAATGCCTATGTTTCCCAATCAACCATTTCATATCATTACGCTATGCATCATAACATTAGCATCCAAACATTTCATTTGCATTCGCATTTCATGCATTCATCCCATATGCCTATGTTTCCCAATCAACCATTTCATATCATGCATCAAAGTATTGCAGTTGCATCCTCACATAGCAAAAAGAGCAAATGAAAAACAGTTGCTCAAGAAAAAACAAATCAAAAGGAAAACCTCAAGAATGTTTCACCACATTCATCATCACACCAAAATCATGAGCATTGCATGCATCCGCATAACATGCCCTTGCATAACATGCACTCATACTCCATGCACCAGTTCTTGCATCAACTAACGTATGCAGGTACCTCAATCCAATACAGCAGCATCGGTCATTCCAAATCAACCAATCAGCAGAATTTGTGAGCCCCCTGAGCCCTCTGTGCTCACCCTGAGCCCTATGTGCTCACCCTGAGCCCTCTGTGCTCATCCTGAGCCCTCTGTGCTCGTCCTGAGCCCTCTGTGCTCGTCCTGAGCCCTCTGTGCTCTCCCCTGAGCCCTCTGTGCTCCTCCTGAGCCCTCTGTGCTCTCTCCTGAGCCCTCTGTGCTCCCCCTGAGCCCTCTGTGCTCATCCTGAGCCCTCTGTGCTCACCCTGAGCCCTCTGTGCTCACCCTGAGCCCTCTGTGCTCCTCCTGAGCCCTCTGTGCTCATCCTGAGCCCTCCGTGCTCGTCCTGAGCCCTCTGTGCTCCCCCTGAGCCCTCTGTGCTCGTCCTGAGCCCTCTGTGCTCCCCCTGAGCCCTCTGTGCTCGTCCTGAGCCCTCTGTGCTCGTCCTGAGCCCTCTGTGCTCGTCCTGAGCCCTCTGTGCTCCCCCTGAGCCCTCTGTGCTCGTCCTGAGCCCTCTGTGCTCCCCCTGAGCCCTCTGTACTCTCTCCTGAGCCCTCTGTGCTCCCCCTGAGCCCTCTGTGCTCATCCTGAGCCCTCCGTGCTCCCTCCTGAGCCCTCTGTGCTCCCCCCTGAGCCCTCTGTGCTCCTCCTGAGCCCTCTGTGCTCACCCTGAGCCCTCTGTGCTCCTCCTGAGCCCTCTGTGCTCATCCTGAGCCCTCTGTGCTCCCCCGGAGCCCTCTGTGCTCATCCCGAGCCCTCTGTGCTCGTCCTGAGCCCTTTGTGCTCGTCCTGAGCCCTCTGTGCTCTCTCCTGAGCCCTCTGTGCTCTCTCCTGAGCCCTCTGTGCTCCTCCTGAGCCCTCTGTGCTCCTCCTGAGCCCTCTGTGCTCATCCTGAGCCTTCTGTGCTCCCCCTGAGCCCTCTGTGCTCATCCTGAGCCCTCTGTGCTCATCCTGAGCCCTCTGTGCTCATCCTGAGCCCTCTGTGCTCCCTCCTGAGCCCTCTGTGCTCCCCCTGAGCCCTCTGTGCTCCTCCTGAGCCCTCTGTGCTCATCCTGAGCTCTCTGTGCTCCCCCCTGAGCCCTCTGTGCTCCTCCTGAGCCCTCTGTGCTCCTCCTGAGCCCTCTGTGCTCCTCCTGAGCCCTCTGTGCTCATCCTCCTGAGCCCTCTGTGCTCCTCCTGAGCCCTCTGTGCTCATCCTCCTGAGCCCTCTGTGCTCATCCTGAGCCCTCTGTGCTCCTCCTGAGCCCTCTGTGCTCATCCTCCTGAGCCCTCTGTGCTCCTCCTGAGCCCTCTGTGCTCATCCTCCTGAGCCCTCTGTGCTCATCCTGAGCCCTCTGTGCTCCTCCTGAGCCCTCTGTGCTCATCCCCCTGAGCCCTCTGTGCTCCCCCCTGAGCCCTCTGTGTTCCTCCTGAGCCCTCTGTGCTCATCCTGAGCCCTCTGTGCTCCTCCTGAGCCCTCTGTGCTCATCCTGAGCCCTCTGTGCTCCCCCCGAGCCCTCTGTGCTCCTCCTGAGCCTTCTGTGCTCATCCTGAGCCCTCAGTGCTCCTTCTTTACTGCGTTCTTTACCGCTTTATTTCCTGCTTTTTGCACGCCAAGTGCCCATTTACTTTTCTGTTTGCACGCCAAGTGCTCATTTTACTTTTCTGTCTGCTTTAGTTGAACTTTTCAATCAATCAACCAACAGGATTCGTGAATCCCTTCAGGACCCAAGTGTCCCTTCAAAAACAGACTTCACCTCGTATTCGAGCTGCGGGTTAGTCCTTCAGACCCCAAGTGGTCCTTCAGACTAGTTGTGTCAGTCTAAGACACAGCGGACGTCCTTCATGGTCAACATATCAGTTCCGGAGCTGATCTTGACCCATCATGGCCGCTCGAAAGGCCCCCTCAGACCGTTTTACTAGTACCATAGCTAGTAGCACTCCTTCAGACCACGATGGTCCTTCAATTAAGGCCTAGGCAGCCTTCCAGACCCTGAGTGGTCCTTCAGAGCCTTAGTGCTCCTTCAGACCCTGAGTGGTCCTTCAGACCCTGAGTGGTCCTTCAGAGCCTTAGTGCTCCTTCAGATCCCGAGTGGTCCGTCATTTTCTCTCTCGGTTAATGCGCCAAGTGTTAACTGTTCCCCGTTTGTTCTCAAACCCATCTATTCAAAAAATATAGAAAAAGGAAAAAGGAAAATTCGGGTTTACCCAAGTGGACAAAATCGGTATAATTTCTGAATTCTTTATCTTCATTTTGCCTTGGAATATGTTTCGGCCAATTCATATTCCTCGTTAAAATTCAGATAAAGAGGGGCAGCTGTCATACCCCAATTTTGTTCGGCTTAGGTCCAAACCCTAATTTTCCACACAAAAATAAATTATGCATTTTGGACCCTAGAAACCATCCCAGAGTTTTTGAAATCATTTTTAGGGTTAGAATGCACGTTTTGGGAAGTTAGGGTCAAAAAGGGCATTTTTGGTCATTTCTCACAAAAGGGTCTATAAAAATAATTTTTGCAATAAGCCTCATGCATCAAATTAGGGTTTTTGAAAATGTGTTATGTATGCATGGCAAGTTTTGAAAAAATATGTTATGCATGCATGGCAAGCTTTGGAAAATATTTTATGCATGCATGGCAAAGACCTAAAAACATTTTTGTGGAAAGCAAGAATTGACTTCCATTCTGTTCCAAGGGCGAAGAATCGATTTATACTATTTTGTAAAGGCCATGAAATCGACTCCTTAATCCAATATTAAACCATGAAATCGATTTTCAGGCCATTTGTAGGAGCCAAGAATCGATTCTTCCTTGTGTTGTCAAGGCATGAAATCGATTTTCAGGCCATTTTAAAGAGCCAAGAATCGATTCCTCCTTATCTTGTCAAAGCATGAAATCGATTTTCAAGCAATTTCCAAAAGCCAAGAATCGATTCCCACTCACTTTAACTAAGCATGGAATCGATTTTCACCTATTTAGGATGTCTAAAAATCGATTCTTTACCATTTCCAAAGGCTCAAACAATCGATTCATCCTTGCAATAAATGTTTTTAAAAAAATCCTACGCCTATAAATAGGCAGCCTCAAGTCACATTTTGGAGGACAGATTTCACGAGACCAGAGAAACGGGGACAGATTTTACAAGATCAGAAAACACACACACACATTTCACGAGATCTGAGAAGACAACTCTCGTAAATCTCATTTTCCAGTTCTACGCTTCATTTCTGCTCTATTCGCGCCGTTGGTCCGTCTGAGCTGATCTCCTGCAAGGGTTAGTCGGGGTTTGCGTTCTTCAGAGTTGTAATATCTGTTTTCATCAGAGGTATTTCAGTCTTTACATTTGTTAAAATTTAATCATTCTGATCCATGCCAAAATTGCCCTATGTGATTTAATTTAGCTGTAGTGTCTTTGTTGATGATGAACCACATGATTCCCACTTATGCCTAGTGCATCATTTTCTAAGTGGGGAAGATGGTTTCAGATGATTCAACCTCCCCTTTCAAACTCTTTCAAAAAAAAAAAACATCTTTCATTAGAACTACGTCGCTTTGATTCCCGTTTGGGATACGTAGGAGCGAGCCACGTTCTCGTCAAGCGCAACAAATAAAAATTCTTTTCATCCCCATAAACAAATTATTTTCATAAAAACAAACAAAAAGAATCATTTTCCAACCCATTGTTGCTAATAGCTCATCAGAGCCTCTGTTCGTTTAGCTATTGGTGACAATGTCTTTTTCTCATAAGAATAATAAACGATGGTCCATCATAACCTTTGTTAGTTTGATCATTGTGCAAATCAATCTTTTTCGAAAATCACTTTCAAAAAGATAATAAAAACGAGTTGTTATCAATAGTCCATCAGAACCTTTGCTCGTTTGACTAGCGGTACAACTCTCTCTTTTTTGAGTATTTAGTAGTGATTCATCATAGCCTCTGCTAGTTTAATCATTTGCTAATGCTCGTCCTATTTCAAAAAACTCACTAAAAAAAGATAAAAAAACAAAAACTTTTCAAAAAAGAACCAAGAACTACGTAGCTTTGAATTCTCCATCGCACCGGGAGATACGTAGGAGCGGGCCATGTCCCGTCAAGCACTTTTTCCTAAAGACCCTTTTTCCCCCCTTTCTCGCAACAAATAAGATTTCCAGTAAGTTTTCTCATTCGTCTTCAAACAAGAAATAAATAGGCAAATCTAGGTATTTTTCAAATCAAACGTTAAAACCACACATTTAATTAGAGGTTCCCTTTCGGTAGAAAGGACGTGCGCGGTGCTAACACCTTCCTCGCGCGTAATCGACCCCCGAACCTATATCTCTAATTTTCAAAGACCATCCGCCTTGTCCAAAAGACCTTTTTTCAATGTTTTGGTCTTAAAATTAAAATATTGGTGGCGGCTCCAAAAATTTTCCACGTTGTACATCGAGAAACCCAAACCGGGGATTTTTCGGGGTGCAACAATAGGCCCTTGCTGGCCATTTCTACAGCCAACATTTTCCTACCGTTGAATCGATCTAAGATCAATGCTTATCATTGCTCATAAGCGCTAAAAAGGTGGAGTAACTACCCACGATTCCACTAGCACGGTTAGTGGAGCAAACTCCCTCGCTCCTTCGCTTGATCTTCAACCGCTCCCACGTTCTATTCTTCGTGCTTCCTCTTTCTTGCCTTCCAAGCAAAACCTGCCTTACCTCGGCCACTTGATTTACCTGGCTAGCCTTCATCCTCAGACATTGACTATGGCACCCGAGCCTACCCTGGCCGTGGTACTCTATGGGCTGAGGTTTTACCCTCCCTCGGCCTTGCCCGCTGTCTCTCGGGCAAACCCCTTCCTCGGGGAATTATGATACGCCCCGAGGGCTTCTCTTGTCTATTTTGGTAAGTATCCCTTGGGACTTAGTCTAGTGACTTGCCTATACATCTGCTCCCTTCTTCTTTTTACCCTCGGCCTACGTGGGCAACAGATATTTTTTAACGGTTTAGATTGGATCGACCAAAATTTGTTAACGGTTTAGATTGCACAGAAAATAATAACGTGAAAATATGTAAAAAAAAACAATACTAATAAGAAATAAATATGTCTAATGTGAAAATATAGCACAATACAACAACCATAAAAATCAATCACGTCGTCCCTCAACCAAATCAATCAACCTCATGAGTTGTCTGTAGGTCCGAGAAGCAGGATGAATCTCTTCGAACGCAAGCGCCTCCCGCAACTCTTCGCTCACAATCATCAGTCTCTCGTCAGGTCCCATGACACCTGGTGCTGGTGTTGGTGCTGCTGGTGCTGGAAGGAGATGAGGAATTGATACCCTAACATACCATGGCAAGTACTGCTGATGAAGCTCGCCCACCTCCTGCGCAGGAGCAGTAGTGCTCAAAACCTCCTGGGCACTGTCCCTCCATCTAGTGATATGCATCATGATCTCACTATAAGCTGTACGACCCTGCAGCGTGTCACGGGGGATGACCTAAATGTATCCAAATTGTCAGAGGCACCTATCCGGTATGTAGGGAACGATGATGTCCTCCTAGATTAGGAAACCCCTATATAATGAGATATTGTCAAAGGGTGTCTCGTGCCAGTGGCCCTCAAATGGTCTCTAGATGACATCCTCAGGTGTCAAAGCATCAATCCTCCTCCTATACTCCTCCAGCTTCACCGCATCCGTCTTCCTCCTCTTCCAAAACCCATACAATGGCCGGACTGTGACCCCAGCCTCCCCCCGCACAGCTATTCGAGGAAAGTACTCAAAGATCCATATCTGAAATGCACAAATAAACAATATCGTTAAAAATAAAGTATTTAACATTAAATCAAACTCGTTAAAATAAAAAAAAATTAACTTACCATGAACAACGTTGCATACCCCTAACTGAGTGGTATCCTGTAGGCAGAAAAAGTTCAGCTGATCGTACAAGAAAGCTAATGCTGCTGGACCCCATGCCCATCCGCTAGCTGCGGCGACGTCCTCCAGTAATAGCAACCACTTAGCCTCAACTCTGGTGTGAGTCTTGCTACAAAAAATACTCCACCCCAAAATAAGCAAGCTAAATGCACTAACACACGAGTCTAGTCCTCCTGTTCTACGTCACGTCTAACTATCTCCAGTAGCCAGTCAAAACGGTAATATGGCCCCCTGCTGGCGATAGTCTCCTCTGTAGCCTCAGCAAATGTCACCCCGAGATAATTCAGAACCAGTTGGATGGCATCATCAATAGTAACAGACTGAGCAGGAGATCTGAAATATCTGCCAGCCAACGGTAGATGTAGGAGACAAGACACATCATCCAAAGTAAGCTGAACCATCTCTACAGTGTTGATCCATCTATGGGTGCCATCTCTCTATAAAGGGAGATAGCATCTCATGATCCACAGTAGTGTGAGCTGAACTGATGATGGGGGATAATCCCGACTGCCTAAGATACTCCCAAAACCCTGATTATGTGCATAAGGGACCAACTTCTGACCGATTTTGATGTCATGTGCAGATAATTTCAACTTACGCACAGATGTCTGAATTAAAAATAAATAAATTTACTTATACTATTAATCTATAAATTTATATAACAAGACTATGTAAATAAATATATTAAATTATATTTACCAGACATCCAAGTATCTTAGACGCTACACGAGCATCAAATGAAGTGAGGAGAGAACCATCCATAGGTCCTATGCCAGCATGGTCCTGCTCCTCCTCCTCATGAACCGAGTACTCATCTGCAGGCTGCTGGTAATGATGGTACTCCGGCTCCTGGTGGTACTGCTGCTGGTAATGATGGTACTGGTGGTACTCTAGTTCCTCCTCCATCTGCTGATACTGCTTCTGCTCCTCCATCTGCTGCTCCTCATCCTCCACAGCCTGCCCACGTCCCCGGGCGCGCCTATTCCGGTGAGACGCATGTCCCGCAAGCCTGACGCGGGTGCGTGTACTAGGAGCAGGAGTTCTTCTAGGTCACCACCACCAGACCGTGATGAAGAAGACTCCCATCACAAACTCGGTCGTGCCGAACGCTCCCCTCGCAAAACCAGCCCCGGTGAATCACGGGGGATCCGGCCACCGATCCTCTGACGAGCCACCGAAAAAAAATAAAAAAATAAAAAAACCAAACAAAACTTAAAAATGGATCTATGTAAATCCGTTAAGGCGAAACGGATTTAAACGAAAGTACCTACTTCCGTGCGAAGCCAACGAAAATAAGTAGATCCGTTTGTTGGAAAACAGATGTAGGTATATCCGATTGTTGGAGAACGGATGTAGGTACTTCCGTGCGACGAGCTCAAACAGATGTAGGTAGATCTGTTTCGTGCGAAAATGATATTCTCTCTCTCTCTCTCTGTAAAATAGATGTAAGTGAGAAGTGATAAGTTTTTTGTAATTTTGTAAAATTGTCAAGGGTCTTTTCGTCTTTT
The DNA here is from genome assembly GCA_039519185.1 of Astragalus membranaceus. NCBI lineage: Eukaryota > Viridiplantae > Streptophyta > Magnoliopsida > Fabales > Fabaceae > Astragalus > Astragalus membranaceus. Next base: position 62,702,566 of record CM076846.1, on the reverse strand, counting down.
CACATGGTGTGTGGGGGTATAACTTGATGGTGTGGGGGTAAAAAAAAAACCATTTTTTAATAAAGGAAATAACATATGTTTGAAAAAACATTTAATATAGGTTCAATATGGCCGACGAGCCAACTTGACTAGACCAAAATGGCATCATTTTTTCGCCTTCTATTTTGCAAGGGGCCATACTTCGTAGGGGTGTTCAAAACCGAACTAACCCAATAGAAAACCACACACCGAACCAACCTAAACCGAAAACCGCAAAAAACCGCAAACCGCAAAATCTATTCGATTTTTTTTTCAATCAACCGCGCGGTTTGGTTCGGCCCGCGGTTTTTGTTCCACCAACCGAACCAAACCAAACCAAACCGCAAGTAACACTAATATTTATTGACTTACAACATTCCTTACTAACTTATTAGCCTAAATCCAATTAAGACCCAACTCTCACTCACTTACTAGCCCAAATCCAATTGATTCTTTGACTCACTTACAAACTATCCATATTGTTATGATATATTTAAAAATTACAATAAAACATTTAATTCAAATTCTTTTAAACATGGCTGTAGCTATCTTAAAAGAATTAAAATAGAGTAATTTATATACTACATATATTTGAGCATATTTTTTCTTAAAGATTTATGTTAGCCGTTTTTCATTTTAGTTAATTTTAACTTCGTTTTAAATTATGTTTTGTCTCGGAAAAACCGAACCAATCCAAACGGCATTGGTTTGGTTTGGTTTTTTTTTAGGAAGTCAACCGAACCAAACCAAACCGCATGTAGTTTTACCTTGCGGTTCGGTTCACTTTTTGTCTCAAAATCGAGCCAAACTGCACCGCGAACACCCCTTATACTTCGTACAACCCCCGGGCTACTCGGTGGACACCCCCAACACCCCAATATCCCCAAAATGCCCCTCCTCATTTTATAACTATCCTCTCCTCTCACACACCCCATTTCACCCTAAACCCATTTTCTCCAAATCCTCCAATCATCCATATCAATCCATCTCTCCCTTTCTTCCTCTCCTCCAAACCGCAAGTACCTTCGTGTGCATCCATTTCTGCGCTCAAGAAAGGTATGAATTTATGCGCTCAAGAAAGGTATGAATTTCTTCTCCAATTCGTTCATTCTCTTCTTGTTTTTCTGAAAATTTGTATGTTTCGGACCTAAAGTCCCGAACCTTCTATACTCGCCAGTTAACAAACGAAGTGGTTCGGACCATGGCCATCCGAACTGGTTCGGACCACGACCATGCGAACCTGACCCTGACCAATGTGATTTTTGCAGCTATGGAATTCGTTACGGTTATCGAACAAAATGATGGGCACATGAACATTCCACAAAATGTGTTTCAGCAGATAGGCAACACTATGCCTCGCGATTCTTACCTACATCTGGAAATTGGCAATATTTTTCCTGCTATTGTCAACAGAAGTACCTGCAAATTGGCAACTTATACACAGGCTATCTGCACTGCATATGGGGGTGTGACCAGTGTTGAAGTATCAGTTACACATGCTCAGAATGGCCATTTCATTCTAGTCAGAATATTGCACGAGGAAGATGACGCTGATTTTGACTCAACTGATTCGTATTACCGGGCATTCCTTGCCAATTATGTCTCTGGTGATGATGGGAGTGGTGACGAACCAACAGAAGTCTCTGTCAGTGGACCGTCATTTGGTGAAGATGACAACTGATTTCGCGTTGTTTTGTTTTAAATAGCAAACTGTTATATCTTTGTTTGAATAATTTTGCAAACTGGTATATCTTTGTACTCTTGATTGTGGATTGTTATAGATATTTATGTTTATTTAGTACTCAGTAATGTATATTTCGGAGGTATTTAAATTAAACAACAAGTTTATTATTACAAAGCGTAACCGTACATCAAACACGAAAGACATCAAAACGATATAAAGCAACATAATGAAACAACTATGAAACTAGCAATTATTTGGGAAGTCCCTCTTCCAAAAGATAAATGACCTCTTCCGGAGTGCGCATTGTTTCGACAAACAGCTCTAGGATACTACGTCCCATTGGAACATTAGCGTGAGCTTCCATCATTGCGCGAACATCATCGTCGCTTCAGATCTCCATAGATGAATAGCGAACAGTCCCGTCATTTCCACAATGGTACTTGCGGTAACGTAAACGACTTATGTCTTTACTCCACTCTCCCTCTTGGCAAACCTTCTTCTCTGCCTTTTTCTTCAACTGGGTGAATGTTATATCTCTATTCATCCTACAGAAGATAGGATTGCGAGAACGAAAAAACACACCATCGTGCCTGTTGGCGACCATTCCAAGGTGACGCGGGATGATTAGGAATTTGTCACTTGAGTACTGGGTTGGGCACAACTACCATTCCATCAGGTCTTCCATTTCAGCGGGTTGGGTTAGGGTGTTTGTGAAGAAGCAGAGAAGATGAATCAAAAATGGGTAGGGTGTTTGTGTGAAACTCAGTGAAGTGTGAGAGCCTATTTATAATAGGTGTGATCGAACGTGAGCCGTTGATTTTGAACGATCAGAACCGTTGAAATTCTAACCGTTGGGCACAATTTCCAATGGAAATATCAGCCACTCATTTTTATGATACGTTTGACTGCTTTTTTGACTGATTTTAAGCCGTTGATGATAATAGACGGTGGAATCTGAGCCGTTAATAATTTTTATCTAACATGGTTCGAACGACCGTGTGTCGAACCGGTTCGGATGCTCGTGGTCCAAAACGTCGTTTTTTAGGGGGTGTCTCTGAAGATACCACACTCGGTGGTGAACAACCGAACCGGTTCGAATGGTCGTGATCCGAACCGGTTCGGATGGTCGTGATCCGAACCGTCGTTATCTCCAAAAAAATGAAAATCACGCGTTTCATTAAAGGTATTTTTGTCTTTTCACGCGTTTAGAGCGTGTTCACCAAGTAGCCAGGAGGTTGTACGAAGTATGGGCCTTTAGCAAGTCGGGCCTCAGTCCATAACATTGGAGCATCGAATAAAAAGTTATCTAATTTTTGTATCTATCTGTGTGTAGAGGAAATTAGATAATTACAACATATTATTCTTTTCCTTCTGCTCTCCATGCATGAGTAGTTTACTGAAGACAATCACCACCAAAAAGTAAAACAAACACCACCAAAAAGTTTCCTGAAGACAAGTAATAACATAATCTGTAAGAAACCTATAAAAACTTATACCATAAATTATCTATTTATTGTTCGACCAAAAAAAACTATCTATTTATTGTATATATTTCAAAAACCATTAAATCACCGTAAATTAGCTACCGTAAATTACAAAAATCATTAAACTATAAAACTCATTAAACTACCATAAATTACTTTTTCAGAAAAAAAAATTAAACTACCGTAAATTAAACTAAAGCTACCGTAAATGATTTTAAAATATTCATATCGTAAATATCTATTTTTTTTGTCGAGACCAGGGTATCCACCGCCGAACACAGTGACTAATATACTCGTTGGATTGGAGACATCTCGAAGGATGGGACAGCTAACCCAGAGATATTCATATCGTAAATATTTATTTATGATACACAAAAGTTTAAAATTGAATGTTGTAAATAACTAATTTAGAGTATATAATTGGAAACATTTGTGTGACGCAAATTAACTATTTACAATATGAACCCGTACACCCCAAACAAGCTAATTTACGGTATATATTTTTTAGGCTAACATATATTTTAGGTCCTACAAAATTGGGTCTTTCTAAGTTTAGTCCCTACATTGAAGAAATAGGCATTTTGGTCCCCATATTATTTTGTCATTTTCATTATTAGTCTCTACCGTTAAGTCAAACTACTGGGGTAACAGAATCATGACTTGGCATGCCACATGGATATTTTAATTGATGTAGCGTCCACATGGCATGCCAACTCACTTTTTTATTAATTATAATTTTTTCAATTTAAGTTTAAATTAAAATAGTTTTTTAAATTAAAAACTACAATCAGCTTCATCATACATAGATCCGGAGGAGCTCTCGTGTATCCCACAAGCTTCATCTCTCTCACGTTTGGTTTACTTTTTCATTCCCCATCATCTTCAGATCTGGATTTCGTTTTGCTCTAACATTCCCCATAGTTTTTCTAGTAAGTAAACTAATTAACCAACATTCCCCATCGTTTCGCTCCACATCTCCAGGAAAATAGGTTTCATTTTAAAAAGCCAACACAAAGAGGGTAAGCTGAAGAAAAAGTTCTACTCTGCGCATGTGGAGCAACTGGGTATGTGTTAATTCGTAAATGGTCTTTCAAAATCGTTCCTTTTTACTTCTGAGAAATTAAAACTAAAACCCCATCATGGATCTTGAGTCTGTGATATACAAGAACCCAATTAAGGTTAGAGCTTATACATTTCTTAAAACATAGAAGAAAACGGAGAAGAACACAAGCAGAAGCAAACAGATCTGAGTTTAAATGCAGAAGAAAGCGAAGAAGAACAAAAGCAGCAACAGGTTTAAAACGCAGCTGAAGGTTTATTGTGCTTGTTTCATAGCTTCTAAAACAGATCTGAGTTTCTCAAACCGCTACCTTATTCCTTACTTTCCGGCAACCATGGACGTTCAATCGAAAAACGAGTTTGATTTTTTGAATCCTCACGTCATCCTCCCGCAAAGCATTCAATATTTTTGTCATCGGAGTACCCTCCGCCGGCGACCACCGTGCCGGAGGTCATCTCCGCCGCTTCTGCTGCTGGAGGAGAGGAAGAAGACGATCAGCTTTTTTGAAAAAAATAAAAAATAAAATAGAACGTTATATTAATCACACTATACTCTGTTCTACGCGTAGTGCTAGGAAGAAGAAGAAGAACAAAAAAGTGATAAATAAAATCTGGTACAAAAAAATAGAAAGGCCACTTGGTCAAATAAAATAACCACATGGATGACACATCATCTAATTGTGCCATGTAGGAGATGCCAACTCTATTTTCTGTTAGCGTAGTCAGCGTGATTTAACGTCAGGGACTAATATTGGAAACTGAAAAATAAGATGGGGACCAAAATGCCTATTTCGTTAATATAGGGACTAAACTTAGAAGGACCTTAATTATCGAAAATGTAGAGGATTACGGAAACCTTAATTAAATTTTAGAATTAATTGTACGGGTTGGAGTATCCCCTGTACTCCCGTTAATACAATATCTCACTTATCCAAAAAAAATAAAAAATTTAGAATTAACTTTTAAGAGTATTTAGAAGTTTTAATATTTTCCTGTCAAAAAATGAAGTTTTAATATTTTAGGAGGTTTCCTCAAGGATTCGATATTGTCCCTGATTTGAAAATGCCAGGGACTTATTTGTCCAAAATTTTTTTCAGGGACCAATTTGCCCTATTGAGAAATTGTCACGGACTAAAATGGGCCTTTACTCTTAAAAATATATGCATTCATAGTCATAAACACTAAACTACAGTAATGGAAATTATATTATTGTTATGGATCGGCCCAATCCACAATAATGAGGCCCAACACCAAATTTGGATCCATCAACCAATGGTTGAGATCGCAGCGCAAGATAGGACGGTCCTGATTCATCAGGTCTATCACCACCAAACTCTATAAATAAGCATTGAATGCTTCATTAAAGGTACACACTCTTTCCTACTCTTCACCTCTAATTAGCTCTCTGGCTGACTTGAGCGTCGGAGTGTCCTCGCAGGTACCACCTGCCCCGGATCGGAAGCGGAGCTCGGTTGATCAAGACCAACCCCTACCAACTATCTCGGATCGGACCTTGTGTCTAAGATCGGATACAGGTCCAGAGATACGGTACAGAACATTGGCGACCACAGTGGGAGGATCTGTACTCTAGTTCCTCTCCCATCTCCTTGATTGACGATGGCTCCGACCTTACGTCATAGGACTATCCTGAATGCCGCTGAGGACCGGTCCTGCAACAGGTGACTCCGGAAGGAGTGGCGGTCACCTTACCCCTTAGCCCGGTGCATGCTCGAAGCTCGGCTACGGCTATGGTTCCTGGGAGCTCAGCCCGGAACCGACTTCCACCTCCCCCTCCGACCGTCCAGGTACCGGTCGACGCTGTTCAACAGCTCATCCTGTTCCTAACTCGGCAAGCCGAGGCCGACCGGCAGGAAAGCCAACGCTACACCCAGTTAGAAGCTCAGATTGCTGAGATCCGGGCTCGTAACATCCCGGATCGGAGTTCCCCTCTGCGCCACTCTTCAAGTGGAACGACTCATGGCCGCGGGCGCCACCGATCTCCGGCTTGGAGGAGATACCATCATCGCACTCCACCTCGTTGTAGAGGAGGGCGAAGACCGGAGACTCCCCCAAGTCGGACCCCTGATGATTCCTGTGGTCCTGAGGGTTCCCCTCGGCCTAGCTCGTTTCTGTTTTCCTCGTCTCCGAGGCGGCGTACCAGAAGTCGGAAAAGGTCTCCGAGGCCGCAACGTCAGCGCCCTAGCTCGCGGGGATCCCCCGGTAAGTATGGCTACCGACGGCCTCCACCTCTTGAGAGGTCGGCAAAGCGTAAAGGCCCTTTCACAGCGAAAATCGACTACTTCCCGGTGCCAAGGCACCTCGAGAAGCCCCCTGAAGGTCTGAAAATGCACGACGGGACTGGTGATCCGGATCGCCATCTCGATTACTTTGACACGGTTATGCAATACCGTAACGTTCCAGAGGAGATAAAGTGCCGAACCTTTCCCCTCACTCTAGAGAAGGCGGCTCTAGACTGGTTCAGGGCTCTTAAGCCAAATACAATCTCCTCTTGGGATCAGTTGGCCAAGCTCTTTTCTGCACACTTCGCCCACTCGAAGATGAAGCCTAAATCTCGGAAGGTATTGCAGGCAATTCGACAAGGAGAAAATGAGTCCCTCCGGGACTACATAGAAAGATTCAATAGAGAAGCTGCTCAAGTCCGGAACCTCGAGGACTCCTTCCGTCTTTACTTCATGGAGGCTGGCCTTCGTGAAGGAAGCCTATTTCAGATAGACGTCGGGGTCAACCAAGTCGAGTCGCTTGCCGAGTTCCTCCAGCGATCTCAGAAGTATATCGATCATGAAGAAGGGATTAACTCAGGAAGATCACGTTTCACCTAGGTCTCGGAATGAGCCTACGGGCATGATGTAATCCGACTTTGTAAATGTTCAACCATCTAATATATATATGGATCGGCTACGATTTTCCTCACGCTGATTGCTTAAGTAAAAGTAAGTTCCGAGGTTGGATGGAAGGATTTGGGACCGGTCGAGCGATCGCCTTAAAGTTTCACGCTAAAACCGGAACTCCGCTTAGGATCAGAACTCCTGATGATTCCTACGGATCCGAGGGTTCCCCTCGGCCCTGCTCGTCTCTAGCTTCCTCTTCCTCGAAGCGACTTTCCAGAAGCCGGGAAAAATTCCCGAGGCAGGAACGTCGGCGCTTTTGCTCACAGAGATCCTCCGACTTTAAACCGACACCTCGAGTCCCTCAGGTGGTCATGTTTTGAATGGCCGAGTTTGCCATTACCCTGAAGGGCGAGTTCGATCTGGACCGAGTCCTGGTAAACTGCCCTGAAGGCGACTTTAAACTGACACATCGAGTCCCTCAGGTGGTCATGTTTTGAATGGCCGAGTTTGCCATTACCCTGAAGGGCGAGTTCGATCTGGGCCGAGTCCTGGTAAACTGCCCTGAAGGCGACTTTAAACTGACACCTCGAGTCACTCAGGTGGTCACGTCTTAAATGGCCGAGTTTGCCATTACCCTGAAGGGCGAGTTCGATCTGGACCGAGTCCTGGTAAACTGCCCTGAAGGCGACTTTAAACTGACACCTCGAGTCCCTCAGGTGGTCATGTTTTGAATGGCCGAGTTTGCCATTACCCTGAAGGGCGAGTTCGATCTGGGCCGAGTCCTGGTAAACTGCCTTGAAGGCGACTTTAAACTGACACCTCGAGTCACTCAGGTGGTCACGTCTTAAATGGCCGAGTTTGCCATTACCCTGAAGGGCGAGTTCGATCTGGGCCGAGTCCTGGTAAACTGCCCTGAAGGCGACTTTAAATTGACACCTCGAGTCCCTCAGGTGGTCACGTTTTTAACATTGCCGAGGCTGGTGGCAGACACCCTCGCCGGTATAAGCCCGGCCTCGCAGATCTTAGACAAGACCCGTATCTCGGGCGCTCCGAGGCTGGTGGCGGACACCCTCGCCGGTATAAGCCCGGCCTCGAAGATCTTTGACAAGACCAGTATCTCGGGCACTGCGAGGCTGGGGGCAGACCCCTTTGTAGCTTTGAGCCCGGCCTTGAAGAAGGTCGCCACGAAGGTCCGACCTCAAATTCAAAAACCCTCACGAAGTCCATATAAGGCATCAAGTCTAGCTCGCCCCAAGACGACCCGACTTGGGGGGCAACTGTTATGGATCGGCCCAATCCACAATAATGAGGCCCAACACCAAATTTGGATCCATCAACCAATGGTTGAGATCGCAGCGCAAGATAGGACGGTCCTGATTCATCAGGTCTATCACCACCAAACTCTATAAATAAGCATTGAATGCTTCATTAAAGGTACACACTCTTTCCTACTCTTCACCTCTAATTAGCTCTCTGGCTGACTTGAGCGTCGGAGTGTCCTCGCAGGTACCACCTGCCCCGGATCGGAAGCGGAGCTCGGTTGATCAAGACCAACCCCTACCAACTATCTCGGATCGGACCTTGTGTCTAAGATCGGATACAGGTCCAGAGATACGGTACAGAACAATTATGTTAAGCTTCATCCACGACGCCACGTCATCAGAGGAATGACGTAGAGGTACTTATCCTTAAACCTCTTAACCAAATTACTATAGAGGCTGAATAACTTTATCTTCTGGCTTAGGCTAACCTAAGCCTTCATCGCCGAAGGCTGCTTACTTGCTTAACCGATTTCATTACTTTAGAAATAGTAAAGAAGAGCCAGACATTGGCTTCCCAGCCTAGGTACTTCATTACACCTTGGAAAGGCTTGATGAAGGCCTAATAGTTCGAATGTAGTTGGTTGGACACTAGTTTAAAGTATCTCAAAAGTCGTGCTTCAAACTGCCGAAAAGGAATTTGGATTCCTACGTCGTTCAAGACGACCTCATACATGAAGAATTTCACTTTCCTGTGAATTACCGGCAACACACTTTCTCTTCATCGTCGACCTACTCAAGTGACCACTCCTCTCCATCATCTATATTTTCTAAGATGAAATCGGCCACATCCTCCTAGGTTCCATACACTGATCTTACACTTAGGGCCTCATTTGATATCCATTTGTACTTAGCTCGAGTGGAAGGCAACAACGATGGGTTGACAGGCGCTTCCGTCCTCTCCTTTCCTACGATGAACTTGTGGGGGAGGGAGCTCGGAATTAGGAAACTCGGTCTTAACCTCGCAATTACAGCAATGCACTTCAATCGGATGACACTCTCGCTTAACGTGATCACTAAGGATAACCTTAAAGGCACGAAGTCGAGATTGAGGAACCTCGACCCCACCTCAGACTAACGGGACACTATTGTCCGTCATCCCTTGCTAAGGAAACTACCCGAGGAAGATCCTAACGAGCATCCTACTAAAGTCAATCCCTCACATAGTGTTATGGGAGAGAGTAAAATTGGGCAAATCCTTCTCCGAGGAAAGTACCATGGGGTCTTCCTCGGTGGACCCCTGTTGGCTCATTTCAAAATGAAAAAGAAGAATAAAGCATGGTCAAGAGGAATGCTAAGTATGGAAATAGTATGTGGAGATGCGTGAACAAATTCAAACAAAGGCCAATCGGGAACTTCAAAGAGCCAATCAGAATCTTCAAGCTTTGCGGGAAAGTTTAAAGGTCAGTAGAGCCCTAGAAAACTAAAAATTTGCAAAGTTTGCGAAATGAGAACTCTTCCTCTTATATAGGGGCAAAGCTCAAGGCCCACCCTACATAACATTTGAGGCGTAGCACTAGTATTATTCATAGGGATTGTAAAGGAGCTATGGTTGCAGGGAGTTCCTCAAATCTCTATGTTATTTCGTCTCTGGCAGTTGAAGCAATCGCGATGAGAGAGGCCATCTTCTTAGCAGTGAACCTAGGACTTCCCTCGGTTTTCTTTGAGTCAGATTGTCTCGTGTTGGTGGAAGTTTGCAAAGGAGAAAGACTTAGAAATGAGATTTCGAATATTATTCAGGATATCTTAGATCTGAGAAGTGAATTTACCTTTATTGAGTTTGCGTGGGTGACCAGAAGCAGTAATGGTGTCGCTGATTTGATTGCGAAATTGAAATCATCGAATTCTCTGCCAAACAATTGGGTGGTGTCTCCGCTGAGAGCTCTTGTCGTCTTGATCAGAGTTGAAGCGCCGTAGAGCGGTGTTAATTGAAGATGGTGGTGGGTGGTGATCTTCCTTTGCCGAATTAGGGTTAGGGTAATGACGCTATCTGTATGTGGGGTTGTTGGTATTCCGTATTAGTGAAAGTGGTTGGCTGTAGTTTAATTGTTGTGTTTATTTCTTTGATTTGGGCCGGGTTGTAATAGTTATGTGAACTCATGTTATTGTTTTCGGTTAGGCTTCGCCCATGATCAACGAAACCGTGATCCAGTTGTCCAAAAAAAAATCCATTCATGCTTTGTTTAATAAAAAATAAAAAGTTAATTATTTAAAATTAGAAAAAAATATTTAAAAAATATTTTCTTCTGATGATGATAGAAACCCATCAAATCCATTGATCCAAAAAATTGCATCAAATCCAGGGTATGTAAATAACTGTTGTGACTTTATTGATTTTAAGAGATATTTCAAAAGTTGGGAAGTCCCTTGCTTGACTTTGGACATACCAAAGTCTTTATTTACTGATATATTTTTCATATATGTATATTTTTGGACTCACATGAGCCTATCCAAGAATGCCTATATTAAGCAAGTTTGATTAATCAAAATTATTTTTATTTAATATTGCTGTTTAATATTTTCCTAATAACTACTTAGCTCCAAGTATTGTCTAACTTCATTTTAATTAAAAGCGTCTAGGTACACTACTTGGGGAGCACTCTCAACATTCCACAATTTTAGCGTAAAAAACTGAGTGGATATAGGTTCTTCTTTGACTGACTTCCTAACTGAGAGCAAGTCAGTTAACGCAAAAACAACAACAAAATACGCTTCCTTTTCTCTTTTTCCTGGGTTCATCTCCTGATATCTAAACACAGTAATTCTTGCCAGTTCTGATTCCTCAGTGGCTATTGTCATCTGAGACGAGACCGGTTGTACCCTTTGCGCTGTAGAGGCTGATAGATCCTTAAGGGAACGTCGTCAGACCCCTCCGATTGTTTTTTCCTAACCTTCTTTGTTTTGCAGGTACTGTTCGTTGTTCTTTAAGGTTGCTCGATCGCTGTTTCAGGTTAGAATTCCCAACAATCTTAAGGATTTATCTACATTTCAACGGGACTAGACCTAAATGGCGGCAATCGTCCGACGTCCTGAAAACATGGAAACAAACTGGTTGGGTGAGAAAGAAATCTGTGTTTCTATGCGAATCAGATTTTTCTTGGAGGTAACGGTGAACAGGTGAAGAGTGGTGGCGGTGAAGAGCGGTGTTCTCCGACGACGCTCCCTTCTCCGCCACAATCGACGCTTGCATGCTCACTTCTCTGGTATTGCCGATCTCTATTCCTCAAGAAGAGGAAGTTATTTCAATTGGCTAAGTTGGGTTTTCGCGTGGCTTGATACGGGTAAACGACGTTATGCTGTTTACTTGCTTATTTCCTTGGCTCCTTATCTCAGGTAATTATGTTCTTAAGCATGTTCCAAAGTGCTCCTGTTGATTATTCCATATAATTATGTAGCTTGGAGAGATCAAACATAAATTAGTTTAATTACCTAACAAGCCAACAAATGTAATACATGAGAAAATTATAGCTACTCCAAACAACCCATAAGAGAGAATGCTATTTTTTTCTTCCTACAGATACAAAACTGTATGACTTACTTAGCTCCAAATGTACTCAATGAACATTTCAGCCAACCTCAAAAATAGAAGCAAAATGAGTATATCAAGAAAAATTACAGATTATTTACAGAGGTTTTCTCATATTTAGCATCTATCATACAATATTCATCCTAACATTAAAAAAGGAGTATTAATCTGTCATAAAATAGGTTTTCTCATATTTAGTATCTGTCATGCCAGATGTTCATTGAGTATCTGTCATACAATATTAATCATATTCTATAGCTAACTCATATGATGGTTCAGCTGCACATGTCAAAATATCCACAAGGGCTTAATAACTAAATGAAATATAGCCTTTACACTTCATCAATATACTATTGCTTTTGTTGTCCACAAAATATATTTTTGCTATTAAAAAAACTGGATGAAGATCTAACTATTTTCCTGTATTTAACAAACAAATTACGATAGTTATTTGAGTTCACCTCTTTTGCTTGGAGCTGGTGTGGAGTGAGATTCTGAAGGTGAAAGTTGTAGTATTAGTCATTTATTGCTGCTGCAGCATCACACACAGAATCAAACCTAAAGAATCCAAAAAACTAAAGAATCAGGCTAAAGAATCAATCGAAATCTAAAAGTCCAAAAACATGACAACCTAATCAATCAAAACCTAAAGAAAGCAATAAAACCCCAATTTTATTGGTGTATTCTCCTTGAAGGCAATATCAGACTAAATCCAAACCTGAAGAAAGGCAGCACATAGAAGAAGCAAAAAGGATCAACAATTTGCACAAAATGGAAAAGAATAAAAGACAATGGAAAAAGAACAGGGAAAGGTTTTTGCGGAGAAATACTAATGAAGATATCAAAACGAAATTCAACCTATGTTACCCTATCTTGAGCTGAAATTAGACATTTGTCTAAAACCTACAATAAATCTAGTGATGTATAACCTTTAAAATGAAAATCAGATTATCATCAGATTCAATTGCTTACACATAGACTTCGTAATTACCATCATCAACTGACTAAGAGCAAAAAATTCCAATATAGAGTTTATTCAACATGTGTGTAGGACATGCAAATTCCCAAAAAAAAAAAAACAGAAAAGACTACATTCACTGGTATGAAGCAGCATTGACTTACAGGTTTGGACCATAGCAGGAGAGCAGAAATACTGCCTCCATTTTCTAGCAGCAGCTACTGCTCTTTTTGCTCTTTTATTTACTTCCTCCTCTGCAAAACTACCATCATTTCGAAAACTATAAGTGGCACATACAATATAACCTTCACATAAAAGTAATTACTACCACAACCTAATAATTAAGTCTATTGAAGTTCATATTAGCAATATGGAGATAAAATTTCCTAAGTAGCTACATAGAAATTACAATGCTAAGGATCTTCTATATATTTACAAAGCTAAGAGCCAAGCTATAAGTTTGTTTATCTGTTTTGATCTTCTGAAAAACTTATAAATCATGAAGAATAAATTTAAATTGTTTCCAAATACACTTAAGGCAAGTTATCTGTTTTGACACCTGTTGAAGTTTAACACAAGATTTCACTTTCACTATTTTTTAGGATAGAAGTCTAATATTGAAAAAGAAAACCTTTATGCAAAGGTTTATTTGAAACCTTGTTACAGATTAATATTTTTATGACCACTACTCAAAATTGATTCATAGAACAACACAAAAACCATAACTGTAAAAATTTGATCAATTTATTAAGGATGACAAACCTACAACAATGAGTTTTCCTACATTTTCTCAGATATCATTACAAAACGAAAGAGGAAAAACAAAGTTGTAAGCGATCATTTGATAAAAACTAAGAGTCCCTAGTGTAAGGTATGCTAATATTGAAAGTAAATGCAATTAAAATGCAACTTTAGTAAGGTGAATGTCTTTTGCTATTATAATACAATAATACTCTTACCAGTTCTAATAATAGGTCAAAGCATTTCGTTCACCTGTTTCTTGGCATCAAAAAATAGGAAGTCATAGCTGCATAACAGATCTTTTGTAAAGGACAACTCATCAAAAAATATAAAGTTACAGGTTTCTTATATTCCATCACACATTTCTTTTGGTTTTACCTTAATTAATAATTGAATTTAGTGGACTAATGCTTGTATAAAATGTCACTCAAAATCTTTCATCTTGTGGACTTGTAATATGCATGGACCTAGTACTTCATGATTATTCTGAAAATGTTGGAACTTGATTTAGTCATTTATATGGAACAATCAAATGGTATGAAGCCAGTGGAGCCAGGCAAAATTGGATTAAAAATAGAACTAATATGAAGCCATATAATAGGAAGCAACAACTTAACCATGAAAATCATTTCAAACAATCAGAATTTTTTTAAAAGGTAAGTGGAATATGCAGCTTTCTAAAGGGATCTGTGACAGGTTTAAACACCATATATTCATGGATAATGGCATTCTTTTTTAGTCACTTGCAGAACTATCTAGTTTGAATGATAATAATATAAAGGGAAGGCAACTGTTGTATGAATCGACCTGCTAAGGAAGGAGCTTAATCTAATGAACACTTTTTGTCGTGGCCTATTTGTCCTCCTCAATTGAATTTGATTATGCTTGCAGATGGTCTAGACATCAGTAAGCTTCTGTTTTCTTGTATTCTTTTCACATTGATAAAAAAAGATGGTAAAAGCTTTCCAAATGATGTGTGTAAAAATGTGTAGAAAATGAGTTTGTAATAACAAAGAATGATCAAGAACTTTGATCTAAGTCGATATTCCTATGTGTAAACTGTGTAAACTGTATAAATTGGAGAATTATAAACTTTTACTTTCATTCAAACTCTTGCAGAAAAACATAGTCTTGATTTATTTAGACAAAGTTGCTATTCAAACAACATCGGCATACATATAAGCATGGCATCAAACAAACTCAAAACTCAAAGCCGTTCTTGGAGTGCGAGCTCTCCCTCCCTCAGTGGGGATTTGAAGATCATGCGATGGATTCAAAGAAACACAACAGGCTATGGATTCAAAGCAATCAACACAACAATACAATAGGAAAACAATTGATTCAAAAACAGATTCAGAAATCAATTCAAATTGAGTCAAAGCACCACTTTAGAAATTGATTAAAAAATGGATCCAGAAATCGATTGATCTAGAAATTACTTGCTGATGAAATTTGAAGAAGAGCTCAAACCAAGAGGTGCGCAGTCGATTAGAGAAGACGCAACCGCGCTGTGATTTCGCAACTGCTCCGTGCCTCGTGATGTTTCTTCTTGCCTATTCTCTTGTCTGGCTTTTCTCTCTCTCGCATATCAGTTGAAAGGAATGAAAGAGAGAGAGCGTTGTGAAATGCTTAAATGGATTTCGAACTGAGGGAGGGAGAGCTCAGGGGAGGTGATTCTGTGCGGTGGTGAGGCAATTGGCGTCCAAACAGCGGCGTCGCGGCAAGATCAGGATTTGAGAGAGAAAGCCTTTGCGAGGCGGAGAGAGCAGGGAGCACGTGATTGGAGCTTTTCCGGTGGGTTTGGGCCTGTCTCGATGGTTTCCGAAGGCTACCTTCGTGGGACTCATGGTGGCGATTTGTGAATGAGTTTTGATGGAATTTGGGGATGAGAAGAGGGTGTTGCGCATGTTCAGAAGGAGAAGGACAAGAGAGAGAACACTGAGAGAGATGGCGAGGGAGAGAAGAGGGTGAGGAGGAGGTGGGTTTGGCCACAGTTAGGGTGTAGGTTTCGGATGCAGTGACGGAGATAGGAGAGAGAGATTGAAGGAGAGTTGGGGAGGAAAAGAGATAGGGACAAAGTTGTGGTCAGTTTGCGTGTGAGAATTAGAGCATCTCCAATAATGGTACTTATAGAGTACTTAACTTAAGTGGTACCTATTAGGTACGGTAACTATGGAGAAAATAAAGTGGGTACTTATTCGGCCTGAGTTCTTGTATAAGAATTTTCTCTTTCTTCTATATATTGGTTCATGCATTACTTTTTTATTATTAAAAAATGATACGTAGTTATTAGTGGGACTATTTAAGAAATTTATTATGGGTGCTGGATTGGAGAAGTTGGGTACCTAATAAGTAGTAACACTAAAAAATTATAAAAAAATGATGTGTAAACGTGGGACCCACTTAGGTACTCAAATGTGGAGATCTCTATTGTGGATGCTCTTAATTTACTGTGTGAACTGTACCCTACTGACAGAGAAGAGATGAAAAGCTCATATTTTCTTTTGACTAAAGCTGACAAGGTCACACGGGTAGCAAGAAATTGAGTGGGAGAGCTGAGATGGAGGCGGGGTGATGAGATGGCAGTGTTTGTGTGGTGGGAATTTTGGCGGGATGATGAGCTGGCTGTTCCACGTGGAGACTACCACGGGATTTAAATATATATATATATATATATATATATATATATATATATATATATATATATATATATATATATATATATATATATAATCCAATGACTTTTATTCTTATGACGTAGAAATGGCCTACGTATGCCTCTGATGGGGAAGTAGCCTACGTATGCAGTTTTTAGGTCACTTGTGTAATAAAGGAATGCGACGAAGTTTGTAAATTGATCTGGACTGGGCCGAGGGCCCAATCCACTCATGGACTGGCTGAGATCGGCCCATACGCAATATAGAAGGAGATGACCTAAATTCACTAGATCAACAGTCCAGATTAACCTGTACAGAATCCCACGATCACCCGCAATTTCCTGACACAATATATAAAGGTCTTACCTCAGCTGTCAGATACACTTTTTACCCATACCGTTACTCTGCTCACATTCTTACCCCACTGACTTAGGCGTCAGAGTGTCATTGCAAGTACAACCCGGGCTGAGCTCTGCACACGACCAGCAACTCAACAGAACGACCAGACACCTCAGCAAGCCACCTTGCCCGACCTTGAGGTACGGTTCAGTGGCGACCACAGTGGGAGCCTCGGCGCTATGCCACCTCATCATCCATGCCTCCACGGGGAAGACGGCGAGCGGCTCCCCGCGTGCGGAGCGTGGCTGCGAACCCGGATCAGCCACAGCCCCAAGAGAGCACTTCCGCTGACGTTGATGGCACCGCTCCTAATTCCCAGCCTGGGTCGGCTCAACAGGCCAACGTTACTCTTCTAGCGAACATCGTCCAAGAGCTACGCGAGCTTCTCCACGTACGAGACTTGCACATCGCACAGCAAGAAGATCGAATCAACCTAATTGAGAAAGAAGTTCTATCGGGGCAGGCGAACACTGTGCCCGAGCCACGCCGCCGCAATGACGAGTCGCCCTTCCGTCGAGCGAACCCATCTAGGAGACATCGCTCACCTCCCATAAGGCATCTCGTCCACCGATCGCCACCTCGAAGAAGGGGTCGAGGAGGAGCTCAAACGCCACCAAGGACACCACCTTCCATGACCGATCCCACTTATTGTCCAGAAGAGTCCTCGTACAAGGAATCCTCATACGACTCCTCCGGGTCACCCGCCCGGTCAAGAAGCAGGTCATTTGATCAGTACGCCCGTCCTCATCAAAAGAAGCGTTCACCAGAACTGCATCATCACTACAGGTACTCACCAGAGCGACGTGGTCATCGAGGCCGACGCTTCGAGGACCAACCACCTTGCCGAGGAAAGAGCGACATGAGGATGAGGCCCTTCACCAGAAATATTGACGAGTATACTATCCCACGTGCCCTTGAAAAACCTCCCTCGGACTTAAGAATGTACAATGGTGTGAAAGATCCCGATGCCCACCGGTGATATTTCGATTTGATGATGCAATACAGGGGGGCATGCGCGCCAGTAAAGTGCAGAATGTTCCCTCTAACCCTAGAGGGACCGGCTTTAGAGTGGTTCACAGAGCTTAGGCCGAACACCATATCGTCCTGGGAGCAGTTAGCCAGAGTTTTCTCTGCCCGTTTCACAGCTTCAAGGGTGAAACCTAAATCACATGCGATCCTGAAGGCGATCAGGCAAGAACCAGGTGAAACCCTCCGCGACTATGTGGAACGATTTAATAAAGAGGCCGCCAATGTAAGGGGATTAGAGGACGATATGAGACTATGGTTCCTACAAGACGGGCTTCGTACTGGCAGTTTATTCGAGATTGAAGTTGGTGTGAACGAACTGCCCGATTTGGAAACCTTCCTCCGCGGGTCTTAGAGATTCATGAACTATGAAGAAAGGGCGATGGCAACTCAAGCAGTCGCAGGAGGAACGAACGAAAAATCCCAAGGGGGGAGCGCGACCAAAGACCAAGGAGGGACCAAGGAGGCCCGTCTCGGGACCCCAAGTCCAGGAAGTTCTCAGATCACACTAAGCTGAACACATCCTATGCCCAGATTCTGTCTAAATGTGCAAATACAGAAGGTTTGCAACGGCAGGAAATCATCAACACCGTGCCCTGGACATTTTTTCAATAACAGCTTAAATCTTTCCCAGGAATCATATAGGGACTCTGAATCCCATTGTGCAAAGTTGTAGATTTCTGCTCTTTTTTGATAAACTTGGAGATTGGGAAGAACCTCTCTAGGAACTTGTTTTCAAGATCACTCCAAGCACTGACAGTTCCTGGTGGGAGAGTATCCAACCAATCTTTTGCCCGGCCTGTTAGAGTGAATGGAAACAGGCGCACTTTCTTGGAATTTTCATCAACCCCCTTAGGATATGTGGTTCCACAAATCTCATTGAACTGGGATAAGTGTTGGTTGGGGTCTTCAGCATTTGACCCTGAAAATTGCTCTGATTTCAGTGCGGTGAGAATGGATGACTTGATGTCAAAGGTGGCAGCCCACACTGGTCGGAAGGTGTAAGCCTGAATGCCCTGATTTCTCCTCCCAAAGTCACTAAGTGTCCGCCTGGGAGGTGGATCTTCAGCCATCACTTCCTCTTGCTAATTTGTCTTTCTTCCGATTTGCTTATTCTCTTTTTTTTTTCGGGGTCAAACAACAATTCTTTCGAACTTTGCCCCCGCCTGAACAACTCACCGAAACACTAAACAAACCGTCAACAAGTCCAACACAATCACTAAGTATCTAAACGGAAAACTAAAACTAAAATAAAATAAACTAAAATAAATAATAATAACAAAACTGAAAATTAAAACAACTAAGAATTAACTCATTTACCTTGTCAATAATGAAATCAATAATCCCTGGCAACGACGCCAAAAACTTGTTAAGAAATTCAGCAAGTGTACTGAAAACGTTGCAAGTAATAAAATTACGGTAAGTACCGGTCGATTCCACAGGGATTGCGTGTTGTAACAATAGCAAATTTGATTAATTCTAGATTGTGAAAATTGATTTGAGTTTGAATTTAGTAACGTGAAAATAAAAACTATTGTTGAAATAACGAGAAAAGCGATTAGGGGTCGAATTCTCTCCCCTCACCTATCTTATGGACCTTCAGCTAATTCCACATTATTTGTTTTAAATACCAGATTCAGTTCACAATATTAGGTTTAGGACAATTCCTGGCCTCAAAACCCCTATTACCCTAAGAGTTACCCTAATTCCTTAGGTGAGTCATGCCAAAGGGTAAAGCATTAAGTTCTAGAAATAGAGAATTCATGAATCCAATCCCACATTCCTATGGTGATTGCAAGTTCATGATCTAAAACATCATATCAAGTATGCAAACCCTAATCCCTTAAGTGATTACAACCCTAAACCATTATAATCATCGTATGTAACTATAAAGCATTAAGCAAGGATGTTTAGACAAATGATAATCAAACAAAATAACTGAATTAATTCTAAACAAAGCATTCACATGATAGGGTTGGGAAAATCATCTCTCCCTAATCAAAAGGAATTAGTTACACATAGTGACAATAGTGCAACATAAGATAAAGAAGAAGAAAACAATAGAAGACGCCATAGAAGTCTTCAAAACCTTCTTCCCAAGTGAAGAGAAGACCCCAAAGTCGCAACTCCAAGTTGCTCCAAACCCTAGCTGCGTTCCCCAGACCAAGTCCTCATTATTTTCGCTGAAAAATCCTTAAAAACCCTAATTTCTGGTCTCCATCGCGACGCGACACGATTCCATGGCGACGCGATGCTGCTGAAAAGTGAAGGAACGCGACGCGAACCCTCTTGGTCGCGTCGCGAGATAAGACAGAAACATTTTCTTCCATTTTCTTGCTTCCATCGCGACGCGAGCCCTCCTGGTCGCGACGCGATGGTCTTCAAAAATCACTCCTAATATTGTTTTGCACCACTGGGCAAGTGTCTGGTTCCCCAGTTGATGCCACAACACCTGGAGGTCTTCTATTACAATATAGCACCAGAAATATGGAGAATAACTTACAAATTGAACTCCTAATACAAATATCTAAAACCTATGCTGATTCCCCGGATAATGACTGAAATACAATCAAACTCAAGCTGTTTTGGCCTTAAAAATGGACAACTTATATCATATGACAGAGAGTCAACACAACCCTAAACTTAAACTTTTGCTTGTCCTCAAGCAAACATTCAATTCAGGCTGTGGCTACTTTTTTATTTAGCTGTCACACATTCTACACAAACCAATAACTACACCGTATATCAAAAATCATCATCAACCTAATGCAGTAGCAAGACAACTGAATCGGTAAGACACAAGATCATAAGCAGGCAAGCATTCTCAAGTTATCTCTTTTTCACACATCTCACCAGTGTTTCTCTCTTTGAGGTGTTTAGGATATTCACTCAATTCACAGTATCTGCATCATCGTTTCATAGGCTTGAACAAGTACTATACAAATCAATACACAAGAAATACACACACACTTTTTGAGGACTTTCAAAGGTTGTAATGGGGCTTAGGTAAGGGTGGATACATTTGGATAAGTAGGTTACAACTTGGAGTTAGGCCTACTTCTCTCTTTGTCAATTTCAACAATCTCACTCACTTACCCATTTTTCCCAAAGCATTCCACAAGAGAAGGAATTATTTATTTATATATAAGTTTTATTTTTGAAATATATATATATATATATATATATATATATATATATATATATATATATATATATTCTTTCTTTTCTTTGTATGTTCCTTTCTCTTGTATACCACCCCAAACTTAGAATGTTGCTATTCCATGAGCAACCATAAACTTAGACTTTTTCCCACTCACATACATTTGTGTACCTAACTCCAAGTTAAGAAGCAACTAGGCATATGATTTGTAGAAAAATAAAAAAAACAACAATTAGGCTCAGAGGGGCTAACAAAGGATAAACAATAATTTGGTGGCTTGAAAGGCTCAGAGGTTCCAAAATTTTTGCCTCAGTGTGTATGTAAATCACATGCAAGATTGCTAAGTACAAGTTCAAGTTCTGCAGACTAATGCAAGCAAGGAATACACACAAGCATGTTATAAGTGTTTGGGCTCACCTCACGGTTGGGATTTTAAGAGATGGAACTCGAGAGGACTTGCCCACAAATGATTTCGATCTTCCTCAACTATTGTCTCGACCACTGACACCACCTGATGATAAAATATGATTTGAAAGTAATCACATGGTAGCTACAAAACATGTTAGAGCTAAACAACCACCAACCGAAAATGAGTTCAAAGTTGTGGTGCATCATAATCAATGTAAAAGTCATAACAGTAGTACAACCAAAATTCAAAAACGACTACCTCTACCATGGGTTGCCTCCCATGAAGCGCTTGTTTATCGTCCTAAGCTTGACGTCTGCAATTCCACTATCAAGGTGGAATATATGACACAAAAAACACATCAT
This sequence comes from Astragalus membranaceus, assembly GCA_039519185.1. Classification (NCBI taxonomy): domain Eukaryota; kingdom Viridiplantae; phylum Streptophyta; class Magnoliopsida; order Fabales; family Fabaceae; genus Astragalus; species Astragalus membranaceus. The sequence continues at coordinate 62,680,915 of CM076846.1, read as the reverse complement.
CCTTCTTCTTTCGTTTATGGGGCAAGAACATCATGAACTTGAAGTATAATTGCAGATGCTTCCATACCCTCTCAAGGTGAATGATGACGAACAAGGCATAGAAGGAGTCTAAATATCGATCAAGCTCTTCACTTCTTTCCTTGCTGCTTGAAAGATTAGTAGGGAAAATGATTTGTTGGGTTTTTTCTTGTAGGATTTTCACACCTTCCCAACATTGGGAATTTTGAGCTTCCCTCCAAACTATGTGATCCTCCCGTTCAATCTCTTTTTGGCTAGACTTCACAGCTCTCTCACTTTTTCACTTAACTCATTTTCGACTCCTCCATTTTTCTTTTTCAACTTCTCCCTCAATACCTCAGTTTCACTACTCTCCTTTCCGGACTTGGGTTTGGTCACTTCAACGGGATTCAGCTCTCTACCACTTCTCAATGAAATAGCATTACAACTTTCATACCTGAAGTTAAGATTATTACTAGCATGCGCGCCACTGTTAGATGTTTCTGCAAGCTTTCTTGACAACTCCCTAATTTGAGCCTCCAGGTTCTTCATCGAAGTTTCATGGTTTTTCTCCATAATTTTCATTGCTTGCTCTTGAGAGTGAAAAGTGGTCTGAGTCATTTGCAGGCATTGTTTCAGAGCATCTTCCAAATGAGTTCCATGGTCATGAAGTTGCATTACTTGAGGAGTTGTTGGAGTTTGAAATCTAACTTCCAAAGCAGCAGCCATTTGTTTGGTGAGAGATTCCATTTGGAGAGACATTAGCTTTTGTTGAGCCAATATTGCAATATTAGATTCCAACTCCAACATACCCTTCTTAGCTACAGCTCCACGGTCATTTTGCAATCTGTACTCGTTTGAAGTCATATCCTCTACCAGCTGTTTAGCTTCCTCCCAAGTTTTAGTACCTAAGGTCCCTCTTGCTGAGGCATCTAACATCATCCTGGTTTGAGGTCGCAATCCATAACCGAAGGTTTGCAACTGCAGGAAACCATCAACACCGTGCCCTGGACATTTTTTCAATAACAGCTTAAATCTTTCCCAGGAATCATATAGGGACTCTGAATCCCATTGTGCAAAGTTGTAGATTTCTGCTCTTTTTTTGATAAACTTGGAGATTGGGAAGAACCTCTCTAGGAACTTGTTTTCAAAATCACTCCAAGCACTGACAGTTCCTGGTGGGAGAGTATCCAACCAATCTTTTGCCCGGCCTGTTAGAGTGAATGGAAACAGGCGCACTTTCTTGGAATTTTCATCAACCCTCTTAGGATATGTGGTTCCACAAATCTCATTGAACTGGGATAAGTGTTGGTTGGGGTCTTCAGCATTTGACCCTGAAAATTGCTCTGATTTCAGTGCGGTGAGAATGGATGACTTGATGTCAAAGGTGGCAGCCCACACTGGTCGGAAGGTGTAAGCCTGAATGCCCTGATTTCTCCTCCCAAAGTCACTAAGTGTCCGTCTGGGAGGTGGATCTTCAGCCATCACTTCCTTTTGCTAATTTGGCTTTCTTCCGATTTGCTTATTCTCTTTTTTTTTTCGGGGTCAAACAGTAATTCTTTCGAACTTTGCCCCCGCCTGAACAACTCACTGAAACACTAAACAAACCGTCAACAAGTCCAACACAATAACTAAGTATCTAAACGGAAAACTAAAACTAAAATAAAATAAACTAAAATAAATAATAATAACAAAACTGAAAATTAAAACAACTAAGAATTAGCTCATTTACCTTGTCAATAATGAAATCAACAATTCCTGGCAACAGCGCCAAAAACTTGTTAAGAAATTCAGCAAGTGTACTGAAAACGTTGCAAGTAATAAAATTACGGTAAGTACCGGTCGATTCCACAGGGATTGCGTGTTGTAACAATAGCAAATTTGATTAATTCTAGATTGTGAAAATTGATTTGAGTTTGAATTTAGTAACGTGAAAATAAAAACTGTTGTTGAAATAACGAGAAAAGCGATTAGGGTTCGAATCCTCTCCCCTCACCTATCTTATGGACCTTCAGCTAATTCCACATTATTTGTTTTAAATACCAGATTCAATTCACAATATTAGGTTTAGGACAATTCCTGGCCTCAAAACCCCTATTACCCTAAGAGTTACCCTAATTCCTTAGGTGAGTCATGCCAAATGGTAAAGCATTAAGTTCTAGAAATAGAGAATTCATGAATCCAATCCCACATTCCTATGGTGATTGCAAGTTCATGATCTAAAACATCATATCAAGTATTCAAACCCTAATCCCTTAGGTGATTACAACCCTAAACCATTATAATCATCATATGTAACTATAAAGCATTAAGCAAGGATGTTTAGACAAATAATAATCATACAAAATAACTGAATTAACTCTAAACCAAGCATTCACATGAGAGGGTTGGGAAAATCATCTCTCCCTAATCAAAAGGAATTAGTTACACATAGTGACAATAGTGCAACATAAGATAAAGAAGAAGAAAACAATAGAAGAAGCCATAGAAGTCTTCAAAACCTTCTTCCCAAGTGAAGAGAAGACCCCAAAATCGCAACTCCAAGTTGCTCCAAACCCTAGCTGCGTTCCCCAGACCAGGTCCTCATTATTTTCGCTGAAAAATCCTTAAAAACCCTAATTTCTGGTCTCCATCGCGACGCGACACGATTCCATCGCGACGCGATGCTGCTGAAAAGTGAAGGAACGCGACGCGAACCCTCTTGGTCGCGTCGCGAGATCAGACAGAAACATTTTCTTCCATTTTCTTGCTTCCATCGCGACGCGAGCCCTCCTGGTCGCGACGCGATGGTCTTCAAAAATCACTCCTAAAATTGTTTTGCACCACTGGGCAAGTGTCTGGTTCGCCAGTTGATGCCACAACACCTGGAGGTCTTCTATTACAATATAGCACCAGAAATATGGAGAATAACTTACAAATTGAACTCCTAATACAAATATCTAAAACCTATGCTGATTCCCCAGATAATGACTGAAATACAATCAAACTCAAGCAGTTTTGGCCTTAAAAATGGACAACTTATATCATATGACAGAGAGTCAACACAACCCCAAACTTAAACTTTTGCTTGTCCTCAAGCAAACATTCAATTCAGGCTGTGGCTACTTTTTTAATTAGCTGTCACACATTCTACACAAACCAATAACTACACAGTATATCAAACACTACAAGAAAACCGGGATTTAGCGTCGGTCGAAAATGGGGTTTAGCGTCGGTGTCGACCGACGCCAAATTGACTTCCGTCGATTGCAAAACCGCCACTAAATATGGCGCCACTAGACCGAACAACGTCGGTTTCTTCGACCGCCGGAAGTCAATTTCGCGTCAGTTTCAACCGACGCTAAACGTGAAAGCTAGCTGACATAATTTCTACTTTAGCGTCAGTTACAACCGACGGTAAACGTGGAAGTTGCCTGACGTTATTTCTACTTTAGCGTCAGTTACAACCGACGGTAAACGTGACAGCGGACTGACGTTATTTCTACTTTAGCGTCAGTTACAACCGACGGTAAACGTGACAGTGGACTGACGTTATTTCTACTTTAGCGTCAGTTACAACTGACGGTAAACATGAAAGTTGACCGACGTTATTTCTTCTTTAGCGTCAGTGACAACCGACAGTAAATGTGAAAGTCAACTGACGTTATTTCAATTTTTGCGTCTGTTCCAACCGACGGTAAATCCAAAAGTTGATAGTCATTTTTTTTTACTTTAGTGGCGATTTGAACCGCCAAGAAGCATTGTTTTTTAGTAATTATTTTAGCGGTGGGTTTCAACCGCCGCCATGCTATTTTGGTTTTGACAGCTGCTATTTTTTAATAAAATAACTTGTTTTCAAGACAATAACTCAAAGTAGTCCTAACAATAACTCAAAGTAGCTCTTGAATAATAGCAACATAACAATGTCATTGGTATCATATGAGTATAAGTAGAAGTTTTACAATATCAAAGTAGTCCTAACAAAATAATAACAATAGCTCTATAAAGTAGCTCTTGCTATAACAAGATAAAAATTTATCAAATAGCTTTCTAGAGTAGCTCTTGTTAACAAAATAACAATTGCACAAGTAGCTCTCACATATTACATATCAAAATAAAGTATGTATTACATTGCAAAATAAGCATTAAGCATAAAAGTCACTTCAAGGCTGGCTATTGTTGTTAGTTGATTATGAGGAGTGACCACCAGCACTTTGTTGTTGCTACAATAGAAACAAAAGAATAATTTGTCATGTAAAATAATTTATTAAAGAATAATTTATAAAAGAATTAAACGAAGTAATGTAAAAATGAGAGCATATTACAATAAAATTAAGAAGTGGAACAGGTACGGGCTCTGATGACTTTGTGAGAAGTCCAGCAAGTACTGATGCCATCATCTTCATGGTTTCATCTTTTATCTTTGATTCACTCCTCAACTCAACAATTTCATTTTTAAGTTGTTGCACTTCATTTTTAAGTTGTTGCACTTCACCTGCTCATTAAAATGAATGAATGAAGATTATAAACAAATTTCAATCAACAAAGCATCTAGACAAGCATCTAGACAGTATCATAACATATATATCAAACCTGAAACATATCTTTCGTTTTTAATCCAAAGATGATGGCTAATCGGGCACTGTCATGTATGTGTAGCTTCTTTTTATCTAGATACTTGCTGAATTGGTACTGATATATACTTTCACTTCAAAATCATAACACAATAATAATAATAAAGTGGAAGAAATCACCTTGTTCTCCAAAAGATTATCCCAAGCTTTCCCACTCAGAGCGTAGCGAATTGTGAATTTGAGTATATCAAGAGGAATATATGTCACTATACTGTAAAGCCAGATTACACCAGCCCAACCCCATCCCATTCCCTTAATTCTCGCGAAGCCCCAGTTAGCATATACTGCTAAAACAGTTGCAACCTATCAATCATGAAACAAATTATAATTGTCACAGAAGAAAGCCAGAAGCTTTTAATTAATCAATTATCTGCACTACCAGCTGATATATAGTAGCTCCTAGTTTCTAATGTACTAACATATTGTTGTGCTAAGCCAAAACAATGACAATGCATGGATCATAAACCACAAGAAATATAAACAATTTTACAAAAATGATAGGAAAATAAGATGTTGAAGATTACCAGCTGAGCAATCATAAAAGCACCAAGTAGAAGAAGACCAGGTCTTTTGACATAGGACCAGCTTCGTTGCTCATAAAAGCACCAAGTAGAAGAAGACCAGGTCTTTTGACATAGGACCAACTTCGCGACCTAGCGACAAAAATAAGAGTCTGGCTTATAATACTGACTTGTAGGTACAGGGCAGCCATCATTTCTTCAGGGTGGTTTCTAATAGACCTCACACCAAACTTGTCCTGCAATAGTAGATATTGCGTTCATAGCTCTAAATATTTTTGGCTGCTAGGTGATTGTATTGAGAGAAACACGAAATATGAAATTATTACCGAGAAGAAGTCAGTATCCTTCATGAGCCAGAAAAATACTACTGTCATCAGTGCCATGTAACTACCTAGCACAACACCAGTAGCAAATATCTCCTTCAGCTTCCAACTATCAGGCATTGGAGATGGTTTCACTCGATCCTTGGATATTGTCATAATGGTTCCTAAAGGCAGGTGAAGGAAATTAAACTATTTTTCACAGAATAATCCAAGTAAACAGCATCAAGGCCAGTAAGTCATTAATATCTCACCATCATTTAGTATGGCAATGATCAACACCATGAAGGGTGCAAAATCAAACTTCCAAATCAGCGCAATAAACATGAAACCGAACTGGCAAAATGAAGAATAGATCAGGTAAAATTAATATGTACAGAAAGTTGATGTATTTGTTTATGAATTAAGATACATTCTTTTTCACTTACCACAATACGAATGGTGATTGACACAGCATAGATCTGTCACAATCAATAATAGATTTGTATGTTTAGAATGCTATGATTATAAAATGAAGTCAAGCAATTAAGTTATGTATTCAAGGAAACTAACAGTATAATTCTTCATCCTTTGGAAAATGGCCCTGCTGGTTAGCACTGCACTAACAATGACACTCAGACCAGGTTTAGTGAGGACAATATCAGAAGCACTTCTAGCAGCATCTGTAGCGTCGGCAACGGCGATTCCTATATCTGCTCTCTTTTACCTTTCCATCTGTGATGGAAATTAAAGTTCAATTATTTACCTTTCCATCTGTGATTGGAAATCTCAGCAACTCCTGCATAAACAAAATACTCATGATATAAACTCAGCATTTTATATAAACTCAGCATTATATGCATTATTATATAAACTCAAATACATCAGACATGGGAGATGTACACCTGCATCAACTGGAACTTCAAAAGTAGCTAATTGACAAAGATCCTAATTCTCAAATCAACACTCAAAAGAACATAAAATCCCTGTAGTCTCTTTCCTTTGTATGTGAGGCACCAGCCTTAAACTAAGCCAGGTGGAAACCTCTTCCATCTCTCTGGGAAGTGTGTAATGACCAAGCCTGCAAGCATATCACAAACATTAGAGGGATGGTTTCCTCTTACCCATCATAGGACTTGAATTATTATGAAGCTTATCATTTCAAGTAGAAGTCTCATAACTGTACGCTAGCTAGAATCTTATGCAGTAAAAGATGGAATTTAATTTGCAAACATGCTTCTCAAATAAGAATAAATGATTGTATTATACTGAGTCCATGGCAACTTCTCAAATAAGAATAAATGATTATATATGAATGAATATTAAAGATATCAATTAGATGAAGAACAATTCATTTTTAATGTAGAATGATATCATGGGTCCTTGTAGGATTGCAAAGTTTTGAGGTCCAAATATTAATTTATATCATTAAGGCTTGAAATTGAAAGTACCATCAGCTGGATCTGTTGACAACAAGTTAGCAATACGTGCTGCTGAAGCATCTAAACCACCAAGTATTGCCACAGGCCGGGTAGAAGCAGCTGGGTAAATCCACTTTATCTGCATCATATCATTAAAAACATCATACTGAGAAACAATGTGCTTCTGTTCTGACTCACACCACACTCAATGCTTTTTCCTTTCCAGCATACTTAATTTGGAAACTAAATTGAGTTAATCAAGTATAGTTATTATTGTATATGGTTGAGATTTTCCCCCCATACAGTTGTTTGAAACACTTGAATCTTATTCAAATGAAATCTAGTTCAATTTGTTTATGAATGGACCACTCTAAAAGTGGATGTGTCATTTCAAGTAGAAATAGAAAGTGTTAGAATTTAGAAAGACACATGAGAACTTCTTGTGCAATATGGTTTATGGTTCCTATCAGCCCCTTCTCCAGACCCTTATATGGCAGGTGATCAGTGCATTTTGATGCACATTCTTCCATGTTTATACTTAAGCATTTCTATGTTTTGCTTTGTTTATTTTTATGTTTTATAATGTTTTTCTAATTTAGTTTATTTTTGGCTTAATTTGATTTCCGTATTTTATTTTCAGCTTTAGCAGCTTTCACGGAAAAATTCATAACTGGAGCTACGAGTATCGGATCGACGCGTTCTAATATGCGTTGAAAAGCCAAGAGAAAGAGCTGCAACTTTCATGTTGAAGTCAAAAGCTAATTCGGAGCGCAAGAGTCCCAAATAATTCGCTGAAGTTCCAAACTTAATGAATATTTAGTTTTGGGCCGGACTTTTTATGTTTTTCGACCCTGTTGGGTTATGACCCGAATTCCTTGTTTTCCATTATACCTAGGCAGCCGTTTACTGTTCACGGAGTTCACTATTCACGAAATTTTTTGGAAGTTCTTGGGTACGAATTCTCATGGAGAACTAACCGATCCAGACAATTTGCTGTATTCAGGTTCCGACACCTTGAGATTTTAGTAATTATAATCCAGGTTTTCTATTCCTTTCAATATCAATCTATGTCTCTTGTTTGCTTAATTCGATTTACATAGGTTATATTGGTTTAATTCGATTGATTGTATGATCCTAACTATAGACACGTTATCGTTTGCTTAATTCGTTATCGTGTTCGTTTAATTCATGTTTGCTTAATTCATGAAACTTAATCCCGTTTGCTTAATTCGGATAATAGGAACATACAACTTATACTATCAATTGCGCTTGTCACTTGATATTATAGTAGAATAGGAATAGGTAATTTGCGGTTGGAATTACGACAATCGATGATAGGCAGGAACCGAATCAGTAAATTGATTCTTAAACTTATTTGATAATCACTTATTTACTCTATTTGTTAAATCGAACCTTAAACCAAACACCCCCTAATTCGATTTCAGTTGGTTAATTATTATACAAGAATCCTTGAGAACGATATTCGAGTTGTCGTTACCGTATACTACATTTTTAAAATCACTCGTTTTGATCCGTGCGCGACAGCGGATCAGCAGGAGCTTTAAAATACTAGCCCCCTCAACCCCAAAGAGTCAAGTATTAGTAGAACTAAGAATTAGTGCTTTGTCTCCTAGAATAACACCCAAACTTCTTATTAATATCATTATATCAGTATCAATATGGTTTTATTAGTTTGATCATTCCTTTCCTCCCTCTATACCTAATAGACTAACAGTATAATTTCAACATCAACCATCCAACGTGATTTCATTCCTATTAATCACAAAACAAATTCACCCAACCTATCTCACCAAACCATGCATCGTTTGTCCTAATTTAACAGTTTCTCAGCAGTAGTTTCTCAGCTTGTCACAGAATTAATAAAACTAAACCATAGAAATTTAATAAATTAAAAGTACAGTAGAACATACTTCACAAATCCAGTCGAAAGTGCAAGACAAGCTGGTTTGCTTCGTTACAGTTCCTCTTCCGATGAAATCGATCCTTTGCAAATGGAGATCATGACCTTTACGCTATTGATCATTTCAACAAACCCGATTTTCAAAAAGATTTTCAAGAACAGAAACCCTAGAAAGAGAAACCAAACAAACAAGGAAGAAATGGACCAAAGGGAACCAACCTCAAGATTAGCCGCAGGTCTGGTGTGCAGCAGCAGCTCCTTTCACGGAGCAGATCTTTGGTGGAGAAGAATCTTCCTCAGGGTTTCCTGTAATCTTCTTTCGAGTTTGTGGGAAGTTAGAGAAAGGGTTTGTGGGAAGTTACAGAATTCGTTTTGCGGGAAACGAAGGGATTTAGGCTTTGGGGAAACGAAAGAGGGAAGCTATGCGCGCTAACAAAATTTTGGTTTCCCGTCGGTCGAATTTGGCATACCGGCGGTTGCCAACCGACGGTAAATCCCGGTTAAAAAAGCTAAAAATGCTTACCTAGCGTCGGTCGTAAGCGAATGACGTTAATCAAGTGACACGAAATTCCTTTTTTCTTGTAGTGAAAAATCATCATCAACCTAATGCAGTAGCAAGACAACTGAATCGGTAAGACACAAGATCATAAGCAGGCAAGCATTCTCAAGTTATCTCTTTTTCACACATCTCACCAGTGTTTCTCTCTTTGAGGTGTTTAGGGTATTCACTCAATTCACAGTACCTGCATCATCGTTTCATAGGCTTGAACGAGTACTATACAAATCAATACACAAGAAATACACACACTTTTTGAGGACTTTCAAAGGTTGTAATGGGGCTTAGGTAAGGGTGGATACATTTGGATAAGTAGGTTACAACTTGGAGTTAGGCCTACTTCTCTCTTTGTCAATTTCAACAATCTCACTCACTTACCCATTTTTCCCAAAGCATTCCACAAGAGAAGGAATTATTTACTTATTTATTTATATATAACTTTTTTTTTTGAAATATATATATATATATTTCTTTCTTTTCTTTGTATGTTCCTTTCTCTTGTATACCACCCCAAGCTTAGAATGTTGCTATTCCATGAGCAACCCCAAACTTAGACTTTTTCCCACTCACATACATTTGTGTACCTAACTCCAAGTTAAGAAGCAACTAGGCATATGATTTGCAGAAAAATAAAAAAAAACAACAATTAGGCTCAGAGGGGCTAACAAAGGATAAACAATAATTTGGTGGCTTGAAAGGCTCAGAGGTTCCAAAATTTTTGCCTCAGTGTGTATGTAAATCACATGCAAGATTGCTAAGTACAAGTTCAAGTTCTGCAGACTAATGCAAGCAAGGAATACACACAAGCATGTTATAAGTGTTTGGGCTCACCTCACGGTTGGGATTTTAAGAGATGGAACTCGAGAGAACTTGCCCACAAATGATTTCGATCTTCCTCAACTATTGTCTCGATCACTGACACCACCTGATGATAAAATCTGATTTGAAAGTAATCACATGGTAGCTGCAAAACATGTTAGAGCTAAACAACCACCAACAGAAAATGAGTTCAAAGTTGTGGTGCATCATAATCAATGTAAAAGTCATAACAGTAGTACAACCAAAATTCAAAAACGGCTACCTCTACCATGGGTTGCCTCCCATGAAGCGCTTGTTTATCGTCCTAAGCTTGACGTCTGCAATTCCACTATCAAGGTGGAATATATGACACAAAGAACACATCATCCTTCTTCTTTCGTTTATGGGGCAAGAACATCATGAACTTGAAGTATAATTGCAGATGCTTCCATACCCTCTCAAGGTGAAGGATGACGAACAAGGCATAGAAGGAGTCTAAATATCGATCAATCTCTTCACTTCTTTCCTTGCTGCTTGAAAGATTAGTAGGGAAAATGATTTGTTGAGTTATTTCTTGTAGGATTTTCACACCTTCCCAACATTGGGAATTTTGAGCTTCCTTCCAAACTATGTGATCCTCCCGTTCAATCTCTTTTTGGCTAAACTTTACAGCTCTCTCACTTTTTTCACTTAACTCATTTTCGACTCCTCCATTTTTCTTTTTCAACTTCTCCCTCAATAACTCAGTTTCACTACTCTCCTTTCCGGACTTGGGTTTGGTCACTTCAACGGGATTCAGCTCTCTACCACTTCTCACTGAAATAGCATTACAACTTTTATACCTGAAGTTATGATTAGTACTAGTATGCGCGCCACTGTTAGATGTTTCTGCAAGCTTTCTTGATAACTCCCTAATTTGAGCCTCCAGGTTCTTCATCGAAGTTTCATGGTTTTTCTCCATAATTTTCATTGCTTGCTCTTGAGAGTGAAAAGTGGTCTGAGTCATTTGCAGGCATTGTTTCAGAGCATCTTCCAAATGAGTTCCATGGTCATGAAGTTGCATTACTTGAGGAGTTGTTGGAGTTTGAAATCTAACTTCCAAAGCAGCAGCCATTTGTTTGGTGAGAGATTCCATTTGGAGAGACATTAGCTTTTGTTGAGCCAATATTGCACTATTAGAGTCCAAGTCCAACATACCCTTCTTAGCTACAGCTCCACGGTCATTTTGCAATCTGTACTCGTTTGAAGTCATATCCTCTACCAGCAGTTTAGCTTCCTCCCAAGTTTTAGTACCTAAGGACCCTCCTGCTGAGGCATCTAACATCATCCTGGTTTGAGGTCGCAATCCATAACAGAAGGTTTGCAACTGCAGGAAATCATCAACACCGTGCCCTGGACATTTTTTCAATAACAGCTTAAATCTTTCCCAGGAATCATATAGGGACTCTGAATCCCATTGTCCAAAGTTGTAGATTTATGCTCTTTTTTTGATAAACTTGGAGATTGGGAAGAACCTCTCTAGGAACTTGTTTTCAAGGTCACTCCAAGCATTGACAGTTTCTGGTGGGAGAGTATCCAACCAATCTTTTGCCCGGCCTGTTAGAGTGAATGGAAACAGGCGCACTTTCTTGGAATTTTCATCAACCCCCTTAGGATATGTGGTTCCACAAATCTCATTGAACTGGGATAAGTTTTGGTTGGGGTCTTCGGTATTTGACCCTGAAAATTGCTCTGATTTCAGTGCGGTGAGAATGGATGACTTGATGTCAAAGGTGGCAGCCCACACTGGTCGGAAGGTGTAAGCCTGAATGCCCTGATTTCTCCTCCCAAAGTCACTAAGAGTCCGCCTAGGAGGTGGATCTTCAGCCATCACTTCCTCTTGCTAAGTTGGCTTTCTTCCGATTTGCTTATTCTCTTTTTTTTTTCGGGGTCAAACAGCAATTCTTTCGAACTTTGCCCCCGCCTGAACAACTCACTGAAACACTAAACAAACCGTCAACAAGTCCAACACAATAACTAAGTATCTAAACGGAAAACTAAAACTAAAATAAAATAAACTAAAATAAATATTAATAACAAAACTGAAAATTAAAACAACTAAGAATTAACTCATTTGCCTTGTCAATAATGAAATCAACAATCCCTGGCAACGGCGCCAAAAACTTGTTAAGAAATTCAGCAAGTGTACTGAAAACGTTGCAAGTAATAAAATTACGGTAAGTACCGGTCGATTCCACAGGGATTGCGTGTTGTAACAATAGCAAATTTGATTAATTCTAGATTGTGAAAATTGATTTGAGTTTGAATTTAGTAACGTGAAAATAAAAACTGTTGTTGAAATAACGAGAAAAGCGATTAGGGGTCGAATCCTCTCCCCTCACCTATCTTATGGACCTTCAGCTAATTCCACATTATTTGTTTTAAATACCAGATTCAATTCACAATATTAGGTTTAGGACAATTCCTGGCCTCAAAACCCCTATTACCCTAAGAGTTACCCTATATCCTTAGGTGAGTCATGCCAAAGGGTAAAGCATTAAGTTCTAGAAATAGAGAATTCATGAATCCAATCCCACATTCCTATGGTGATTGCAAGTTCATGATCTTAAACATCATATCAAGTATGCAAACCCTAATCCCTTAGGTCATTACAACCCTAAACCATTATAATCATCATATGTAACTATAAAGCATTAAGCAAGGATGTTTAGACAAATGATAATCAAACAAAATAACTGAATTAACTCTAAACAAAGCATTCACATGATAGGGTTGGGGAGAATCATCTCTCCCTAATCAAAAGGAATTAGTTACACATAGTGACAATAGTGCAACATAAGATAAAGAAGAAGAAAACAATAGAAGAAGCCATAGAAGTCATCAAAACCTTGTTTCCAAGTGAAGAGAAGACCCCAAAATCGCAACTCCAAGTTGCTCCAAACCCTAGCTGCGTTCCCCAGACCAAGTCCTCGTTATTTTCGCTGAAAAATCCTTAAAACCCCTAATTTCTGGTCTCCATCGCGACGCGACACGATTCCATCGCGACGCGATGCTGCTGAAAAGTGAAGGGTCGCGACGCGAACCCTCCTGGTCGAGTCGCGAGATCAGACAGAAACATTTTCTTCCAATTTCTTGCTTCCATCGCGACGCGAGCCCTCCTGGTCGCGACGCGATGGTCTTCAAAAATCACTTCTAATATTGTTTTGCACCACTGGGCAAGTGTCTGGTTCGCCAGTTGATGCCACAACACCTAGAGGTCTTCTATTACAATATAGCACCAGAAATATGGAGAATAACTTACAAATTGAACTCCTAATACAATTATCTAAAACCTATGCTGATTCCCCGGATAATGATTGAAATACAATCAAACTCAAGCAGTTTTGGCCTTAAAAATGGACAACTTATATCATATGACAGAGAGTCAACACTGACCCTGATAGCGAGGAGGAAGAGGGGGACGACCTCCTGACACGAGAGCTTAAGAAAAGAATCAAAAGGCCAGAGCCTGATGGAGAGTTCACTTAAACCCAGCTGGGGGACGATCCTAAAAAACAATCAAGATTGGGAACGATCTCCCAGAAGAGGTACGAGGTCAGCTCGTCTAATGCCTGAAGGAACATGCTGACTTCTTCGCCTGGAGCGCGGCCGATATGCCAGCAATTCCACCAGAGGTAGCATGCCATCACTTGGCTGGTTACCCATCAGCTAAGTGGGTCGCCCAACGAAGACGGATTTAGAAAGAAGAGAAGGCACAAGCAGCTGTGAAGGCGGTCAAAGATTTGATCGAGGCCAGTTTCATCAAAGAGATTAAGAACACAACCTGGTTAACTAATGTGGTTTTAGTAAAGAAGGCAAATGGGAAATGGCGCATGTGTGTGAACTACACTGACCTCAATCGAGCATGTCCTAAAGATGTGTTCCCGGTCCCAAGTGTCGATCGACTTGTTGATAGTGCCAGCTGGTTTCAGTTATTATCATTTTTGGATGCATACTCAGGGTACAACCAGATCGCCATGTACCCACCTGACCAAGAAAAGACAGCCTTCATGGCAGAGAAGGGGAATTATTGCTACCGTGTTATGCCTTTTGGGTTGAAGAATGGAGGAGCGACCTTCCAGAGAATGATGAACAAAGTTTTCCAAGCCCAGATAGGCAGGGTAGTAGACGTCTACCTGGACAACATGATTGTCAAAAGCAAGACAGATCCCGATCACGTGGCTGACTTAAGAGAAGTGTTTGCGGAGGATCGTAAAAACCCGCTCAGCCTAAACCATCATATCAAGTGTTTGCGGAGGATCGTAAATACCTAAGCATGCATTTTCTACATTTTTCGTGGATCTTTATAGCATTAGAGGACCAACCTGATTTTCACACTAGAGAAAAAGAAGGATCCTTGCTCTGTTTTACTGCTACTGCATTGTTATCCCCTCTTCTCTTCTCTTTTGATTTTTCCTTGTAGTGTCCAAAAGATTAGAGTTTCAATATGAAACCACTAATCTGTTCTTTGATTTTTCGAAATCTTTCCTCCTCCTTTTTTTTTCCACACTATTTTGAAGCTGTATTTATAGCCAAACCCGTATAGATAGATGCACTGAAAGGTCAATTTCTTTTTTAAAACTCTGATTATGTATTTTCTCAAAAAAATCATGTTTTGATGCTAAAACCTTTCCCTGCAGAAAATTTCTTCACCCAAACCTTTGTTGCATTCACAGATTTAGACTCCTTTGACTAATACCAGGCTGCTTGACTCTTTCCTCTTGTGTGTGTTTGTTCAGAGAAAAAAAAATGTGAGAAAAGAAGACCTCCCATTTGCAGCTTTAAAGCCTAGGCCTATTGCTGCAACTATTTGGATTCTTCCTCTTGTTCATATTGCTGCATTTTGTCATCTATTGTTTGTCTCTGCCAAGTAGCTAGCTGCGGATGGTGTAGAGCCTCTTGCTAAGACAGCTTGCCTTTGGTCTTTTATCATGTGTAATGCTTAAAAATATATTTCATTCTGGGCTATCATATATTATTTTTTATGTTAGCCTTGGAACACCCCTTTGTTGATATTGTATTATGTTATTATATTTTTTTACTTTCAGTTTGCAATTTAAAAAGCAATTGGTTTGTACAAAAAACTCTTTATAAAACTTTTTATAAACTGGGCAACAACAACAACATCACGCTTGCCCTCCATTCATTTTTTTTATTTTAAAATAAGAACTTTTGATTATTTTGTTTTATTAATCTTAATAATAAAAAGAAATAAAACCGCTAGAGGCACTAAAATGACACGCGTAAATGACGAAACTCTCGTAATGCATCACAAACGATTTTTTTGGGATGGAAAATACCGGTTAAAATTGGGTGTTCACAGTTGCCCCTCTGTGCTTATTCTCTTACGATATAATACATAAAACTAAGTTTTGTTATATTATCAAAGTAAGAAATTAGTACAGATATGAACCTCAATTTTAGTTGGAGAAAAATGTGTTGTTTTCAAGGGAAAGTAAAGAATACCATGCCAGTGCAGGATTGATAGCATGTAGATAGAGGAGTAGTAAGGAAAGAAAAAGAATGTCATGCCAGAGCAGGATCGATAGCATGCAGATAGAGAAGAATGTCGGGGCGGGACCGTTAGCATGAAAGAAAGAAGAGAATGTCATGCCAGAGCAGAATCGATAGCATGCAAATAGTAGAGAATGCCAGGGAGAGACCGATAGCACAAATTTAAAGACAATGCCAGGGCGAGACCAATAGCAGAAAAATTAAAGACAATGCCAGAGCGAGACTGATAGCATAAAATTGAAGATAATGTCAGGGCGAGATCGATAGCATGGAAATTAAAGACAATGTCTGGGCGAGACCGATAGCGCAAAATTAAAGACAATGCCAGGGTGAGACCGATAGCATGAAAATTAAAGACAATGTCAGGGTGAGACCGATAGCACAAAATTAAAGACAATGGCAGGGCGAGACCGATAGCACAAAATTTAAAAACAATGCGAGGGCGAGACCAATAGCACAAAATTAAACACAATACCGATAGCATGAAAATTAAAGACAATGCCAGGGCGAGACCGATAGCAGAATCGATAGCATGCAAATAGTAGAGAATGACAGGGAGAGACCGATAGCACAAATTTAAAGACAATGCCAGGGCGAGCCAATAGCAGAAAATTTAAAGACAATGCTAGAGCGAGACTGATAGCACAAAATTGAAGACAATGCCAGGGCGAGACCGATAGCATGGAAATTAAAGACAATGCCAGGGCGAGACCGATAGCGCAAAATTAAAGACAATGCCAGGGTGAGACCGATAGCATGAAAATTATAGACAATGCAAGGGTGAGACCAATAGCACAAAATTAAAGACAATGGCAGGGCGAGACCGATAGCACAAAATTTAAAAACAATGCAAGGGCGAGCCCAATAGCACAAAATTAAACACAATACCGATAGCATGAAAATTAAAGACAATGCCAGGGCGAGACCGATAGCATAAAATTAAAGACAATGCCACAGCGAGACCAATAGCATGAAAGTAAAACGGTGCCAGAGCTGAATCGATAGCATGAAATATAAAAATGTAATACATGCTTACTTGTGAATGCCTTTGTTTCAGTACTAAAACCACTGCTGTGAACTAAGGATCTTTGACCAATCAAACTTTCGCCTACTTCCCCTTACCCTTTCCTTGCAAACAGTGTCGGCCTTTCATAGCATCGGTTCCCTCGAATGAATGCATTCCCCTGAACCTTATGCGAAATTACTCGAGACAACCTTGGGACTTTTGAGCTTCCTCGCCTTCGTAGTGAGAGACGTGGGTTTACCCTCCCCACTCGATAGTCAACTGAGTTCTTATTTTTTATTTTTTATTTTTTATTTTTCTTCTGTTTCTTGTTTTTTTGTTTTGATTTTTCTTTATTATTATTATTATTATTATTATTATTATTATTATTATTTTTCATGGCATTTTTTTCTTTACCAATCATTAAAGTGTTACTGCCAACTTGTCTTGAAATTTGCCAAACTTAAGTCATTTTTACTTGAGACATAAGTTAAACAAATCAATCATGAATGCAAGAACGAATGAACAAGCTAAGTGAATCAATCATGAATGCAGGAACACATGAATGCAGAAACGAATGAACAATAAGCAAGAATAATCTGGCCTTGACTAGGAAGAAGAAGTACAAAGGGAAAAGGTGGTCATGAGTAGGAAACTTCACATAAATTTTTCACCATTATGAGTTGGTCAATCCACCATCTGCTGACCCTCTTGAAAACCCTCAATGCGACTATCAGAGTGGAATCTGATTTTGTCTCCTTTTCATGCAGCTTTGGGAGCTGTATTGCCCCAGTGTAAGCGTGTTCGTGAGTTCTTTTGCCATGTTATGCCTTTCCTTTTATTTCTATTTTTTTTCGCCTTAATTTTTGCCTAGACCGCCCTTTTGGGTTTTCAATCTAGGAGGCTTTTGCTATCCCTAATTTTTTCCTAGACCGCCCTTTCGGGTTTTCAATCTAGCAGGATTTTTCTCTTTTTCTCTTTTTTTAGGCATAAATTTTCTTAACAGCGTCTGAGTTTATTGGCTTTGGGAGTTCATGTCCTTCTCTATCGAGTAAGACCAGGGCTCCACCAGGAAACGCATGCTTAACCACATAAGGACCATCGTAGTTGGGCGCCCACTTACCACGAGCATCCTCTTGATGGGGCAGTAACTTCTTTAAAACTAGGTCCCCGGGTTGAAATTCTCTTGGGCGAACTTTCTTGTTGAATGCTCTGGCCATCCTACTTTGGTACAATTGCCCATGACAAATGGCTGCCAGTCTCTTCTCTTCAATCATGTTCAACTGCTCATATCGAGCCCTCACCCATTCCGACTCTTCTAATTCTGCCTCCATCAACACCCTTAGGGACGGTATTTCAACTTCGACAGGAGACTCGGCTTCCATCCCGTATACCATAGAAAATGGTGTTGCCCCAGTGCTAGATCGTATGCTAGTACGATAAGCATTTAGAGCATAAGGCAGCATCTCATGCCAATCTTTGTAGTTAACCACCATCTTGGCAATGATCTTTTTGATGTTCTTATTAGCTGCTTCTACGACACCATTCATTTGGGGTCTATATGGAGTTGAATTGTGGTGTTTGATCTTGAAGTTTCCGCATAACCTTTGTATCTCGGTGCCGTTGAGGTTAGGAGCATTGTCAGTGATTATCCTTTCAGGGATCCCATACCGGCAGATGATGTCTCTCTTCACGAACTTAGCAAACACCTTTTGGGAGATACTAGCATATGAGGATGCTTCTATCCACTTAGTGAAATAGTCAATTGCTACTAATATGAACCGATGCCCATTCGATGGTTTTGGATTAATCGGTCCAATCACGTCGATCCCCCACATGGAAAACGGCCAAGGACTCGTTAGATTATGCAGGGGAAAAGGAGGTGTGTTGATCCTATCAGCATACAACTGACATTTGAGGCATTTTCTCATGTGTGCTATGCAATCTGCTTCCATGGTGGTCCAGTAAAAACCATTTCTCATGACTTTGCGGGTCATCATGTGTCCGTTTGCATGCGTTCCACAGATCCCTTCATGCACCTCAGTCATGATCTTTCGGGGCTCTTGGGCATCTACGCATCTCAACAAGGTACCATCTTGACTTCGCTTGTAGAGTATTTCACCACTCAAAAAGAAATTCATCGCTAGCTTTCTAATTGTTTTCTTGTTTACTTCACTCGCACCTGTTGGGTACTCCCCCTGTTGAATGTACCACTTTATATCATAGAATCATGGTTCGCTGTCTGGTTCTTCTTCTTCCACGTCAGCACAATAAGGCGGTTCATCCTTGACTTCTATACAGACAGGTTGGATCTCAGCATTGACATTTAGCTTAAACATTGCCGCTAAGGTAGCTAAAGCATCGGCATTTTGGTTCTTATCTCGCGCCAGATGAGTGAATGTTACCTCTTCAAAATTTTCCACCAGCTGGATTAGATGTTTTTGATAAGGCACTAATTTTGGGTCCTTGGTTTTCCATTCACCCTTTACCCGGTAAATGATGAGTGCTGAGTCTCCGAACACATCTAATCTTTTCACGCCCAGGACAATTGCCACCTGTAGCCCGTTTGCACATGCCTCTTACTCGACGATATTGTTGGTACATTCAAAACTCAACTTGATGGCCACAGGGTATTGCTTTCCCTCTGGTGAAATTACTACTGCCCCAATGCCGCTTCCATACAGATGGTCAACGATGGTGCTCCCTTTGATTGACTTTTGCGACACATACTTGATGTCATACTCCGATAAGATCACTTGCCATTTCGACACTTGCAAGGAAACATGAGGGCTTTCAAATATGTACTTTAGTGGATCAAATCGTGAAATCAACCATGTAGTGTAGTACAACATGTATTGACGGAGTCTTCTAGTGGTCCAGACTAGGGCACAACATGTCTTTTCAATTGTGGTGTAGCGAGTTTCGCAATCATTGAAATTTTTACTCAAATAGTAGACTGCTTGCTCTTTCCCTGATGCATCATGTTGTCCTAGCATTGCCCCAATGAATGATGGTAACACAGTCAAGTACAAAATCAATGGCCGACCAGGTGTTGGGGGTGCTAATATAGGAGGATTTGACAAGTAATTCTTTATCTTATCAAAAGCTTCTTGACACTTATCGTCCCACTTCCCATGTTGGTTCTTCATTAGCAACTTGAATATGGGTTCACATGTGCTGGTCAAATTGGCAATGAACCTAGCAATGTAATTGAACCCCCCCAAAAAGCTTCTTACTTCACGCTCGCTTTTGGGGGCAGGCATCTCCTGAATAAATTTTATCTTGTTAGGGTCCACCCTTATACCATCCCTACTTACAATGAATCCAAGTAGCTTCCCAGAAGATGCTCCAAATACACATTTGTTGGGGTTCAATCGCACCTTATATTTCCTGAGTTTTTCAAATAGCTTTTGCAACACTCCGACATGGCTTTCTTTCTCCCGAGACTTCGCCACCATGTCGTCCACATACACCTCGATCTCTTTATGCATCATATCAGGGAAAAGTGCAACCATGGCGCGCTGGTACGTTGCCCCAGCATTCTTTAAACCAAAAGGCATCACCCTATAACAAAATTTTCCCCCATGAGGTAATAAACGTTGTCTTTTCTTTATCCTCAGCATTCATGGGGATTTGGTTGTATCCAGAGTAACCATCCATAAATGAGAATCGGTGGTTCTTAGCAGTGTTATCAACAAGTAAGTCGATATGAGGAAGTGGGAAATTGTCCCTTGGACTGGCCTGGTTTGGATCTCGATAATCCACACACATCCTAACCTTCCCATCCTTTTTGGGCACCGGAACAATGTTAGCTACCCATTCTGGCTGCAACGAGACCTCTAAGAATCCTGCCTCCCTGTGTTTGGTCACTTCTTCCTTGATTTCAAGGACATGTCAATGTGCATCTTCCTCAACTTTTGTTTCTTTGGCTTTAGATCTGGAAAGAGAGGAATAGTATGTGTGGCTATTTTGGGGTCAATGCTGGGCATATCTTTGTAGGACCATCCGAAAACATCAAGATATTCTTTAAACAAGGCGATCATGTCT
This sequence comes from Astragalus membranaceus, assembly GCA_039519185.1. Classification (NCBI taxonomy): domain Eukaryota; kingdom Viridiplantae; phylum Streptophyta; class Magnoliopsida; order Fabales; family Fabaceae; genus Astragalus; species Astragalus membranaceus. Next base: position 62,660,186 of record CM076846.1, on the reverse strand, counting down.
TCTCGTTCAGGGTTGTCTACCAACTTCAACTCTTTCTTCTCCTCCTCAGACCCCATATTGATGATTTCCACCTCCTCATTGTTCAGACCAAACTCCTTTTCAGTGTGCCCAAGAAATTCGGAAAATCTATCAATCACTTCTTCATCTTCTTCCAACTCCAAATAGTCTTCACTAGAAGTCGCAAAGGGATCAGATGATAGGTTCTCGACGTTCTCACAATGAGGCAAAACTCTAGCGCAATTAGTATCCCTGGAGAGTAGTTTAACGAAGTTGGAGAGGGAATAGCAGCAATAAATGACAATAAAAAAAGGAGAAGAATAAAATAAAGGGAGCGGGGCGAGAGATTGAGAAAGAGCGAGAGAGGAAACAAAACAAAAATGAATAGAAATGCATGCAAATTCATTTAATTGTTGTCTCAAGCAAAATAACATAAGTCTTATAGCCTTATTCGGCTAAATTAGCAAAATAAAAGACGCTAAAATGAAAGTAACAACATCAATAAGTGGTTTAGCTTGCCAATTGATCAGTGGCTCTTGACTGGTGTGGGGGAGAATAACGCCACATGCTTCTGAGCCCTCTTTATCCATCATGTTGATCACAAGGTGGTGCTTAGTGCCAGCTGCATCTTCAAGCGAGATCACTTCTGTGGGTCCCGGGAAAGTTTCGCTTAAATGTGGGATCACATGAGTCTTCTCTTTCCCCATCGCCATTGTCTTGAACTTCTCCCCAAGGTTCTCCTCATAGCCAATTCCAAAGGTATCTGATTTCTGCTTCACTGGTAGGGAATGCAAACTCCTTGTAGGTGCCGACCCAAACCTTTCCCTTCTTCATAGCCATTTTTAGTCATTATTCGGGCCACTACTTGATTCAAATTGCGCCTCGACAGACCTCCTTCCTCAATTCCCGGTTTATCCACCTAAAAAATGTGGCACAGATTTGTCACTTCTTCTTCAGTGTTGTCCACATAAGGTAGAGACGTGGGTTTTGAGACCAACATCTCTTCCTCTCCATGAATCGTAATGATGTTTCTATTCTCAACAAACTTGACCCTCTGGTGTAGAGTAGAATGCACTGCCCCAGCTTCATGAATCCATGGTCGTCCCAATTGCATGGTGTATGCTGAATCAATAGCCATGACTTGGAATAACACCCGAAAGATACTTGGGCCAATCTCCAACCAGAGCATTATCTCACCCAGGACACTCCTCTTGGACCCATCGAAAGCCCGAACCATTTGGGATTGAGGGGTCAAATCTCTCTCCCCCAACCCTAATGCAGTTAGGGTATATAGACATTAAGGGCTGATCCGCCGTCGATTAGTACTTTGGCCATCACAAATTCTCGACATTTCAAAGTGATGTGCAAAGCTCGATGTTCTCCTCTTGCTTGAGGGTGCACCTCATTCTCAGAGATTGTGATCAAGTTGACTCGCTGCATTGGATCTACCATGTTCACCACATTTTGGGGTGTCACATCGGGCTTTACAAAGGCTTCTTCCAATGTTTTCAAGAAGGCTTTCCTATGTACCTCCGAAGAGAGGATGAGGGATAAAAGTGAGATCCGGGCTGGAGTTTTCTTTAATTGCTCAGTCACATCATACTCACTTTGCTTCATGATTTTCGGGGACTCCTCTTCTGATTGCTCTTCTCTTTCAACCTCTTTGTCTCTCCTTTTCTTTTCAGATTCTTCAGGGCCGAAGTATCGCCCGCTCTGTGTTATTCCGCCCACACTCACAATATTGCTAACAACCTCCTCAACTTCTTTGTTCTTGCTCATTTAACTTTTAGTAGAACCTCCCACAACTTCAACTCGGGTCTCATAGTTCCAGGGGACTGCATGGGTGTCCTTGCAAACAAAGGGTGTGGGCTTCTTCACAGTCACTACAACCTTCTATGGTGCTGTAGGTGGGTTGAGTGGAGGAACTTTAAGCACAAAACGTTCTAGGACATTTATCTCCTCTTGAAGCATAGATCCCCTAGCTTGCACCACCCCCAGTGACATTAGGCTTTGGACTCAGGCTTTGAAGTCCCAACAATCTTCAATATCATGGCATATCTCACCACTTCCTTTGCCAGTGCCAACACCTCATATCCATTTTTGTGCAATCTTTCCCATATTTCCATCATAGGGGTTCGGAGTTTCAGGACCTTCTTGATAGGCATATGATCTCCTTCAACCATACTCACGGTCCTGTTTCCATCGTGATTATGGAAAAGGTTGTTGTTGATATTTGGTCCTACCTCTTCCTGAATGTCCAGCTTCCCATGAGCAATCAACCTCCTTATGGGCAATTTGAATGCCTCACAATACTCAATTGAGTGTCCTGCAGCCCCCATGTGGAACTTGCAGGTTAAATTTGAGTTGTACCATGCTGGAAACGGAGGTTCCCAATCTTTCACCGGAACTCTTGCAACCAAACGAGCATCTGCCAATCGTTGGAATAAATCTGTGTTGGTAATGGAGAGTTTGGGGAATGGTGGGAAGTTGGCTTGTGTTTGGCGATAACTCGGACGGGTTTGTTGGTAATTTGGACGAGGTGGAGGGTATGCCCCTGGGATGTTGTTGACAGGAAAGGATTGTATAGGTGAAGGGTTCGTGTTTGGGTTCATGGCGTAGGGAGTATTTGGACGTGGTTGGTTATATTGTGGCTGTTGGGGAGGGATATTTGGTGAGGCCCGAATGAAACTGACCTCAGAGTCCTTCTTCTTTTGAGGGAAGCTCTTTTGAGTTTGCCCGCTCTCTGATTGCTCCACCTGGAGTTTTCTAGCTCTTGTTAGCATCTCAATTCTTTCTCCGACAGCTATTAGGTCTGCAAAGTCTCTGTATGCAGCTCCAGCCATTGCTGCCACATAGGGGGACCCTAATGTTCCCAAAAAGTAGGAGCACATCTCTGAGATAGTGAGTGGTGGTTGGACTTGCGCAACATGAGTTCTCCACCTCTGGGCATACTGTTTGAACGTCTCATCATTCTTCTTTTGCAGTATCCCCAGTTGCTCACGTGTCGGAGCCATGTCCATATTAAACTTGTACTGATTCAGCGAGGTCCCTCCAACCATCAATCTTAGAGTGGTCCATTTGGATGTACCATTCTAACGCTGGCTCGGTCAAGCTCTCATGAAAGAAGCTAATGAGGAATTTTTAATCTTTGGACCATATTGACATTTTGGTGCAATAGGTCCTCAAATGCAGAAGGGGATTGGTGCTTCCATCGTACTTCATAAAATCAGGCACTTTGAAGTCTCGAGGGATCACCACATCTGCAGTAGGGCATAGTTCATCCACCCCTAAGGACCCGAAAGTACCAGACCCCTGGAGGGCATTGATCTTTTCCTCCATCTTATCCATCCATGATTGGTTAGCCTTGTGTCTTTGTACCGATGCACGCCCTTCATTCACTCCATTATCAGCGTGGAATAGCCCGCTACCTGGCTCGGTGTGGCCAACAGCTTCGTACCCCATCCCAATTAGACCGTCGAAAGTTCTGTTCTGGGGAATCTCCTCATTAACCTGGTTCGGGATCCCATATCCTTCTTTCACTACTGTGCCCATTACCCTTGTCGACAGCAAAGTGATAGTATCCCTTATGGTCTGCACGGTCTCTTCCATTCGTGTTTGGGTAGCAGCCATTTCTCCCATTTTCTCCCTGACTTCGTCCACCTCTTGGGTCAAGTTCCTTCTGTGCAACTCTTCCTGTTTTGCCATTCTCGCGCTGGCTCTGGTGAAGTACACCCGGGTTTGATTGGTCTCTTCTCGATTAGTTCGTGCAATGGTTGTGAGATTCCTGTTTTCCAAAGGAAAGAAAATTTATTTTGTTTTATTTTTATGCAAAAATAACTAAATTACCAGTTAGTTGCCGAGGAACCGTTATAGATCATTCTTGGAATCCGAAGTGGGTATCTTTGGTTTGATATTTCAAATAAATCGTAGACATGGAACTTATGGAGAATCAAAACAAATGAATCTTCTCATTACGGATAACATTCCAAACAATGAGTCCAAAATCCAAAATCCGAAACCATAACAAACGAGTTCTTCAAACTACATAACCAAAATTCAATAACAAAGGAAAACATTCAAACATCATTCACGACAACTTCCTTCATGGCCTACTTGACCAACTCCTCGAAGTCCTCAACAAGTCTCTTGCAAACATTGATCAACTCGATCGCCTCTCGGGGTGGTGAGTGGGTTGACCATAGCTTCCGCATCGCGGACTAGCCCAGGGATTCTTTGAACATCCTCCAATTTGTGGGTCCAACGCCCAAATTCATACCAAGCCTCTATGTGATTTACCTCCACCGCTCTAATCAGTCCCAAGAGGTGGTTCCTTTCTATGGGCCAGTTACCTAAAGCCCTCAGCTCTTGATTCTTCCTGTCGATAGTGGCCTGATACATGTGGATCGAACTCGTGACCTCCAGGTTGTCATTTCTAATCTTTTCTTCATATTGAGCAACTGTTTCTTTCAACTTCAAATCGAGGCTAAGTAGGCGCTGCTGAGTTTCTGCATGGGCTGCTTTAGAGTTCATCATCTCTCCCTTAAGTCGCCTATTTTCCTCCAGCACATCCTCCTTTAGTTTGAGGAGTTCTTCCATTTCTCTATGTTTCTCCGCAAGGTGCTCCCGGTACTCTCTCATGACTTCAGTGTGGGTACGTTCATTGATCCCTCTATCTACATCATACTGGGCCGCTTGCTCATCCATTCGGGCCTTGAGGGTATCCATTTGATACTCCTTCTCCCTAAGGACCAATCTTAGATGCTCATTCTCTTTCATTGCTTTGTCACACTTGGCAATCCGTTCTTTTAGGTCTTCGTTCGCGGCACTTATATGATTCCTAGACATTTTCTCGCTTCGGGCCCTTTTGTTGGCCCGTGCAAGCGACTGGGATTTCTCATCGCACTTCATCTTCAGGTCTCTGAGAGTGGCGCAGGCTTCCTTCAGTTCGATTTCCAAGACCTCTTTCTCACCTTCTGACATGGCCAATTTTTCCTTCAAAATCTCCACCTCTCACTTTCCTCTAAGACCGTATCTGTTTCTTGCGGCGAATTGGGGGTCAATGTCTGAAATGGCAGCTTAATTTCTTCCACTCTGCTTCGTACCCATTCTTTATAGGTAGCCGCAGTTCCAATGAGGAATTCAAAAGTCACGTAGTTCTTCCTGGAAATTTTGTTGTTTGGTTGATTTTAATTTTTTGAAGAGGTTTGAGATCACCAAGTTGTACAACTCAGACGTCTTAAACCAGGATCGACAAGATGTCACATCTCAGCCAATCCCTTTTTTTTGTATTTTTTAGAAAATAGGTGTTAAAGAAAGAAAATTGATTATTTAGGAAAAGATTAATTTGGCTTGACGAGGAAGCCCCGCTCCTACGTATCTCTGTGTGCGGAGAATCAAAGGCAACGTAGTTCTTCTTGAAAAAAAGTTTGTTTGTTTTGTTGATTTTAAGTTTTTTGAAGGGATTTGAGATCACCAAGTTGTACAACTCAGGCGTCTTAAATCGGGATCGACAAGATGTCACATCTCAGTCAATCCCATATTTTTTATTAGTTTCATAGGAAAATAGTGTCACAAATTTCCATTAAAAAAATTAAAACAAAAATAAATATATAAAGTAAAGTAATAAAAAACAAAGGGTAAAGTCACGTGAAAGATGATTGACTCCAGAATCTGCCCGCTTTATGATGTTGGTGATGAGACACTGCTTCATCGTTTCAAAGATTGTAGGGTGAGCTTCACAATTTGGAATGGCCTCAAAGTTCAAAACCAGAGAAAGTTTTTCAATTACAGTGTTTGGCGTGAGTGGTTAGAAGACAATCTCAAGCAGAAACAAGATAGGGGAGAAGAAACTTACTGGAATTTGATCTTCGGTGTCGCTCTTGATGTAATTTGGAGCAATCGAAACGATCTGATCTTTTCCCAAAAATCTCACTCAACCCAGAATCAATCATCATGTCAGTGCTATTTTGAATAGTTTACAGAGAAATTTGAATCTTCAACCGCAAATTCAAGTTTCTACAATTGATACGAGCGAATTCTAGAATCCCCCTTTCTCGGGTAATTGGAAACTTAACTGTGATGGATCGGTAAATAGCAGTGGTAGATCAGCTGGCTGCGGTGGTGTTCTGCGGGATTCCAATGGCACCTTCGTCTTCGCGTTCTCTCATCATCTGGATTCGTGTAGCGTTTTGGAGGCTGAGTTGAAAGGGATTTTGCATGGCCTCGAGATTGCTTGAAACAGAGGAATGTGTCGTTTGGAAGTGGAATCAGACTTAACTGAGGCAATTGATTTGCTATCTGGTGGTGGTTCAATGGTGAGCAATATCAGAGTGCTAGTTTACGAGATTCTTGCTATTCGTGGAGAAGAATTGAGGATTGTGTGAAGGAAAGTGAAGAGGTCTTGCAATACTGTTGCTGATAAGTTAGCTAGATTCAGCCATAATTGTGATGGCAATATTGTAATTTTTGAAACGATTCCGGACTTTTTATTCTTTTCAATTTCCTCTGATGGAGTTGGGCCGGGTATCACTGTAACCCGTTAGCCTTCTGTTGCTCTGGGCCTTTGGCCCTTATTGTCATAAAAAAAAGGGGAGGGGGCGCTTGTTTTCAAAGTGTTCAGAAGTCAAATCCTAATTTTTTTGAAAGAAACAATTTTTGATTCAAATTAAATATATAAAAAAATGAAATAATATAATAAACATAAAAAATGGTGTCAAGCTCTAACTAGGTGTAATATCAGAATAATGGGTTTTTTGTCGATGTATTTTTATTAAAAGTGAATTCACTATACGTTTCTGTAGATGTAAAGAAATAGTGATGCACGTGGTGCCTTGTTTCCGAGTGCGGATAGAATTAGTCAAATGCAGTATGATAATCTTTTAAAGTTTTATTTTATTCACGTTATTTAAAATTATTTCAAAAAGGTCCTCTAAAGTTTTGCAAATTTATTTATTAAATTATATTTGGGAAAGGGGTGTCACATTAGTGGTATCAGAGCCCGGTCTGTCCTTCAGGTCGGTGAGTCATGTGTCTGTCATGCTTGTGTTGTGTGCTCTGATTTCATGCATGACTGACCGAGTGCTTTCTTGAATGTTGTGTTATTATTTTAAGTTGCTACTTCATTCTTAATGTGTTGAAATATTTCAAACACTAAAATAATTTTCTTGCTTAATTGTTAGATATTGTCTTCGTTCTTTTGATTATATTTTTAATTAGATGTAATGATTTTAAATTTAGTTGCTAGTTATAAGTTTGCTTTTCTTGCTACTTTCTTTTGATCTATCTATCTTATTATCATGTCCTCTTAATTTATATAATTCATGGTGATTGAAAGTTATTTTAATTTTTGAAGATATGTGTGATTTAAAAATTTTTAACTACGTCAAAAAGAGTGGGAGCCGTGACGACGCCTTCACACTCTAGAACCGCGTTAAAATACTTTTAATTTGCTACGTGTAAATTTGAAAGATTATATGTTTTTGTGACCTTAATTAGTTGGTTGCATGTGTAGGAGGGACTGATCACCCCAAGAACTCACCACCAATGAAAAATGTGACAATAACTCATAGTTATTATTATGTACTAATTTTAATTGGATTAATATCTTGTTTTATATATCTAAGTGTTTTTAATATGAATACTTGTTAACTGCCAGATTATGGAATAGTTTGTGCTATCCACGTAGAGTATTTGAAACATACTTTATCCTATATGATATGAATCATTCTAAGTGTGTGTCCTAATGAAATCAGTAGTTTATTGAATTCTATAAATTTTCCAACTGAGTTATTAAATCAAATAATGCATTGCGTAACTGTATTGTCCATGGATAGTGTCTGTTTCTATCAAATAAGAGTCTTGAAAATTTGTAGGAGTTTTACAAAAATCAAATTGATGTATAGAATTTCTAGAGCAAGTTAGACTATAAGAGTGTTTTGTACTTGTCATAATTTTACTCTTTGATGTGTTATTTATTGTATTGATAGAACCATATGTTCCATTTAATTTTTCTCAAAAAGAAAAAAAAAACACACACATATATGTTAGTTGTAGAAGAAGGTTAAAGATAATGCCTACATGCATGTTTAATTTTTTTTCTCATGTCTATATTATTAGGTTGCATCAATTATTATGTGTCAGTGATTAAGTTTTAGAACAATATATAAATCAGCAGGAACAACAGATTTAATTATGACATGCTACCTAAAAGTAGTTTTCTTAATCTACTAAGATTACGTGTTTGATGATTCTTAATTTCTAGATAGTTAGGTGTCTTATAAATGCTTGTGTGCTTTACGTGTATTTCTCTAAGATTAGATTTCATCATAATCTTATTTTAGCTCTCTTGTCCTTATTGAACCTTTGGCAATGCTTTATGATTAGATTGCAAGTAGATAGTTAGGCAACGTAAGAGACGAGAGCTATTGAAATCATACCTGAGTTGGAAAATTTTAGAAGCACCTCTTCGATGAAACTTCATAAAGAAAAAGTTTGTAACTTTGAGGAGTAGATCAATATTTTGCATGAGATAAATAGGACTTTTTTTTGGTAGGCAGAGATAAATAGGACTTTATTCGAGCTTAGTTTACGGAATTAATTGTAGTAATGATCGTAAAAAAAAAATTGTTAAGCAAGTGTACTAGGACATAAGGTAGGATTAGAATCAAGTGAACTATAAATCAGATTTAGTTTGAAGTAGATTCATCTTGTTACTTGATTTGGCATTATTTTCGAGGACAAAAATTTTAAAAAGGAGGGGAGAATTGTATCACCCCAATTTTTACATTTCTATTATTTTCCGTGATTTTGTGTGGATGTGTGTCATAGTATTTATTGTGGTACTTTAGTGTATGTGCAATTTGTAAATAATATATGACTAGTTCAATATTTGGGAATCGTTAATTTCATAAAAGAGTGGTTAAAATTAGCTTTAGTGTGTGACAAAGTGCTTTAACTCGACACACCACCCTTGTTTTATTTCCTGCACCTTTGTGTATTGGACTAAATTTTGACAGCTTCTATGGATAAAGCCCACCACGGTATGAAACTAACCTAATCTGCTTTCCCTCTTTCTTCTCTCAAGACAGCGCAACAATCTCCAAGCATTCCCGAGTGAGTGAGAGCGCAACATTTTCCAAATATTGTCGTGAGCATTGAAATCTCTTTCCATGGGCTCATGATTACTGACGCACATGTAGCATGTGTAAAAGAGAATTGTCATCTCATATTCTATGCACTCCATATGTCATGTTCTACTCCATCTTGATGATTCATGATCCAATAATTTTCAATTGCCGTCCCCAATTCTTCATGTTCAAAGTTCCATCCTTGGCTTTTGGACTTCCAGTATTCGTCACTTCCCTTTTTCATTAGCCAGCCATATGCTTTGTCCTCCCTTTCTTTACTAGTCGCATATGGATATTTATAGGTCAAGCAGTAGTACTCAAGAGTAGCCTAATTTAATTTGTTGGGTTTGATCATTCAGATATCATTTACTTGTTACTAGCTTGGAACCCGTCACCCTATTGGTTTGTTTTGGTACTGACTGCTACGGTCATAGTTCGAGAAAATAAACTATATTTTTGGGTTCCTCTCATCGAAGACTTGGATAAACATTATCTATTTGCACATAATAACAAAGTTGACGTCTCTCTATTGTGTCGGTGAGGCTTTTTTCCAATCATTCTTTTTGTGTCATTTTTCCTCTACGTTTAACCATAATATTTTATTAGATATTTAATACTAGTTTTTAAACTATGCATAATTTTACAGTCGTATTTCGTTAGCCCTATGAAGCCGTTGTCGGACAATTTAATTGTCAACATGTTCGTGGTGTGGACTATCGTGATTAAATTCCTTTAAATTTGATATTTTACGAGATCGTCAAACTAGGTACGGGGGATGATGTTCGGGTTATATTTGGGCTGTAGGGTATCATTAAGGTTGTAGGGATTTCATCTAATCCCTTTAACACCTAATTAAATATGCATATGGCCTCATAAAATGAGGCCAGCACCTATAAGAGATTGTTTTGAAGAATTTGATTAATAATTTAATTAATAATAATGAAGGTTTCATATATGTTTACTATGGATTGTTTGTACCCGTTTGCTTTTATTGAAATACTGAGTTGTAGTGTTAATTGAGTATTCTATGTATTGTGCCGGTCTGATACTCATGCGTGATTAAATGTTGTTATTATGTTCGTAGAAATCAATTAAATTGAACTGTTTTGGTGTGCTTTGTCAATTAGCCAAATTGAGACTTGACTCATAAGTTGATATTTTTAAAAGATTGACTTACACTACAAAAAAACTGGTCATTAGCGACGGACATTTCCCTCGCAAATTGACCAAAATCCGTCGCTAATGGTCATTTGCGAGGGAATTAGCGACGGACTGGTTCCCTCGCTAATTCCCTCCTCGCTACTGGGATTAGCGAGGGAATTTGAATCCCTCGCTAATTAGCGAGGGAATTTTCCCTCGCTAATTCCCTCGCTAATGACTGCAACTTTTCAGGTGATGGGACTCAGTTGCAGGGGTTGGTAAATGCGTAGGAATTAGCGAGGGATATTCCCTCGCTAATTCCCTCGCTAATGACTGCAGTTTTTCAAAAAAAAATTACACGTGGTGGTGGTGGTGGTGGTGGTGGCGTGGTGGTGGTGGGGTGGTGGTGGTGAAGAGTAAGAGAGAGTGAGTGAGAGTGGTAGGAGGTATGTGGTGGTGGTGGTGTTGGAAGAGTGAAGAGAGAGGAGAGTGTGAGAGGAGGTGGTGATGATGGTGGTGGTGGTGGTGGTTGTGTGGTGGTGGTGGTGGCGTGAAGAGTAAGAGAGAGGAGTGAGAGTGGTGGTGGTGGGGTGGTGGTGGTGAAGAGTAAGAGAGAGTGAGTGAGAGTGCTAGGAGGTATGTGGTGGTGGTGGTGTTGGAAGAGTGAAGAGAGAGGAGAGTGTGAGAGGAGGTGGTGATGATGGTGGTGGTGGTGGTGGTTGTGTGGGAGAAAAAAAGAAAAAAAATTTGCGAGGGAATTAGCGAGGGAACTGTCCCATCATCTGAAAAGTTAACTTTAGCGAGGGAATTAGCGAGGGAACTGTCCCTCGCTAATTCCTGTGCACTTACCAACCCCTGCAACTGAGTCCCATCATCTGAAAAGTAAAAAAATTAGCGACGGAACTGACATTCCCTCGCTAATTTTGCCATTAGCGACGGAAATTCCCTCGCTAATGTCTAAAATTCCGTCGCTAATTCTCAAAAATACGACAGCCCCTATTCCCTCGCTAATTCCGTCGCTAATCCCAATTTTTGCGAGGGACCATTAGTCCCTCGCTAATTTCCGTCGCTAATGGCTTCTTTTTTTGTAGTGTTATTATAAATATAAAATAATGTTGCTGTCTTAAGGATTGATTAAAAGAGCCAATAAGTAGTGTAATATTTTATGCTATATTAAAAGAGAAGATAATAGAATTAGAGTTAGTAATTAAACTTATATTAATATTTTGATGTTTTAATATTTGAATACTATTGGTGGATTTAAGAGTATAGAGAGTTATGTGGATTCGAATAACTAATGGTGGGTAAAACAGGTGTGTCTTTGTTACTATTTTGGTTATACTAAGTGATATATGATTATGAGTTGATATCATTGTGATGAGCTACCTAGCCTGTAGCAGGTGAGAATGGTGCTCAGGTGATACTGTGACTACACTGTGATTGTGTTTGTGATATGTGGTTGTGCGTGTTGTGATATGGTATTCTTGAGTCTGAGTCACCTAGCGTGTGAGAAGCGAGAATAATAATCAAGTCGTGTTATGGCAAACCTAGTATCTTTGAGTCTGAGTTACCAAGTCTGTGAGAGGCGATTCGGTACTCAAGTGATGCCATAGTTGACCCGGTGTGGTTGAGTCTCAGTTAGCTAACCTGAGAGAGGCGAATAGAGTCTCCAAGTCTGAGTTACTTAGCCTGTGATGAGAGGCAATAATGGTGTTTAAGTGAAATATAACTCACTTAGTTTCATTGGGTCTGAGCTACCTAGCCTGTGAGAGGTGAGGATGGTGCTCAGTTGCTATGGTGTTTGGTTACGTGTCATGGAGTCCGAGTCATCTGGCCCTAGGGTGAGGCAAATATGGTTCTCTTTTTTTTCCTCTTGAGTCTAGGGAGAGACATTTTTGTGTTGGCATTATTAGACATGCATATCATACTTTCGTGACACATGACGATTTGTACTTTATGGTGATTTATGACTCGTGATTATCTCTTTGAAAAATTGATGTTTGTAATGTCTTGCTGGATTTACTTTACATAAGGGTTCAGCAATTTTCAACCTTTTACCTTCGCGTGAAAAAACATGTGTAACCTATATTTATTTTAAAATACACGTTGTTTCACAGGTATGTTATTCGGTGAATTTTTGTTGTGCTTAATTAAACCGGACTAGTGTCTACCTTAATGTTTATTCTATGGTCTTAATATAGCTTGAATGTGATTCTCACCGTACAACCACATTTTTTAGGTAATTTTGACGGGTTACGTGTCTTGCCTGGAAGTCGAATTCAGTCGGACGTTTTTGGATATGAGACGCAGGTTCTCATGTCCTCGTGATTATATGGTGTCAAGCTCTGACTAGGTGTAATATCAGAATAATGGGTTTTATGTCGATGTATTTTTATTAAAAGTGAATTCACTATACGTTTCTGTAGATGTAAAGAAATAGTGATGCACGTGGTGCCTTTTTCCCGAGTGCGGATAGAATTAGTCAAATGCAGAATGATAATCTTTTAAAGTTTTATTTTATTCACGTTATTTAAAATTATTTCAAAAAGGTCCTCTAAAGTTTCGCAAATTTATTTATTAAATTATATTTGGGAAATGGGTGTCACAAAAAGCATGAAAAGATTGGGATCAGAGGGTTGATGATCCCTATTTTCACTCTAGGCGTCACATGCCTCATGAAAAGAGAGAGAGAGAAAAAAAACCAAAAGGAGAAAAAGAGATAAGGAAATAAGAGATAAATCAAAACCAAGGAAGAAAAAAAAAGGGATTGAAGGGTGTTATACCCTAATTTTGTCCGGCTGTTTTTTAATAAAGGAAAACAATATCGAATTTTTTGGTGTTCTAGAGACCCTTTTTTTAATCATTATTTTCTTCTTTGTTTTTATATGAAAATCCCAAAAATATGTTTTGTTGTGCACACATTATTTTTAGTTGCGTACGCGAGTTAGTTTTGACAATCTTGTACCGTTGTGTACGCATGTTGTTTCTAACCGCATACGCGTGTTATTTTGATCGTGTGTGCCTTTTATTCTAGTTTGTGCGCGCGTGTCACTCGTCGTCATGTACGCATGTTTATTTTGGCACTCGTCATTTATTGTTTTTAACTTTTTATTGATTATTATTAGTAAGTTTTCCTCCCTCGTTGTCACCGACGCCACATCGCGGCTTTCCCTCCGGCGACGACCTCCCTTCCCTTCACTGTTTCTCACCATGAAAACCCCACTCCGCCACACTCCCTTCAGCTCTCCACCGTCGTCAACGCTCATTCCGTCACCGTCCCCTTCTCTCTCCTCACCACATCTCTCTCACCACCGTACAAAAATCATCTCTGTCACGCTCTCTCACTTCACGAACCCCCACTACCAACGTCGTCTCTCTCTCCCTCACCGTTGCAACGCCGTAGCCACACCATGCCTGTCTCTCTCCCACGTCAGAACCCTCTCTCTCATCTCACCGTTCCTCTTCACTCACCACCCTCAATCGAACTCGCCTCTTCTTTCTCTGTCTCTCTTCATTCTCTCTCTCCTTAGTGCTCGTCTCGACGATCCGAACAGTGAAAGTGAAGATATATGTCTCACATACCGGCTGTCAAAAAACAAAGACGATCCAACGGTTAAAGAATTCGAAATCGCACTTTCGAGGTGGCTGGTTTGAGAAAAAATGGGATTTGTTTTCAGCTACTTTGTGAATGTAATTTCTCTCTTCTCAGACCTCGACTCGACGATCCGAACGGTGAAAGTGAAGATATATGTCGCACGAACCTGCTGTCAAAAACAGAGACAATCCAACGGTTAACGAATCCGGAATCGCACCGTCAAGGTGGCTTATTTGAGAAAAAACGGGATTTGTTTTCAGTTACTTTGCGAACTCAATTTCTCTCTTCATAGACGTCTTTTCGACGATCCGAACGGTGAAAGTGAATATGTATGTCTCACGAACCGGATGTCAAAAAACGAAGACAATCCAACGGTTAATGAATCCGGAATCGCACTTTTACGGGGGCTGGTTTGAGAAAAACGGGAATTGTTTCTTCTATCTTGTTTTAGTCCCACATTGCTTGGAAGAAGCAAGAACTACCTAGCCTTTGGCTATAAAAGAGGTTGAGATGCAAAGACTATGGACATGGGCAATTGACGGGGTAAGTGATCTTCTGGGCTAGCCTTTGCGGTCCATTAGATTAAAAGCCTGTCTTTGATTCTTTTGGGCTAGTCTTTGCGGTCTATTAGACTAAAAGCCTGTCTTTGATTATTTTTGGGACTAGATTTTGCGGTCCATTACTTGGCGGTTATCGGGTCAAGATGGCCCTGATAGGAGTCCGGTTCGCGGTTGACCTGGTCAGACTGTTCGGTCCGGTTTGGCGTTCATCGCATTGATCAGCTTGAGGTTAGTTTTGTATTTATTTATTTTTTATTTATTTATGTACATATTTATTTATTATTTATATTGTTTATTTATCTATGTATATAATTATTTATTCATTTATTTATTTATGTAGATATTTATTATTTATTTATATGTATAGTTATTTATTTATTTATTTATTATTACTTTACTCTTTATTAATTGTTAGTTTTGTCATTAGTTTTTTAAATACACAAATTATTTTAATTCTTCAAAAATATAAATAGGGGATTAAGTCGACTGTACAGTCGAGTTAGTCTGCTTTTTAGGACCATGAATGAACCGTACGGATCAGGTCCTAAAATCCCTATTCAAAACAAATAATCTCTAAATTTAAAAAAATACAAACACATTTCTTTTCGAAAATCAAATTTTCAAAATAGGGGATTAAGTCGGCCGTACGGTCGGGTTAGTCATCGTTTTAGGATGAATAAGCCGTACGGCTCAAGAGTCCTAAAATACCTATTAAAAACAAATAATACAAATATTCAAATCATTCTTTCACTTAAAAAATCAAATCTTCAAAATAAGGGATTAAGCCGGCTGTACGGCCGGGTTAGTCATCGTTTTGGGACAAATGAACCGTACGGATCAGGTCCAAAAATCCCTATTTAAAATAAAATTTCAATTCAAGAAAACACCAACACACAAACATTTTTTTCCTTTCCAAAAATCAAATTTTCAAAAATAGGGGATTAAGTCGATTGTACAATCGGATTAGTCAGCTTTTTAGGACAAATGAACTGATCACTCAAGAGTCCTAAAATCCCTAATTAAAAAACACCAACACACAAACTTTTTCTAACCAAGAACTACGTAGCATTTGATTCTCTACCCCGAGATACGTAGGAGCAGATGGGGGCCCACATCTGTCAAGTGCAATAATAAATAATCTTTTTAAGTCTTTTCTCAAATTTTCTTTTGTAGTTCTCAATAAAAATGCAAAAACAAATATTTCTCATCAATTAATTAGAGTTAACCTTTTTCGAAAGGATGCTGTGGGGTTTTCCAGATCGTTTTCTTTTTCAAAGGGATTTTTCAGTGTTTTCCCTTATAATTAAACATTGATGGCGACTTCATTGAACGCGAGAGATCCTCCGGATTTTTAAGGAAGGAAAGAGGGAGTGGGGTGTGCGGTTGACGGTGGCGGACCGCGGCGGAGCTCGCGGTGGCGTCCGTGGCAGTGGTGTTCAAAGGTACTCCCTTTTTTTTTTTACTTTTCTAATGTTTCAATCTCATTCATTAAAAAAAACAATACCTAAGCATGCATTTTCTACATTTTTTGTGGATCTTTAAAGCATTAGAGGACCAACCTGATTTTCACACTAGAGAAAAAGAAGGAACCTTGCTCCGTTTTACTGCTACTGCATTGTTATCCCCTCTTCTCTTCTCTTTTGATTTTTCCTTGCAGTGTCCAAAAGATTACAGTTTCAATATGAAACCACTAATCTGTTCTGTGATTTTTCGAAATCTTTCCCCCTCTTTTTTTTCACACTATTTTGAAGCTGTATTTATAGCCAAACCCGTATAGATAGATGTACTGAAAGGTCAATTTCTTTTTTAAAACTCTGATTATGTATTTTCTCAAAAAAATCATGTTTTGATGCCTAAACCTTTTCCTGCAGAAAATTTCTTCACCCAAGCCTCTGTTGCATTCACAGATTTAGACTCCTTTGACTAATACCAGGCTGCTTGACTCTTTCCTCTTGTGTGTGTTTGTTCAGAGAAAAAAAATGTGAGAAAAGAAGACCTCCCATTTGCAACGTTGAAGCCTAGGCCTATTGCTGCAACTATCTGGATTCTTCCTCTAGTCCATATTGCTGCATTTTGTCGTCTATTGTTTGTCTCTGCCAAGTAGCTAGCTGCTGATGGTGTAGAGCCTCTTGCTAAGATAGCTTGCCTTTGGTCTTTTATCATGGGTAATGCTTAAAAATATATTTTCTGCAATTTGTAAGAGAAAGAAGCCACGCACACCCCCATTGTGGGCTATCGTATATTATTTTTTATGTTAGTCTTGGAACAACACCCCTTTGTAGATATTGTGTTATGTTATTATATTTTTTTTACTTTCAGTTTGTGATTTAAGTAGCAATTTGTTTGTAAAAAAAACTCTTTATAAAACTTTTTATAAATTGGGCAACAACAACAACATCACGCTTGCCCTCCATTCATTTTTTTATTTATTTTAAAGTAAGAACTTTTGATTGTTTTGTTTTATTTATCTTAATGATAAAAAGAAATAAAACCGCTAAAGGCACTAAAATGACATGCGTAAATGACGAAACTCTCGTAATGCATCACAAACGATTTTTTGGGATTTGTATAAGAATATTGAAAATACTGGTTAAAATTGGGAGTTCACACCTCCCACCAGAGGAAGCCAATTACGTCTTAAGGGAGAAATACATGAAGGAATATGTGGGAACTATCTGGGAGGACAAGCATAGTAGATAGTTATTTTTAGATCATTTTGTATTAATTTAATCATTTTAAAAAAATATCAAATTATTTAAAAAATTATTTTGGAATTTTTGACCGTGGTTAACTTTTTACTAACAATTGTTAGTGACTAAATTGATTGGTTTTAGTAGTTCCAGATGATTATAGTAAATAGTAAATTTTATATCATTTAATATTAAGTTGATCATATTACTTAAATTATTAAATCAATAAAAAAATTATTTTTGAACTTTTTGTAGTGGTAAAATTTTTGTTGACACTGGTAGTGATTAAATTGAATGGTTTTAGTAGATTATAGTAATTATTAAATTTTACATCGTTTAATATTAATTAAATTGGGTAAAAAAAAGTTATTTTAAATTTTTTGAATGTGGTAACATTTTTGTTGTCAATTGTTAGTGATTAAATTGATTGGTTTTAATAGATAATTGTAAATAGTAAATATTTGATTTTGAAAAAGAAGTAAATTATAAATTTTTTGTCTGCGTCAGCCGTTGTCAGTTTTTGTCTCCATTGACGTTTTTATTGTAGGAAATAGCTGCGTTTTTATTTTTGCAGGAAAAAGCTGGGTTTGTCTTTCCACTAAAACCCGCGTGTGTTTTTTTAGGATAATTTGCCCCTGATTTGCAGGAAAGCTGCGTTTTTATTTTTGCAGGAAAAAACTGCGTTTTTGTTTGCAGGAAAAACCCGTGTTTTTGTTTTTGCAGGAAAAAGCTGTGTTTCTATAAAAAAGCTGACACATTTTTTTTGCAGGAAAAAGCTGATTTTTTTTTGTCATTTTGCGGTGAATTTACAAAAATACCCTAATATTTGGACAGCAGTATTGTCAACCTGTGTCCTTTCTGTTTACGCTACTTATATACGCACTACAACCTTACCAAAGAACCATATTCACATACAGCAGTATACACGCATTAGTTAGTCACACAACCTTGAAACATCCTAATGGGCAGTTTAACCACTCAAAATAATTGAGCTTTAGATTCCTTCCCTTCTTTGATAAGATATATATTTGATTTGACTTACAATGGAGTTTGCATTTACCGTTACCCCATCAAATATGATCTTGTTTCTCGCTTGCCATAGAACCCAAGTTGTGGCAATCCAAATAAGATATTTCACCGACTTCAGCTTTTGCCCTTTTAAAATTTGACCAAAGTGCTGAAAGTGCAGCACAGGATGTTGATCTTGATGATGAGGTACATTTATCCATGTGAAAACTTTCTGCCACACCTCTTGGGAGCGCCAACAGTTGAAAAACAAATGAGCTATATTCTCTTCTGCACCCAAACAAAATACACTGCAGCTGTCGTGACTTGAAGTGAGTATTCCTCGTCTCATCAGAGCGTCTCTTGTGGGCTGCTTGTGAATCAATAACCTCCATACCAGCACTATAGCTTTTGTTGGCACATTACTCCTCCACACCTTTGAACACGCCAGCACCACTTCATTATCCAATATGGCCTCCCTCTCGCCTGCAATTGTATTTACCAGCCATGAATAACATGAATTTACTGTGAATGTTTTGGTGCGTCCAGGTCCCCAAATCCACCTATCGCCACTGTCGCTTGTTGGAGTGATGCCAAGTAAAATCTCCTTCAGTTCATTCATCCGGTCAGCTCCATTTCCAGACAAATCTTCTGCCCCGCCCCAATCCCATTGCTATCGTTCTGCTATCCACATACCAAAATTCTGAATAGGTTCATTTTTATTCTCAAAGACTTCATACATCTCTGAAAAGAGTTCTTTGAACGGTGTCGGACCACACCAAGCATCAGTCCAGAATTTTATTTTGTTGCCTTTCCCCAGCTGCAGGCTGGAAGCCTAGAATACCAAATAGGGTCACCAGTGTATTCGCTCCTTAGAGTTGTTAAGTCGCGCCACCACAATGAAGATTTTCCCATTCGTTGTTGAGAGAGAGGGCTACCTTTCCAACATGTTAAGTCACCATATCTGCTAGTTACAACCTTGAGCCATAAATTCTCCCCCCTACTTGACATTTCCACCTCCATTTACTAAGTAGAGCTATGTTGAAAGCTTCAAAATTTTTATCCCCAATCCTCCCATGTCTTTCGGTAAGCATATTGTGTCCCATTTCACCCACGCCATTTTTCTATGCTCCTCGTTCCCACCCCATTAAAATTGCCTCTGAATTTTTACAAGTTCATTTACAACCTTTTTTTGGTGCTTTGTAGAAAGAGAAGAAGTATAACAACATACTTGACAACACAGAGTTAATTAATGTGATTCTACTACCAATTGACAGTTGTTTGTTCTTCCATGTTGACTCTTCTCGGATTTGCACCAACTGGAATACCAAGAAACTTAAATGGGACTTTTCCAATACAACAAGATAAAAAAACCGAAGCTACTCGAAGGACTCTCTCTTGGATATTTACAACGATGATGTTGCTCTCTTGGATTCCTCTCATCCCCATCACACAATAACACCGTATCATCTGCAAATTGGAGTAGAGATATAGACAGGTTTTCATTGACTACAAAACCCGAGAAAAGGTTGCTACTCTCTGCTTTTCTAACCAGACCAGGCAGCCCCTCTGCTGCCACAATGAAGAGAAAAGGGGCCAAGGGGTCCCCTTGCTTTAGACCCCGAGATGCTGTGAATTCATATGTCGGACTCCCATTTACTAACATTGAAACAAAATTAGCCGTATAGCATCCACGCATCCATCTTCGCCAAACCGAATTAAAGGCTAGTCGGAAAAGCATGTAATCAATGAACGGCCAGCTTACCGAGTCGTAGGCCTTTTCAAAGTCAACTTTTAAGTGAGACATCTCTTCCTTGATCTTTTTGCTAAATCAAGTACTTCATTGATAACTGCCACTCCATCCAGAATTTGCCTTCCAGGTAGGAAAGCACTTTGACCTTCTTAAATTACATTTTCAAGCACCCGCTTAAGTCTCCCGGCCAGAGTCTTCGCAAGTATCTTATATAGACTACCTATCAATGAAATGGGCCTGTAATCGTTTAGATCTTGCGGATTACTTGTTTTGGGTATCAATGCTAGGAATGATGCACATATGGCTTTCGGTACCGTGCCTGTAGCGAGAAATTCAATCATGAACCCCATCACATCCTTTGCAACTAAGTCCCAACAGCTTTTGTAGAAATTTAGATTGAATCCATCTGGTCCTGGGCTTTTATTATCATCGCATTCCCACACCACTTCCTTCACCTCTTCCACTGAGATTGGGGCTGTCAAGAAGTCATTGTCCGCCTCTGAAATACTTCGAAAAGATACACCGTCAAGAACCGGTCTACATATATTTTCCTCTCTAAATCTGTCCTCGAAGTATATCTTTGTCGGTAGTTTAATGCCCGCCGCTTCTTCCACCCATTCATAACCACTTCTTAATTTTACTATTTGATTCCTTCTCCTATTGTTGTTCATACACATATGAAAATAGCGGGTGTTCACATCACCCTCCGCTATCCATTTGGTGCGAGATTTTTGTGCTAATAGACTCTCTTTATACTTCAGCTGCTGCCAAAGCTGAGTCGATAATAATTTCACCCAATCGGTGTCTATTTGTCCTCCATTTGCTGCTATCTCCTCCAATTCATTCATTTCTTTTTCCAACTTTTCATTATTGAGGTCAAGTACCCCAAATACCTCCATGTTCCACCTTTTAAGACATTCCTTCAACTTTTCAATTTTTCTTTGACCACATAGGAAACTGAACCATGAATCTGTAGATCCCCCCAACATACTTCAACAAAGCTCTTAAAGTCTTCGTGATCCAGCCAGCAATTATTAAATTTGAATGGTTTTGGACCCCAAATTTTCTGATCTTCTATCAACCAAACCAGGCAGTGATCCGAGATGTCTCTATCCCCGATCCATTGTGCAGAAATTTTCCACCTTGCTATCAAGCTCTCACTCAGCAAAAACCTATCCAATCTACTCATACTTAATCCATCAGCAAAACCAGGAGTATTGCTTTCCTAACACCGTGGGCTCAATTAATTCCATCGCCTCAATGAACTGTCGAAATTCATTTCTTTCAGTGCTTGTAGAAATTTGAGACACACCCCTTCTCTCCCTTCTGGATAACACGACATTAAAGGCCAATCTGATGCACCAGTCACCACTCTGTCTCTCATTTTTCTGTCTCAGTAAGTCCTCCCATAATCTTCGTTTACCCTCTATGTTACACGGTGCATACACATTGACCATATAAACCACTCTGCCATTTTGATTTACACACAGCTCAACATACCCTTCAACAATAAAGGAATGTACTACATCAAATAACCCCTCCCTCCAGATACATACCAGCCCTCCAGATCTACCAATTGAATTTTTAACCTCCCACCCATAATTTCCATTCCCCCAAATGCAACCTATTGATTTACTAGACAATGAAGGCCTTTTTGTTTCTTGTAGGAAGCAACAATCAAAATTACCTGATTGGAGAAATGGCTGCAGCCGCCTTCTCTTCTCGGCGCTGCCCCCCTCTCATATTCAACGTCACTAACTTCATTGATGACCCTTTTTAGACTCCCCCTCCCTCTTTGCTTGTTGATCCCGTTCTTCCATCTTTTTGATTGCCTCAACATAGATACTATCCTCTTCTAGCCCCACCACACCCCCAGATTTTTGTTTGCAAAGCCCCAAATCAGCTGCGCAACGGACACTTGATGCTCCTCCCAGAGACGGTCATTACACCGTTGTATATCTGAGTCTCCAATAGATGCTTCACATAGAACAGATCCACCACTGAAATGAGTGCTTCTAGAGTCTTTGCTCAGAGACTGTGAAGAACTACTGTAGCAACTGAGTACAGAGTGAGACGACAGCGACGAAGGAATATCACACTGAGGATCATTTCTCACCACCACATCAGAACAATGGATCAAATTTCCATTAGTAGGTATAACCGGCCCATCCTGATTAACTTGCCCTTTCTCACACATTTCAATCAACGGCCCATCTATTCCATTCAGCCCACATAGATCAATTCTTTCTAATTCACCTTCTTCACCGTTTCTTTGTTTTTTACCTTCACCCAGAAGACAATTCACACCCCCTTTTTTGCTTTGCCCAGACTCCCCTTCTTTTTTGTTAAATTCCTCTTCATTTGAGTGAGCCCCCCAACTCATCAACTGCTGGCCCTTTTTGAGTATTTTCATTCATACATGGGCTTTTTTGAGGCGTTTTTTCCTTTGAGCACTACGGCCCGTTATATAACTTGGTCTGCCCACTTCTATGACTTTGCACCCCCCACTACAATGTCACACACCTCCTTTGTATCTGGTCCAATAACCCCTTTTATTATATGATTTACTCCATTCAAATCCAACCCTATATTCAGATTATTGTGAGTGGGACCACCTCCTTTAGAGGGCGACACGTTGACCGAGACAAACACACATGCACCATCTGAATCAACGATTGGCCTTTTGCTTGCCCCTTGCACCGCCTCCTCAGTAATAACTGCCACAGAGTTATTGTTTATTTGCCCTTCTGTCTTCCCTAGGTTACTGCCACGATTATTCACTTGCCCCGGCGCCGCCACCAACTAATCATGACCCTCACAGGCAGCAAAACTAGTCGCCGCTTCATCTCCCTGGACATCAACATACTTACCATCCACTTCTTCTCCATTGAATAGAGTCGGGAAATCCTCCATACTACATTCTGTTTTCGAATCTGATGAAATATCTTCACGTAGCTCATGCCAATAAATTGGTCCGAACCATTCTTCTATCACCTTAATGTGGAATATATCGCCATTGATGCTAACACGTTCTACTCTATTGAAGAGGTCGAAGTAGTTTGTACTAATTAACACCCTTGCAACATCCATTGGGCATTTATCTCGTGTGTTATCATCTACTCTTATGAACTCCCCCATAGGGATGACTAAAGACTCGAAGAATCTCTCACACCAGGCGTGAACTGGGACCCCATGTATACTCGGCTAGACAAGCCGTTCATTGTCTACAACCTCTAGACTCCAAGATTTTATTCCATCGATCCACTTATCCAGCCATGGCCTTTCTTCCAAAATGAGATTTTTCATTGCACTTTCTTCCACGTCTTCTAGTAGGACTTTGTTTGCACCTAACAGAGTGACCTTCACCGAGAAAATACATTTTTTGTAGAACTCTTCACTGATTGTGTTTGTTGTCCCTTGAGTGACTGCTTCCCCAACCCATAGCTTCTTCAGTCTGACTATTTCGTCCTCCTCTACTGTGAACTCCCTTAGCTGTGGCTGTTTCTTCAACACACCAGTCCTTCAGTAGTTTGCATCTCTTTGTGCATCCATCAGTCCTCTGCTTGCTCCAATACCAGATGAAGGGATGTTTTTTTGTGCTAGTGGTGGCACTCCTTTTGCATGACATGGAGGTCCATCAATCGCATTATTCATAGGCTGATTTCTACGCAGTACCTGCCTTTGAAATCTTGGGGGATTTACGTAAGTCTTAGTGGCTCCTATAATAATGTTATCCAATCTAACTGGAAACAATCTTGGATCTGTAACATCAGTAAAGCGGGCAAAGCCAAATCGATTACCTCTCTTGTCTTTCTTGGTCGGAATGACGACATCCACCACATTCCCGTACAGCTTGAAGATCCTAAACATATCGTTTGCTCCATGTGTTTCTGGAAAATGGGTAAAGAAAAAAGTAACCGCTTCAGACTCTATCCTACCTCCTTTTCTGAATGCGACGTCCATGTGCTCCATCCTTCTACTAACGTTCCTTCGCTTCTTTTGCACCCTAGTCCACCCTTCTTCATTCTCATTTGAATTTGAGTTGCCATCCCCAGTGCGTGATCCACCTCTCACCTCGTTGGTGCTTGTTCTCCATGTTCTTGTCTCTTTAGTTCCTTGTGTTGCTCATTGTCGCTTTTCGGCTCCTTGTGCCTCTCCTTGTGTCTCTCCATGTGTCTCTCCCAATATTCTGATTTAATCTAGTTTCATTTCTGCATCACTTGGATAGTTCGTTGAGTCCACATGCTGCGGGAAGGAAACTCAACTGTTGACTATATGGCAAAGCACGTACAGTGCAAACAGTACAGATACTTGGGTGCTCAGTTCTCTTTCACACTCCTCCTTTAGAATTGCAGATCGTTCTATAAGGATCTTATAACTCTATAGATGGGCACCTCATCATATTCAAACTTTGCTCGATTTATTATTTATTACAAGCTTTACCCTTCTTTGTTAAAAATAACTTGTTTGCCCCATATTTCTTGAAAATTACAAAATTAATTATGTGACATAGAAAAAAATGTTGTTGTTCAAATATTAAAATTAATTTCGTTAAAATGTTTTTATTTATTTATGAAAAAACCATAAAAATGAAATGTCTTCCCTTTCTTCCAGCTTTATTCCTCTGTAACGTCTATTTTTTCAGTTTGTCTTTCGTTGTTACCTTGAAATCGGAATCGGATTTCGTGTTACCTTATAAACAGATCGGCGAATAAGTTGGGGAGATCTACGTTGAGAGGGAATAGAGGTTGATCTCTTGGGTGGTTTAAATCGCAACATACTGCTGTTCATTAGATCTGAGACTGAACAATTGGCTGAATTATGTATCTGAAATGTGTTTTTTATTCTTGGATATTTGGCTGCAATGTGGCTCATATCACCGTCGGTAGTCAGCAACTAGGCACAATTCCTAATGGGATCACTGTGGAAGTTTTTTTTTTAGTTTTCTGCTCTATATATCTGCTCTTTTCTAAACTATTAAGCCGATAAAGTTCGTCGTATATACTTTCTGATGTTAGAAAGACACATTTTGGCAAGAGGGATATTTGATGAAAGCTTGAGGAAACAGATAAAAATTAGACATAGTGCGTGTGTGTTTGAGAGAGTGGTAATGAACTCTTCATTTTCTTCATTGGTTCTTTGGAGAATGGAGTAATTTTTTTTTTTTTGGGATTCTCATTAGTGTTGTGCTCACATAGAGTACTCTATGACCAATCTGTCTATAGTCAATAATTGTTGTTCCCATTCTTCTAGTAGAGGTTGAATTTCAACATAAGGGTGAGCTTGTGCATTATTTATGCTTCAAATCCCAGAGGGTTCTTGTATGAGGGGGTATGTAACATGACAACCATTCACGAAGTCTTCACTTAACAGCTTAAGCTTTTGGAATTGCTTGGTTCTCGACAACGAGAATGATATTTATTTACTTCACATAGACACACATCTAGTTCTTTTTCAAGAAGTCTGCTTACTCTTGGAAACTATGAAAGGCACAATAGTGATGGGGAATCAACACATAAACGTAATAACAGAGCA
This sequence comes from Astragalus membranaceus, assembly GCA_039519185.1. NCBI lineage: Eukaryota > Viridiplantae > Streptophyta > Magnoliopsida > Fabales > Fabaceae > Astragalus > Astragalus membranaceus. The sequence goes on along the minus strand of CM076846.1, from coordinate 62,634,786 downwards.
ATATGCAGCGAAAATGAATTCTCCAAACTTGCGAGAACCTATGAGGAGCAACAACAAATATATGGCGATAAATAAAACGAAATAAAAACGTCTAATTGAACACCGATATTTTTAACGTGGAAAATCCCTCAAAGAAAAGGGTAAAAACCACGGGTTGTTCAGACCAAAGAAATAGCTCCACTATAATCAAATAAGGGTGCAATATAGTCTCAACAAAGTGCACAAATAGTGCCAAGTGCCAACAACCAGCCAATATAATAAAGCACAAAAGCTTACAAATTGAGAACATGAAGATGAAAATACCCAAAACTACAGCTTTAGTGCGAAGACGGTGTCTCTCTCCTCGGACCTCGTTTCGACGATCCAAACAGTGAAAGTGTAGAACTATGTCTTGCGAACCTGCTATCCAAAAACGAAGACGATCCAACGGTTAACGAATCCTCAATCGCACTTTTACGGTGACAGGTTTGAGAAAAACGGGAATTGCTCTCTCTTCTTTTCTCTCTTTTGGTGGCTCTCTCTATTCCGAAAATCTCTATTCATCAACCCTAATTTAACCCTCTCCACTTATAATAAGTGAGAAACATAATGAGCTAAAATATTTGGGTCTTTATCTTCATAGAAAGGGAGCCCAATACCCAACAAATACTTCAATTGCTTACCACTTGTTTTGGTGTGTGGGTTGCTTGCCTGCAGGTACTAATAGTGGACAAACTTACTGTAAAGATAATGTCTCACTTTTGCAAGATGGCAAACATCACTAATGAAGGTGTTTCATGTAAGAATCACACAATGGATTTTTGAGTAGTCATTATTCTTCTATCCACTACCAGTAAAAGACTTTCAATTTTTTTATTTAATTTGGGTTTTATGTCAAGCTTGTTGAATTCTCCGGTATTCAAAAGTTTAAATATAAAAGGGAACTAATTTAACTCTAATTGCAATCTAAATATATTCAAGATATTTAAAGTCTGTTATGTGTGGTTAATTTTGTATGTGTCAATTCGTTGAATTTAAAATTGTTTGAAAATAATGAACAATTCCTAATATTTTTTTTAATACAAACCAAATCACTTTAACAGTAAAAAAAATCAAACCAGAAAAAATTAAAAAAAATCATTTTTTTAAAACAATTAATAATAAATTTTTTAAAATTTAAGCACACTTTTTAAATTAATAATTCTATATAGTCCTTTTTCGGAATTATAACAAACCTAATGGCAAACCTGAAGTACAAGTTGACCTTCTTTAATCCTATCCATAGAATATATGTATGTATATATATATATATATATATATATATATATATATATATATATATATATATATATATATATATATATATATATTATAAATCAACAGCTAAAAACCCATTTGTGTATTTTACACAAATCTAAGCATTTGTGCAACCGCCACCATGTATATGAGGAATGGATAGTTGAATTTAAAAAGAGATGGACTACATTATATAGATATTGTTGGATTTGTTGGATAGGGTGTTTGTTACATGTCGATAAAATATTCAAAACTTCATAATATTAAGAATTAAGAAGCTGGACGAACGGTGCAAAAATTATTAATAAGCGAAGAAATGCAGATACAGAATTTATGAAAAGCATGTAAGGTTATGTATTGATTTTGTTTTTTTAGGTAAGCAAAAAATTCATTGAAGGGAGCACAAGGAGTATCCAACCCTTACAATGGAGATATAGGAAAGGGGGAGGGCCTCCTTAAAACCTCCCTGAGCCAAAACCTAATGGGAAAAAGACTCAGGAAGGAAAAAGAGTACATCGTACAACCTGCACCACAGTGGGAAAAAATAACCTAGCCCACTGTTTCTCCCCCTACTAGATTACAAATTGTTAAGGAATGTAAGTGGGTTAGACCACCATAGAGATACAGACAAAGATGAATTATAGTTGAGTTTATAAAGACACCAACTCCAAGATAAGTTCTTGATCCGGTTAACAACCCCCTCTATATTTGGTTCCTCCTCTTTGAATATGACTCCGTTCCTAGCTGATATGCGAAAGTGGCAAGAGGTAAATGGGTCCCTAGAAAGTAGCCACTCTACAACGAATGAAGGAGAGAGAAGGAAACAAAACATTTAATACCTAACTTATCTAAATGGCTTATGGCTAATAAAGTTGAGCACACTCGGAGGAAGTACACCGGAAATATGTAGCATAACGATCGATGAGTGATGCCTAGCATGCCACAACCACGAACCATGACCTTAAAAGAGCAATCCGGCTTCTATTTGTCTAGATGTGATCCAAGCGGGTTCAAGTGCCTGAAGAGCATATTTTCCGAAGCAAATATGATTACCTTGATTGACTCTTCCTTTCATTCTTCCTCGATGTTGTTTACGGAATCTGGTTCTTTTAGGGTTATAGTTGATGGTTGTTTCTCAATTCCATCTCTATTACAGAATCGTACGTGAGATTTTCACCTCACACAACTCCTCACGAATGAATCGATTCAAAAATATTTAACCGATAAAAAATATTGTAATTTTTGCGGTGAAGAAGCATGCTACATATGTAGTGCAACTGTCTAAAATAATGGCTACGTATCCTGTTTGTAAATACCCTATCGACATAGATATTTTTTTTGGTATAAATCGAGTATCCTCTGCGCGCAATTGCAGAGACTAATCCCTCGAGCCGCGTAGGACCACAATGGGTGGCAAAGCTCTCCCTCAAGAGATTTAACACTGCTGCATGCCCAAGGGTAGATTCGAACCCAGGACCTTGGTTAAGTTTGAAGAAACCCTTACCATCTCCTTGTTTGTCTTGAACAACACCAATTGAAATTCTTCCTGTCATGCAAGATAAGAAAACCAATGTAAAAAATATATTTAAGAACTACATAAAATGAAACAACAAAAATGCAAAACTGCAAGTTGTTGTGAGTTGTGAGTTATTGTGCGGAGTATGTAGTAGACCATTGGTGAGCAACAGGAAACCTGAGAAAAGGATAAAAGAGAAAAAAGAGAGGAGACGAAGTAAGGAGAACAAAAATACATAAAACACATAAATTGGTTAATGAACAAATGCAATAAAATACCTGAAAGGAAAGAAGAAATGTCAAGAGAGGAGAGTGAAGAAACACTCACCGTTGTCAGTTGTTCCTTGAGGCAGTCGCAAGTCACCACCACTGTTGCAAACACAATAGAGAGAGTGAAAAAAATTAGTGGAGAAAAAATGGAAGTGGGTACCAACAATAAAAAGAATGGAAGAAGAAGAAGAAGAGAAGCCACTCTCTCCATCATGCTCTCACAACATTTCTCTCTCCTCAACCTCACCGTGACCACCATCTAATGCATCACCCTCAAGCGACAGCCACAAACCACCGCCACCACCATCGCCATTCTCTCTCTTCTAATATAAAATTCTCTGCTTGTTCCGCCGTGGCCATCTCCATCCACACCGCGCCTCTCTTTCTCTCTCCCTCACTTTTCCTCTCGGTTTCACCTCTCCCTCTGGATCCATTTGTTCTTTCTTTTCTTTTTCTTCTCTCAAACCATTTATTCTCTCTCCCTCGAATTATTGCCATTGCCATATTTATTATCTTCGTGGTTGTGAATCAATGTGTGGTAAATGTGTGATGTAGCATCGCAAACGACCACGAGCCAACTGGGTTTATGTGTGGTTGTTGTATGTCATAGCTGATATGCGAACATGGCCGTCTCAAGCAATTTGGGGGCCCTGTGCAAATCATAAAAATTGGCCCCTAATTAAAAAAATTCAACTAAATCACCAAAAATTTTAAACTAATTTATGTAAATTGTAAATAACATATCGATACAACCTCAAAATAATACCAACCTTCAAGTTACTTAAAAAGAGCCGTCCTTCTAGCATTTTTTGAAGCAAATTCATCAACCAAGTCTTCATATTGAATTGTCCCCAAAATATTATTTTCAACCGCTATCAATGCTAATCCGTTAAGTCTTTCTTGTAACATGGTAGACCGCAAATAAGACTTCAATAACTTCAACTTTGAAAAACTTCTTTCTGCAGATGCTACTGTCACAGGAATAGTCAATAAAATTCTATACCCAACAATTGTATTAGGAAAATAATCCAAGCCTTTCAAAAATCTTAATATATCAATAGCTCCTATTTTCTCTCTAGGCAAGATTTCTCTTAGTAACTTTAACTCCACAAATAATTCATTCCCATTAATATCAGATTGCTCATTATGTTTCAATGCCTCTTCAAAATGACTACAACAAGACTTCAAAGTTGCATCGTCCAATGAATGTAGCTTGTGAGAAGTAAACAAGAAACCAAAAATACTTTCATACTCTTGGTATTGCTCAAATCTCTTTTTAAGAGAAACAACGGCTTGATCAACAAGGCAAATAAAATAATTAATCCTAAAAGATTCCTCTTCAGATAATTCAACTGGTGGAGTGTCCAAATTCTCATCAAACTGTCTTTTTCTTCGAATTATTCGCCTTTGAGAAAATATTGGATCTATATTCAATTCAATAGAAATTTCCTTAGCAATATCCAAGGCCTTCGAAAAACCAGTATCTCTATATCCCTCAAAAAATAAAATCAACTCCTTTATTTTTTCCATGGCAACATCAATAATCATATCCTTTGATTGTAAAAGCTTGCTAACCAAGTTAATTGTGGATAATATTTCAAACCAAATAATTATAGCTACTAAAAACTCAAAATCACCAAGCTCATTTGTTGCTAAAGATTTAGCATCACTACTTATTTTAGAATCAGAATCTTTTTCAGATACTTCAAGTAAAGCAACTCTAAAATCTGACATTTGAACTCTTATAGCTTTGACACTATCTACACGACTCTCCCAACGAGTGGATGACAATGATTTTGGAGTCAACCCTTTTACATTATCTTTCAAAATTTGCCATCTCTTAGTAGAATTGGCAAAAATTGTATAAATACGTTGAACAACTCCAAAAAAATCCCGAGCTTTACCACAAGAGTTAGCCATATCGCACAATGCCAAATTAAGACTATGACAACCACAAGGTGTATAAAAGGCTCTCGGATTTATTTTTAAGAATTTCTTTTGTACACCTTGATGTTTTCCTTTCATATTTGACCCATTATCATAACCTTGTCCTCGCACATCAAATATGTCAAGATCAAGATTCTCCAATTCATCTTGTAGAACATCAAAAAGTCCTTGGCCAGTTGTATTATTCACATTCAAAAAGCCTAAAAAAGATTCCCCAATACTAACCGGATTTGAAGAAACATCCACATATCTTATTATCAAAGACATTTGCTCTTGATGACTAACATCGGGAGTACAATCAAGTATCACTGAGAAATACTTTGCTTGCTTGATTTTCTAATGATTTCAGTTTTAATTGTAGAAGCAAGCAAAAGTATTAACTTGTTTTGGATGTTATGCCCAAGATAATGAAAGTGAACATCCGCATTCGTAATACGTCTAACATGTTCTTGGACAATTGGGTCAAATTCTGCTAACATTTCAATCAAGCCCAAAAAGTTTCCATTGCTATTTTGGTACAGTTTCTCATTAGAACCACGAAAGGCCAAACTATACTTACCAAGGTATTTCACTATTGAAATAATTCTTTTTAGAACATTTTTCCAGTGATCTTTTTCTTTCTCAATTAGTTTTTGAGCCGTTTTATCAATAGTATGATTATTTTGCAACCTTTGACGCAACTCATACCAAGTACTCATATTCTTAACATGTTCAATGCCCGACTCATGTTCTCTAAGTCTTTCACCAATATGTCCCCAATTACTATAACCTTCATGTGCTAATTGGCCTCTACCACTCCCCCTATGAAAAACTTTACAACAAAAACAAAATACTCTATATATCAAGCTCTTTCGAATAAACAAGCCAATCTCTATCACACTTCTCTCCATTAGATAAAGTTCTAGTATACAAATTAGCCGTAAAGCGCCTGGAAAATTTGTCCTTAGGACCATTCACAATGGAAAAATATCTTTTAGGACCCTTTTCAACTAATAAATCAATCAATCTAGAATCAAGAGCATTCCATGATCTTGGATCAAATATATCAAGTGAATGATCAAATGGGTTTGCTTGTTCTACATCGTCATTATCATTATCCTCCATATTATCATCTTCACCATTTTCAGCATCAATATTTTGAGTTTCCACATTAGCAGCAACATTTTGAGTTTCAACATCAACATTCACATTTTCAAGAATTTCAACATCATCATTCACATTTTCAAGAATTTCAACATCATCATTCTGAATTTCAATGGGAATTTGTTGTTCTTTTATTACAAATTTATCAAGAGCTCCTGCTTGAGATTGAGTTATCTCTTCAAGTTTTTGCTTTTTCTTACGCTTCTCAAATCCAGATTTATACTTTCTAATCTTAGGAGGCAACTTAGGGGGCATAGTAGAAAGATAAAACCTGATGTGCTGCAAAATCACAATTTTATAATCCCTACAGACGCCTTTTGATAATCTTTCCCAACCTGCTACCAATTAGAAATCGAAATGGATAAACCTGAAATCAAATTGGAAATCACTCAAATCAGAATTCAGAAAACAAATACGAAATGCATAAACGAACAAATTTTTTCACATAATTTCCAAATCAGTTTGTTTAACCATATCCTTCAAAATATTTCACACAATTTTCCAAATCAGTTGACAGTTTGCTTTCTTTCTAGTTGATCAAAATATAAATATTTCATGGTCCCAAAACCACATCCAATAATAGATTGGCAAAAGTGTGAGAATTACCTGGCACGCTTGTTTTTTTGTTCACTCTTCATTGGTAGAAGACCTCCATCAAATACCAGAATAGGCTTAACACCAAAGTGGCGTAGCAAATTCACTCTGTGCATGCAATACCCAATGTGCCTGTAACACAAACAAATAAAAAACAACCTCGGTTAAACCCTTTTCCAGCCCCATTTATTCAACTCAATCCTATTTAAAAAAAAACAACAACTTTTAACTAGTTGATTTCCAGCCCCAATAATCACGAAGAAAATCTGGGTTGGGAAGAACATTTGAATAACCCATAAAATCCAATGGCATTGAAAACGAAATCACAAATCACACAATTCCTAATTCCTAATTCCCAAATCACACAAACCCTAATAATAGAAATCAAGAAAAAGTAAATTGAAAACGAAATCAAAGATAAAGAGGCAATGAAAACGAAATGAAGAAGTAAAACGGATTGAAGAAGATGGAAAACAAAAATGAAAAAAGAAGAAGAAGGAAATCGAAATGTGAAAATTTAACCTTGAAAGCAGTGAATGACTAACGGAGAAGAAGCAGGGGACGGCGACGGAGCAAGTGGATACGGCAGCGACGGAGCACGACGGAGGGTGGTGGTCATTGACTGTCGCTGGCGTTTCTGCGTTCTCGTAGCTTTGCGTGTTACAGTTACTGAGGTGAGGTTTTTTTTTTTGGTACGGTGGGGCTATGGGTTGGTTCCTATTTTGGGGGCCCTAAATTTTTTTTTTGATGTTGGGCCCTGTGCAAGAGCACAGCTTGCACAGACTGTTAGACGGGCCTGTAGGCGAAAGTGGTATGAGGTAAGTGGGCCCCTAAAAAGTAGCCACTCTGCAGTTAATGAAGGAGAGAGAAGAAAACAAAACATTTAATACCTAACTTATCTAACTTAGCTAATTTAATAGTTTATGGCTAATAAGGTTCGGCACATAGGGAGGAAATACACCGGAAATACGTAGCATAACGATGGATGAGTGATGCTCAGCACGCCACAACTACGTGACTTTAAAAGCGCAAACGTATACCCCGAAAGGGGAGAATACATGGTCCTAAAAACGTTAACCCCCTACCTTAGATTAATATGTTTAGATGTACTATAATAGTCGAAGCAATTGTAATACTTGAATCTCTCAGTAAAATTAGTTGAACTAAGCAACAAATAATCATTATTATATAAACAAATAAACAAATGAGATAACATGTTAAGCGTCGCTACTGCACTGGGCCTTATTTGAAAACGGGCATGTGGGATAAACATCTTAATTAAGCACTTATGGCATAAGTGTTTATCACCTAAGTGCTTATTAATAAGCTATTTATATAATACTCCCTCCGTTCCTATTTAATTGTCGCTTTTTGGCTTTTTACAAACTTAGGTGTAAAAAGCCAAAAAGCGACAATTAAATAGGAACGGAGGGAGTATTATATAAATAGCTTATTAATCACCTAAGTGCATCAAGTTTGTACTTAGGTGTAAAAAGCCAATGATATATACCAATAAATTTTGTTACTTTTGATAGGAACGGAGGGAGTATTATATAAATAGCTTATTAATGGGTGGAAGCATAAGCATTCTTAGGCCATTTCCAATGGAGCTACTATCATATTAGTGCTTAAATGGGACCTACTTGTACACATAACTCATTTATAGTCTTTAATGTTATTTTTTAATAAGCACTCAATGCCTCCAACCAAGAATCTCTACAAAGTTTACTAAGTGTGTCCCACAAATAACTAACGTCCCACAAATAACTAACATCATCACATTTAATAAATAATTCACATCATTTTCTATGGAGTTCACATAAAGGATGAGAGAGAGTGAATGCTTCTATAGCCACTCCTCCCAAATAAGCACTCATTTTTTTCTCCACAATAATGGTGCTAAACATGGTTTCAAAATGCGGTCTGTAATACACATGGCAGCTGCAATATTGCTGTTGCGGTGGCTAGCGCAATGCACCGTAGTTGCAAGGTGATCTATATTCACCTAAAACTACCGGCAACAACCGGCAGGAGGCCGCATCTACGTGTCTTTATGAAAAATCAGAGGGAGAGAAAAGGGTGTGAATTTGAAATTAATTCACGCAACATCAGCCACCATACGCATCACAGCGACTGGAATAGTCGCAACCGCAACCACAACCGCATGCGCAACCACAACCGCAATTTAAAATCCTGTACTAAATAAGTAAAACACTCCCAAAGCACCACTATTGTGGTCTGTACTTCCAAGAGCTCTTTTGTCTTCAAAAGGCCTGCCATCATGTTTGGGAGCTAGCATATTTTTAAAGTACATAGTTGAAAAAATTGTGATTATTTTATAGTAATTCCAATAAAAACCATCAGGAGAAAAGCAAAAGATATTGGAATTCAAAGGAGGCTTTAATCTAATAAGAGCAGTGCCTACTTGGCTATAAACCCAAGTTGTACAATAACACTTCTTACGGTTCATTTTTTTTTTTACGATCGAAGAGAACTAATTCATTTCATTTAAAACTTGTGTCCAAATACATACTGGAATATCATCATATGCTTGAGGACTTGCAGTGAATAAGGCTACTCGAACCCATTCAAGTTAAAATCATCAACCACCCTCTTCCCATCAAGTTCAAATATGACACCCGTAATTCCCATTTCTCGAATCCATTCAATAGCCATCAAGAGACCCATTGCTTCACCCTGGAACTTCTAGGATTGGGGATATGCGGTTAGTCTTAGCACAAATAAAACTACCATTTTCACCTTGAAGACACACGTATCATGATATAGAAGGACCTCATATTCAAGGTGTTTTAAAACTTGACACCTCTTAAATGTTGGTTTTTAATACAAAAAAACCTAAAACACCCTCAGGCTTTGGCAACGGCTATTTTCAGCCATATAGCCGTTGCCCCAAATTACAGTCCACTTTAAATTACAGTTGCAAGTCTGTTAGAAGATGTTACTGTCAGTAACTAACTTCTAACAAACCCTTAGAAGGGTTTTTACATTGTATATACACCCTACTCTATGTACAATTCAATTTACAACAATAAAGTTTTACAGTCTTTACATAAAATTCTTGTTGCTATCTCTTCCTTGTGTACTTTACGTTTGCTCCATAGTTACTCTTGCATTTCCTGAGTTCTGCTCCATCTCCATCGTGTTGAATACCTCGCAGATAAAGAAACAGAGAGTTAGTGGATTGTTTCTGAGACTGAAACAATAAAAGTAAAGAAAAGAAAGGAGAGAAAACTGGGTTTACCTTTCTGTGGGCTTGTGTAGAAGCCCTACAACAGTTTGGTACTCATGTGTGTTCATCAAGAACATTCAACAGGCACATGCATCAGAAATAACGAAAGCAAATTAGGGTTTATACTCTAAGAAAAGAAATCAAAGTTAAAATCACACAGAGAGTGTGATTTTACCTTGATTGACCCTTCGTAACCTGCAAAACCATAGATTCAGAGTTAGGGTTCTGAATCGAACACGAACAATAAATAAAGAAAGAAAAGAAAGGATCAGAAAGAGGATTATACTTGTTCGCAACCTCAATCGTGGTCTGCTTGAAGGATTCAAGCGTTGAAAGCTTGTGTGGTAACGAACACCGTGTTCGTAAGTGAGAACTCCAAATTTGTGATCATACAGTAACAAAACCATAGGGGTTTTGCAACAACAACACTGTCAATCATCATTGATGCGTGATTGAAGCATTTGGAAGCTTCAATTACCGAGTTTCTGTGGTGAAATCAGAAACCCTAGCAGAGCTTCGTGCTGGGTTTCAGAGAGGCAGTGAGAGAAGAAGAAGAAGAAAGAATATTCAAGAAACGGCGCATTAGGGTTAAAGAAACCGTTATATTCAACGGGTTGTGCATAACCCGTGTGTAACCATCATCATCCAGGTTCAAGTCCCGCAAGACCCGGTTAATTCATTTTTTTGTTTGATAAAACCGCAGTGTATTCAAGTGGGCTGGGTCAGCAACAAATTGGGCTCCAGTTGTTAATTGCACCTCCAAAGTCAGTTTTGCACTCCCGCAGTAAACAATAATAAAGGGATTAGAAAATTCAACATGGTATCTAAGAGCTGGTGACAATCCAGGGCTAAATTTCTATCTCCATCTCAATCTTTTAGTTCTTTTGAGTTTCTTTTATCTTCTTTAAATCCACACAATCAAAAATTGTGGAGGCCTTGTGTTCTAATATTTTCTATTGTGTTTTAAGGTTTCAGTTTTAAAATGACTAGCACTGGAACAGGATTAAACACTCAAGTCCCAAAACTTACTAGGAAAAACTGGGACAGGTGAAGCCTACAGATGAAAGCTATCATTGGTTGCCATGGAGTCCTAAAGATTGTTAAAAATGGTTATGAGCCTTTGGGTGAAAACCCAACACCTGCTCAAACAAATCTTTTTAATGAAAATGAACAAAAAATATTGTAAAGCACTTTATCTCATACACCAAGGCTGTGATGAGACAAATTTTGACAGAATTAGAAGTTTTGAAACTTCTAAGAGATCCTGGGAATCCTTAGACAAGCACTATACTTGTGCAACTCCTATTAAAGAGGAGAAGCTGCAGGCTCTAAGGAAACAATATGAGATTCTGAGTATGAAAGAGGGGGAAAGCATTGCTGACTTCTTTATAAGGCTAAAAAAGATCACCAATGCTATGCCCCTATATGGTGAAGCACTTACTGAAAAAGTGATTTGTAAGAAGGTGTTAAGGTCTCTAACCAATAAATTTGGTTGGGTTGTGAATAGTATTGAAGACACTACTCAACCAGATGATCTGAAAGTTGAAGAGCCTCAAGCTAAGCTTGAAGCAAAAGAAATGAGGATCAACCTACTGGATGGTGAAGAAGAAGAGAACCAGACTCTATTCACCAAGGGTAAGGGTAAGAAAGGGACCAAAGGCAACAACAACAGTAACCAGGCAGGTAAGACTAATTGGCCTAAAGGCCAGTCAGGTAAACCTAATACTAAATCTGATTCCTCTAAGAAAAATAACAATGCATCTAAGAAAAGGATAAGTCTAAAGTGCAGTGTTATAGGTGTGATAAATATGGGCACTATGCTACTGAGTGCCCTACTAGAAAAGACTCTAAGTCTAAAGAAACTGAGGCTGAAGCCAATATGGCTAAAGAAGATTCTGATACAGAATCTGAACATGTTGTTTTTAGTATGTTTACTAATAACTTAGATGATACAGAACCTAGGGAGGATCTTGTTGTAACTATCCTTGTCCTAAAATTAAACAATGATTGTGTTGTATTGGCTGTTACTACAAGTGATGGTAAAACCATCACTGAAATTTGGTACTTAGACTCAGGTTGTTCCAATCATATGACTGGAAACAAGGATTGGTTAGTAGACTTTGATTCTAGTAGGAAAACCTATATAAAATGTGCTTGCAACAAGGCTATAGTTTCTGAGGGAATCAGAAACATAAGGTTCACTAAAGAAAATGGACAAGTAATTTTGATTAAAGATGTTTTCTATGTTCTTGGGATCAGCTGTGTAACCTTATTAGTCTAGGACAGCTTATAGAGAAAGATTTTTCAATGGTAATGAAAGACCTAAAACTAAAGTTGTATGATGTTAAAGATAAATTAGTTTTAACCACACCTTTAGCTACTAACGGAACCTTCAAAGGTCTATTATGGCACAAGAGGTTTGGGCATTTGAAAATTAAAGGTCTAAGTAACCTAAGTATGAAGGAACTAGTAGAGGGGTTACCTAAGATTGAAACCACTAAAAGGCATGTACTATTTGCTTAGTTGGTAAGCAACCAAGAAAGATGTTTAATAAAGAAATGAAACACTATTCTTAGGATGTTTTACATGTTGTATATTCTGACCTATGTGGATCACTTGATGTACCCTCTATTGGGGGTAACAAATACTTTATGACATTTGTAGATAAGTTTTCCAGAAAAATCTGGTTATATCTACTTAAGACTAAAGGAGAAGCCTATGGTGTCTTTAAAAGGTTTAAGGCAATGGCAGAAACTCGAAGTGTAAGAAACTTAAGGTTTTGAGGACTGATGGTGGTGGTGAGTACACCTCAAAAGACTTTGACGAATAATGTACCAATCATGGTATCTTCCAAGAGGTAACATCACCCTATACTCCTCAGCATAATGGTATGGCTGAAAGGAGGAATAGGACAATACTTGACATGGCTAGGAGCATGATCAAGTCTAAAAGGTTATGGGCCGAAGCTGTTCATACAACAGTCTATATCCTAAATAGGTGTCCTACTAAAGGTTCAAGTCCCACAAGATCCGATTAATTCATTTTTTTTGTTTCTTAAAACTGCAGTGTGTTCAAGTGGGCTGGGTCAGCAACAAATTGGGCTCCAGTTGTTAATTGCACCCCCAAAGTCAGTTTTGCACCTCCTGCAGTAAACAATAATAAAGGGATTAGGAAATTCAACATTAAAATGGTTTATTAGTTATGAAATAAAGATGAAATAGGTCTAGTAAAAAGGGAAAGAGGGCTCCATCAGAAATCTATCTAACCGGTCACATTCAAGAGTGTGAGGAAGAGGGCGCGACCATGAACGACCACAAAAAGAGAACACACGCAAGGATAGGGGACTAGTATGAGAGAGGGGGACCAAAAACTTGGGGAAAAGTGGCCGACCGGCCAGGGTGAAGATCCGCGTCGCGGAAGCCAGAAGGTGGCGCACGATGGGGGGAATGTTTGGAAGGAGAGAATGAGGAGATCGCACCGGTGCCATGGAGCAAATGAAGGAGGCTGCGAGGCAAGGTTCTGAGTGCAAACCAAGGGTGGATAAAGTGGCAGAGCTTCACTAAAAAACTCGGATGGGCCGCCAATGAAAGAGACACGAAGGAACGACGAGGTAGAGACCGATGACAATGAGGAACGAGGAGCGTGAGAGAAGTTGGGAGGGAGATGGGTTACATGTGCGTAAGAACATTGGTGAGCTTAAGAAAAATACAATCAAAATAGATAAATATAAATAATAATTATTTATAAACAAAACTAAGTGACTAAAAAAGTAATTTTGACTTCACATAGAGACTCAATTGACGCTATTTATAAAAGGATAGTTTTAAGTTAAGTTTATTTAAATTTTAAAATGTTGATAATAGTTTTTTTTGAAAATTATTAATCATCGATTCATAATTTCTAATTCTAATATAAGAGATATGCAAAAACCGTTATTATATAATTTTAAAAATATAAATAAATATAATAATTATTTTATAGCAAACATATATATATATATATATATATATATATATATATATATATATATATATATATATATATATATATATTAACTTTCTTATCATTTATTCATTGCATGACTATACCCTATTGGTAAGTACATCTAGTTACATGCTCTAGGATGCTCTAGGATTCAAGTTCGATCAATTGTAGAGGTGTTTTTTAATGACTTTTTGTGCATTTTATTTGTCAAAAAAGAACAAAGTTATCCTAGCAGGGGTAAAATAGAATCATGAATGGAGCGGCACGAAGGTGGCCTTGGGTGAGGTTTCTATGCATCTATTATGATTTTGTTTTCTTTTTGTTTGATTTGGCTTGACTTTTGGTTCTACTTTTATGATTTTGATTATTGCTCTTGATTATTGTTGTGCAAAAAGTAGTTGTGCAAGTGTACACAATCGCAACAAGTAATATAATGATAAAGTAGAAATCGTACCCACATAGATTGATGTTATTTTTAAAGTTTAATAACTAAAACACTAGTGAAGCAAGCAAAATAAAAGCAATATAGCTTGGACATAAAAATTAAGTGAGTTATGCGAGAATGGTAAGAAAGTTCAAGTATTTGAGAAATGAGTTGGACTGCTCTTTGCTAAATAAATTCCCAAAAGTAAGGTGCTATAACATTGGACGCTATAGCTCTAAGTGCTGTAGCATATGATGTTGTGCCTTTCAGTCACTGACGCCAGAGTTTTGTTACAAGACTCTTATTTCTAAGCTCTAAATAAGTCCACCCCTGTATAATGAAGAACCCACAGTGTTCACCCTATGAACTATTGCTCCCCTATGTCTAGAGTTAAGCAAAAGTTGTTCAAATGTCTTTAAACAACCTTTCGTTCATATAAACCTTTGAGTTCGAATCATGGACCATGTCTGTACCCACGATTATACTCATTTTAGTTGGCCAATCCCAAAAGAAGTTTGAAAGCATTAAAGTACAAGGATTGAAACGCAAAACATCACACTATTATATTAACAATACTAGAGGTTCATTACAAAGCTTAAAGCAATCCAACTACTAAGTGTTTAGCTCATGGTGAACATCATCAACACAATACAAGACAAAATGCTCATATTACCGTAAGCAAAAAGGAAATAAACGGTTGCAAAATATGCACTCCATAAACTCCCAGTCATGAACAGCTGGATGGTGCTATAGCGTGGCTTCACAGCGTAAAAATGCGAAAATATGCTTGAAAAATAAAAGCTTGAAGTGAAGAGTTAATGGAGGAAATGTGTGTCAAGTTTTTCTCCTTAAAAACTCTCTAAGACTTCGAATGTCTGAATGGAGTGGAGAAGATGGAGATATATTTGTTTATTCCCCATACAAGTAGCTCTCCAAAAAGGTGACTATGACATATCTCACCAACCAAAAGCAATCCTTCAATAATAACATGACAAGTGTCCTCGCTAGCCACTAGGAAGCGCCTGCGTAAGGCTTTGCAGCAGGGGGAAAGATATGCTGACTTGGCATAAAGCATTAGGCGCCAAAATGTAAATTTTGTTTTTGATCCACAGCTGGGCACATCATGCAGCGATATAGCTCTTATCGCTGTAACACTAACAAAAACATTAAAACATTCACAAGGGCACCAATTTACTAAATAAAGCAGGAATATTACTTGAGAACTTACTTGAATTTAAGTAATAAAGGCATAAATAACTCATATAAATATGAGTTATCACACCCCCAAACTTAAACCATTGCTTGTCCTCAAGTAATGACACTTGAGTTAAGACAAGAAAACACATATTTACAGATTTCAACACACAATCAGTTTCTTCTCTTGTTCAAAAAACTTTTCAAAATTATTCTCAAGGGGATAACCTTTCAGATTTACACTCACACACACACACACACACACACACACACACACACACACACACACACACACACACACACACACACACACACCATTGCTCTCCATAATTATATTTAGAATTATAACTGCTCAATTGTGAGTGTGTGATATCTAAGCTTAGCTTAATTCCTAGCTAGGTTCAGAACTTCTCTTAGCCTTGGAAATAATGGTTTCCTTTTGGTCATGCCAAAGAATTTTTCAAAAGAGAGAGTAGACTAACAACTTCACATATGTATTGAAGGGCTTCAAAGCACAACAAAGGGCTTTATTTAGGCATTTCAGATCTCTGGCCAGTGCACTAACTATCGATATGGTTATTTCTTAAGGCTATAGCGTTAGATGCTGTAGCACTGACACTTTGATGAACAAATGTAGTTACAATGCCCTCATTACTGAACTCCTTTATTTGCATTTATCTTTTTTTTATATGCAGTTTTGGATTAGTTCAGCATTTGTTTCGGGCAATTGCAACTAATTACAATATACATGACCAATTGACATTACATTTGTTTACTTTGTGAGCCTATTGCACTGACCATCCTATAATCTTCATACCTAGCCTTAATATAACCGATGCACCCCCAAACTTAGCTTCAAAAGCTACTCTAGGTTTTTAATAAAAACTTGACTCAACCTTGGTTAACCAGGACTAACTTCAGCATCAGATAGTCCTTAACTAACTAAGTTTCTCCCTAAGTTCAGAGTTTTGTGTAGAAGCAGCTATAAAACTAGTCATTACTCAAGCAAGGCAACACTACACTTAACTTAATCATCATTAAAATTAGCCCAAAAAGAATAATTTCTAATATTGCAAGGCTAGAAACATCAACTACTCAGCAACATAGCATAACATGCAAAGGTCCTCTCGTCAACTTAAGCCTCAGTAGTGTCCCCACTGCTCATGCATACTAAAGGGAGAGGCCTACGACCAACACCCAACAAAATCTAAACATAATGTTAAATGCAGAAACAGATGCTATAGCATCTAACAGGTTATTAAAGACAAGAAACAGACAAACACACAATATTTTTTATTTTTTTTAAAACAGAAGGGTTAGATACTTCTTGGCTAAACCTGACTTGAGCCTGCTGCTTGCTCTGGAGGGCGCAGGGGCTGCTTTGCCAGGCTTTGGCTTCTTCTTTCCTGGCTGCTTTGACTTTTCCACTTTTGCCACTACAGCGTCATGCGCTATAGCCTCAATTTGAGTTGCCTCAGCTTCCTTGGAGGCTGCCATCTCAGCAAGCTTCTTTGTTTCTTCCAGCTCTGCATCAATCCGGTGAGGCACCTCCTCAGATATAGTTGCTTCAGCAGGTTGGTCCTTAGGTGCTGTAGCATCAGCCGCTACAGCATCACTTTGCACTCCTTTTAACTGCTTCTTCCTCTAGGTCTACCAGCTTGGCACCAGGGTTTCTCCTTGCTTTGGAGTAGGTGGGAACCCTTCTCTGAGTTGCAGCATCAGGATTGGCTACTTTTTCTTGTTGGGGTTGCTGTGGTGGTTGCTCTGGCTCATTAATAATTTGCTCTTGGTGTGGTGGTGATTGAGTGTTTGGTATCTCTGGCCCAGGTTCATTTATTGGTGCTGGGATAGGTGATGGGATTTTGGGTGGGCTATTCTGGACTGCGGTAGGTTCCACTAGTGGTGAGGTGGCTATGGGTGCATGATGGGGTGGTTGGATGGGTGATTGAGGTGTTTCAGGGATGGTGGTGGGGATTGATGGTGGTGTTGAGGCTTTGGCTGGGGATTTGTGGGGTTTCTTTGGGATGGGGGTAGGGTCACACTGTATTTCTTCCTCCTCTTCACTCTCAGATTCTTCCTAGGTTAAATCCGCCTCATCCTCTTCACCCACTACTTCCTTCATCACTATCTTGGTTTCTGCTTCATCCTCCTCACTAATCTCCTCCAAATCCTCAGAGGCCAAGATCTCCTCTTCCTCACTGCTCACCTTTTTCTTCTTTTTGGCAGGGCTTTGCTTCTGCTTTTTTGTTGGGCTTCTGACTATTTTCTGCTGCTTCTGCTGGGGCTCCTCTACAACCACTTTCTTCTTTGGCTCTTCATCAATTAGCCAATTAGGAAACTTTGGTGCTTCCACAGTGGTCTTGCCCTTTGATAACTGAGCGAACATAGCCTTCTCCCACTCAAACTTTTCCTTTACAAATAGAGAGAGAGAGAGAGTTTGCTGCTGCAGCTTCAAGCGCTGTAGCGCTACAGCATCACCTGATGCTATAGCAGTAGGCTTCTGCATTGGTTTGAAAGTTGAGGGGAATGCCCCCGATGGTGACCTTCTCTCCTCTTTTGCTTCCACTTCCACCTCTGCACGGATGCACAACTCAGTGATTAAGCCAACTCAATGATTAAGCAAGGGAAGTACAGATTACCTCCCTTCTTGATTCTGCACTTTTCAATTTCTTTGGAAATCAGCTTTCCAACATCAATCTTCTCTCCTGCCATGATGGCATCAAGCACTATCAGCCTATCCTTTTCCACATTAGTGGTATGTGAAGTTGGAAGAAGAGAATGCTTGATGAAGTTAGACCACATGGTGGCTTCATCACACAGATAAGTCTTTTTCAACTTGAACTCTGAACCAAACTTCTCCCGTTTTGATTCCTCAACACAAACGCATTCTCTGACTTCTTCCATTTCTGATTTTCCCCAGCCCTTGTTGTCTACCGCCTTTCCATGGTAGCCCAATTGGAACCAGTCGTTGATGGTTCTAGCATCGAAATTAACAGTTCCCCCAACCACAGAATAGGTTTGGGGTTCACCATCAACAGGCTCTGGAATACCTACGTAGAACTCTCTCACCAACGAGACCACAAATTGCTTGCGATGCTTGACGAATTGCTCCCATCCAAGCACTGCAACAGTAGCTGCGAAAGCATCTGACGTTTTTTCACTCTTGAATCCCCTTTCAGCGATGAACTCCATTTCCCAAAATCTCCTTGGGTCATCAACGATTGTGCCGCTCTTTGAAGAACCGGGCTCAGCATTCGCCCATTTTCTAGTAGCTTTTGAAGCAATTTGCTTTTTAGTCATTGTTGCGCCCGAAAAAGTCCCCGAGGGAGAACCTTCCTCGTTTACAACTTTTCTAAAAAACAATGAAGCCGCCACCAATATTTATTAAGGAAAATATTAGGAAAACCTTTTTGGAAAGCGATTGGTCTTGCAAAACTAGAGAATAGGGTTCGGGGGTCGGTTACGCGCGGGGAAGGTATTAGCACCTCACACGTCCTCTCTACTGAGAGGGAACCTTTAATTAAATGTGTGGTTTTGGTGTGTTGATTTGAAAAATACCTAATTTGCCTCTTTATTTCTTATTGAAAATGAATTAAAGAACTTAATAATTTTTTTTATTTTTGGCGAGAAAAGAGGAAAAAGGGGTTTCTAGAAAGAAGTGCTTGACGAGACATGGCCCGCTCCTACGTATCTCCCGGTGCGATGGAGAATTCAAAGCTACGTAGTTCTTGGGTAGGAAAATGTTTGTGTGTTTGGTGTTTTTTAATATAGGGGTTTTAGGATTGTGTGATCTGTGTTGAAGGACCACTGGGGGTCTGAAGGGCCGCTGGGGGCTGAAGGAGCGCTGGGGCTCTGAAGGACCACAGTTCACTTATCCTAAAACAATGATTAACCCGGCCGTACGACCGACTTAATCCCCTACTTTGAAAATAAGATTTTTGATTTTTGAAAGAGATGTGTTTGTATTTTTATTTAGAAATTATTTATTTTTGCGCTTGACAGGGGCGTGGCCCTGCTCCTACGTATCTCCGGGTGGAGAATCAAAGGCGACGTAGTTCTAGGTTCTTTCGAAAATAATTGTTGAAAACTTATTGTGAAAATGATTTTTATTTGTTATGCTTGACGGGATGTGACCCGCTCCTACGTATCTCCTAGTGCAGTGGAGAATTCAAAGCTACGTAGTTCTTCTGTGTTTGGAAAACGGTTTTTGTTTTTTTATCTTGTTTAATTTGTGAAAATTGAGCTTTCATGATGATCAATTGAGCAAAGGCTCCAAGTGACCACCGCTAGCACTTCATTGTTAATAATCATGCAAGCAAAGGCTTCGCAAGACTACTAACAAAGTTTTTGATTTAGTGAAAATCTTTAGGAAAATTAGGCATTCATGATGATCAATTGAGCAAAGGCTCCAAGTGATCACCACTAGTACCTCGTTGTTAATAATCCTGCAAGCAAAGGCTTCACAAGACTATTGACAAAGTTTTTTAATTTATGAGAAATTATTTTGTTTTGAAGAGAATTAAATTAAAAAAAACGAGAAAGGGGGTGAAATGGTAAAATAAGGGTGTGAATAAAAGGGGAGCTGTATTATTAAAATTGGGGTGTAAAAAGTAGCAGGAAACAGGCCCAGTTTATTTTTTGTTTCTTTTTTTAGTTTGGGCGCCTGTCAACGTGAACGGGCCTAAGACAGGGGAGGCGCATGAATTAAAAACGGGGGTGTAAATGTTAATCTGATATTTTAATTAAATAAAATAAATAAATAAATATAAACCCTAGCTATATAAAGCCAAACCCTAAAAACTAAACCTAATTCCCAAATCCTCTCTTCTCCAGCCGCGCCGCACCCCCACCCCCAAATTGCTCCAACCCTAAAAAAACTCTCTCTCTCTCTCTCAATCATCCGCCTCCCTCCCTCACGCTAAGCTCACCTCCTCCCTACGGCGCCGCACACAACCCTAATCTCTCTATGCTCACCGCCGCTCCCATTCTCCTCCCCTCCTCACGATCGGCTTCTCACCCTTTCCCCTAGCTCTGTTTTTCTTATCCTCACCGAAACTCAGTTTCGATCCTCACCTTCTCCCTCAAACCTAGCTCCTTACGATGACAGCAAAGAAAACGGCATGGAAAACTTGCAAATCGATGGCCACGGGAGGCGAAACTTGCAGATCGACGGCCACGGGTTTTCTTGACTCGCGACGGTGACGGTTGGGCGCGATGGGGATGCAAGGCGGTGCTGGACACTGTGGTTGTGTTTGGTTGAAGATGGAGTTGCGGTGGTGGCTGGCCGGAGCTTCGCCGGAGAAGACGAAGGGCGTGAAGAGGGATGACGAAGACGACGCCAGAGGGGGGGCCATGGTGCAGCGCTGGCGATGGCTACGGCAAAGGATGGAGAAGGGACGGTGAAGCTCGCCGGAGGTCACGGCGGCTCAGGGAAAACGACCACCGCGTATTGTGGTCGGAGGTCAGTCCACGGTTTTATGCATTTTTATGCTCTTAATCTCTTTTTTTTGACTTTTTTCTTCGATCCTTGTTCTGATTTTTATGATTCTTACCTTCCCTAATCTATTTGAAAATAACTTCCTAAGCCCTAATCTTGTTTCTAAAGAAAAACCGAATCAGTTCCTAATTAATTTTTGACATTAATCTATTCCTACATTTTTAAAGACTAATATGTTCTAAACCTCAATTTATTTATTGTATCAAATTGTAAATATAAACAGTTTTGAAAAACTAATCTGTTATAAAAACTCGATGCCTATTAATCTTGATTGATTGTTTTATACATATATACAATTGGGACACTGGTTTCAGGTTAGTAATAAATACGGTTGTTTGCAAAATAATCTATTATGTACAAAACTTGGTAAAGTCTAAAGAAAATAAAACAGTGGTAACCAACCTCTTGTCCAGCTTTTGATTACTCCCTATCGTTTGCTCTGTTATTGCTGAACCATACCCTTGAGTGCTGCTTTGCTTTTCGTTTCACTGCTACTTTGTTTCAGAATTTTCAGGTGTTTGGTTAACTAGGGTTTTTATGTGAAACCTAATCAGTTGGTCCGGATTTCTGTCCCTCTTTTCTCTCTGGACTGAGCTTGTTTATATAGGCAATTTTTAGGCTTAGGAAATTAATTTCTGATTCTAATTTGATTTGTTTTCCTATTTCAGGTATTGGACTCTTGGGCAACAAGAATTAGCCCATGGATCTGCTGCTGTTTGTGTTTTCGTTTTTTCCCTGATTTTTTTGCATTTTCGTTTTTCTATTTTTTGTGTTTTTTAGAATTTATTTTGTAATTTTGGATTTTTTGGATTATTATTATTTTTGTATATTTTTGGATATTTGGACTCCTAAACACTATTAAATTGTAAATGAAATAAACTTTGATTTTTTTTGACATTTTTGGACTCAACAAATTAAATAGACAAAATAAAAATAAACTAGACAAATGCGCTAGAACGAGGCTCAAATAGATCAAATAGGCCCGCTAACGCTAAAAATTAACTAGGAACCACGTTTGTGGGCCCGACTCAAAATGATAAGCCCAATAGTGAGAAAAGCGACTTAAATAAGCCCGCTTAGGTTCAACTATGCCCAAATATGGAGATTAAACTGAAGAATGCGCGAAAAGATCGATCATTCGCACGCATGCCTAGCTTAAGTAACGGTATTTTGACTTAATTGAACGGATAATTGAAATTGGCTTAAATTAAAAAAGGACGCTATTCTAACTACTCAAAATACAAATTAAGTAAAACAATTGGCTAGAAGAAGGCGGACAAAATTGGGGTATAACAGCTGCCCCTCTTTATTTGGATTTTGACAAGGAACATGAATTGGCCGAAACATATTCCGAGGCAAAATAGAAATAAAGAATTCAGAAATTATACCAATTTTGTCTACCTAGAGAAACCTGAGGCAAAAAGGGTAAAACGGGCACTTGGCGTGCAGAAAGCGGTAAACGGGCACTTGGCGTGCAGAAAAGCGGTAAACGGGCACTTGGCGTGCAGAAAAGCGGTAAATGGGCACTTGGCGTGCAGAAAGTGGTAAATGGGCACTTAGCGTGCAGAAAGCGGTAAATGGGCACTTGGCGTGCAGAAAGCGGTAAATTGCCCAGGCTGCCTAAAAACCTGTAATCCTTAAACGGACTCTTAGTGAATCCGAGTTTGCACGTGGCTTTGAGGAGCACGCTTCCTGTTGGCCTTTTCGAGCGACCGGGGGGATCGTCATCAGCTCCGGAACTGATATACTGATCAATGCACGGCGTCCGCTGTATCTTAGGCTTGATACAACTATTCCGTTGAACCTCACATGGGGCTGCGGTCCATCGCGTTGCTCGTACACGATGTGAGACCTGGGCAGAAGGGAGCGATGATCTGTGCTCCAATCCGCAATGCGCGCTTGAGCGCTCTCTTTTCTTTTCTCTCTTTTCTTTTTTCTTTCTGAACTCCCAACTTGGGGGAACATTTTCTGGAATCTGGGGGCGAGGGCTAACACCGAAGTGCTCATCCTCTCTTTGTACCTGTAGCTGAAAATGAACAAATGCATGCAATGCAAATGCCATGATTGCTGTTTTTCTTTTTTCTTATGATGAATGATGAGTTTCTTATTTCGTTTGTCTATGTCGGATGAATGCATGATCTTCTACTGTTCCTATATACTTGATGAATGCAATGATTTTCCTTTTCTTCTCTTGTCTGTACGCAATGCATGATTTTCTTTTTCTTTTGCTTATGAATGCATGATTTTCTACTGTTCTTATATGCTTGATGAATGCAATGCCTGACTTTATCTGTTCTTTTGCTTTTCTCCTCTTCTTTTCTTTTGCTCTTTTTATGAAGTGCAGGTATGCGAATGCAACACTTTGGTGTTTGATGATATGTAATGAAATGGCAGATGACATGCAACGGAAAACTCTTTCTTCTTTGCCTTTTTTCTATGAAGTGTGAATATTGCTGATGAATAACATGAAATGATGAATGACATGGGATGCTTTAGCTTTCTTTTCTTCTATGAGATGCAAGTATGATGTGATGCAACTGTATTGCTTTGATGTTTGAATGCAGATGTATGCGGTGATTGATGCTTTGATGAATGAAATGCTCCTGTTCTAACTTCTGTTTGTTTCTTTTTGCTTCTTCTATGAAATGCAAACATTAATATGATGCAATGCTCTGATGTTTGATGCAATGATTCTTGTTCTTTTTTCTTTTATGGAAATGCTAACGTTAATATGATGCATATGCACTGCTTTAATGTTTGATGATTGAATGACAAAGGAATGCTTGTGAAATGATGAATGATATGGAATGCTGGATGACAGGGAATGTTTTTGTGTTGCTTTTGCGGTTTCTTTTCTTTGTTTTCTTTTTGCTTTCTTTGCTTTTTCTATGGAATATCTGATGCGAAATGTAATGCTCTAATAATGCAATGATTTTGTTCTTTTCCTTTTTTATGAAGTGCGAATATGATGCCAATGCAATGAAAAGATTTCTACTTTTTCTTCTTTACTACTTTCTTCTATGAAATGCGAGTATTAATATGGTGCGTCTGATGAGGAACGTTTTTTCTTTTTACTATGTGATGAATGCACAAAATGTGAAGATGCGAATGTAATGCTTTGATGCATATGCTATAATGCCTAGATGCATGAGGTAAACATTTTTGTGATGATGAGATGCGAGACTTTGAATGCAAGGAATTGAGATGACTATTGCCCATTCTGTTGAAAAATTGAATTTGATTCAAACTCCGGTGTTCTCAAGGTTTTTATTTACAAACAAACTCACTTGTTTTCTCTTTCTTTCCATGATGACTGAATTTTAGATATCACGTAAACAACTTGTGTTCTCTCCTTTGAAGCATTATCTAGTAAGCATGCATAGGAGTGCAAATGTGAATGAATGAGTCAGTTAACTTGGAATTGGTTTAGGGCATGGACATTTATGGCAAGTGAAGGAATGACAGACATGGTTATTGCCGAAGCTTATGAGGGACCAAGAGATACAAGATTGCCCCAATTCAGGTCTTTGACGAGTGAATAACTTGCCCCTGTCTAGTGGTGACAACGACTAGGGGTGTAGAAGATGATGAATTGGGAACGCTTCGGCTCTTGGGATGAAAGCTGGAATGAAAGGGGTTTTGCCTCAACCCACAGAATTTGATGTTGCCCCAGTCAGAATGACAAGGTCTTGTTTAGGATAGTGAGTTGAGAGATTGCCCCGGTGAGGTTTTTATGGGAATGAATGAGGTGAAGGAATGGGAATGCACTTGCCCCACTTTGGAATGATATTGACAACTGGAGTGACATGGGATGGGCATTGAACAGACTTTCCTAAGACTAGGGTGTGCGGGTGGTGAAGAGAATGCCCCAACTTTTGGGTCTGAGTGGTATTCTCAGTGCAAATCTTTGGTTCTCTACTGATGTCTTGACTTTTGGTGCGAAAGAATCCTTACCTGGTGATCACTAAACCTTGTTTTAATGCATCTTGAATGTGTTTTGGAGTGCAAGTCCCTCTTTTTTATTTTGTCAGCTTTCTTTTTTCTGACTGTTCGTTTTTGTTTCCTCAGTTCTCTTTTTTCTGAGGGTTTATTCTTTCTTGATCAGCTTTCTTTTTTTCTGATCGCTTGTTTTTCTTTTGAGCAAACACATTGTACATAGATAAGCTTGTTCGTCCTAAGATTAGAATTCGAGTGAACAAAAGCAACCGGTCATTGATCGGAATGGACTTTTCGGGATTGTGGTGTTTTGTGGAGGAAGGAGGGTTAGGCTTGATGAAGTGTTTGAGGCTAATGGGAGGATGAGTTTTGTTCGGCGTTGATTGACGGTTAATGGTCTATGAGGAAGATGGTTATTGGGCTTGTTTGGGCTCTGTTAAAGCAAATTCGTGTCTCATGGTAGAATGACTAAGGGGTTTGATGTTGAGGCCAAAGGAAGTGTTTGAAGGTTTATGGAATCAGGTGTTGGAATGATGAAGTGTTTGAAGGTTTATTTAGACAAGGATCTCTTGTATTTTGTGGTAACATGTACCAGCTCACCACTTTATTTTCTTTTGTTTTGGGATTTTCATTTTTGAATCCCTTTTTTTTTTGATTCTTTTCCTTCTTCGACTCGGGTGAGCTGATAAAAAGTGATGCACTGTTTTCTTTATTTGGGGTGATCCTTGTCTAGGGTGATTTTTGGATTTTGGTTTTTCTTGGCTCAAGGTGGGTAGGAAAGGGACTTTCTGGGATTTTGGGGTTTTTGAGGAGATGGCCAAACTTCATTTCAAATCCCGATTGCTTATTTCTATAAGACTTAACTTTAGAACAATAATTTATCTATCTTCATGTGTTTGCTCTTTTTTCCTTTTTTGTGCCCTAATTTTTGCCTGGACCGCTCTTTGTGAGTTTTCAGTCCACCGGGCGCTCCTTTTTGCCTAGGCCGCCCTTTGCGGGTTTACAACCTAGCGAGCTTGTTTTCTTGTTTATTATATTATTATTATTGTTTTTTTGAGAGACTTGCACTGAAGGAATATGATATTAATCAAGGGGAATTAATGATAACAGACTTGCCCCAGCATGGAGGACTTGAACCAAAAGTCAAATACGCACTGATGGGGAGAATATGCACTTTATGGGTGGACGGGGCGGGACTAGACTTGGACGGGAAACTGTGGTAAGGGAGGAAAACCAACGGACTCAAACAAGAGAATGTACTCATAGCATGCACGCTCATTAGAAGAATGCTTCACAGAGAGTTAACATCAGTTAAAAATTTGTTTTTTCTTTGATACACTATTTCAGTCTTTTGTCATGGAATGGATGGGATGCAGTGCTTTTGAAAAACTGAGTGCCTTGGAACACCTTGAGTTTGCAACCAAGTAAGGATAAACTTTTTCAAAAAGGATGATTGTTTCGCAAGAACGTCTCGCTTCTCATCACAACTCTTATTTTATGCAATGAATGAATGAACAAATTATGATATGCAAGTATGATGCAAATGCGTGGAGAATGACCACTCGAAGAGTGTGGTTTATTCTAAATAATTTTGTTATTTTTAATGCAAGACAAAATATGGAATGCCAATGCGAATGATGCAAGAATGGTGCCCCTTTTTTTCAAAATGATTTTTGATTTTGATTTTTTTATTTTTTAGAGGCGAGACAAAGTACGAAATACCAATGCCCTTTTTTTTTCTTTTGAATGATGAAAGATGCAGGAATGATGCTTCTTTTTTTTTTTAAATGATGATTTTTTTTTTAGAGGCAAGGCAAAGTATGAAATGCCAATGCCCCTTCCTTTTTTGAAAGATGCATGTATGGATGAATGATGTATTTGAACCAAAGTGATGAGGTTAATGAAATGGTGCATGAATGCTACATGATGATTTTTATTCATGATTATGAATGAGATGCTTTCTTGTTTTCATTTTTTGTGCAATGAAATGCATGATACTCACAATGATTTTCTTTTTTTGTTTTTTAGTTTTGGAACATGATTTTGAAAATTATTTGGAGATGCAAATGATTTATTGAAAAAAAGGTTTTAGAAAAATGTGCTTGACGGGGTATGACCCGTTCCTACGTATCCCCATTGTAATGAGGAATCAAAGCTTACGTAGTTCTACTGTGTCTTTTTTGAAATAATGCTTATGCATGGATGTCTCATCTTGGATGAACTTGACGAGGATTTTTTTTTGCATGATTATAAATGAAATGCTTATGCTATGCAGATGATAATTGTTTTTTTTTTGTTTTATCTTTATGTAATGAAAGGGAATGCAAGATGAATTTTTTTTTTCAAACTTTTGTTAGATGCAAATGCAATGGTGCGAAACGATGTGAATGCGAAATGATGTGGATGCGATATGATGTGGATGCGAAATGATGTGTCATTTACATAAAAAGAGGGTAAGAAAATAAGGATATTATTTTCTACGATTTTTTGAAATAGAGTTTAAGAAAAAGGAATGCCTAAACTAATGCAACAAACAAAGGCGTGCCCCCGTGTCCTACAAAGGGTGGGAATCCTAGGGTCTAAAGTCGACGAAAGGGGTAATCCTCCCATGTAGGTTCTAATCACTTCCTTACAATGGCAACCAAGAGCTAAAGTCTCTCTCATGATGGCACCCACAAATGTAGAAAGCTACCGAGTGTGAGGCATCATGACAAAGCGCACTCTTGGGCGGAACTTTCATGAGAGCCATACAGACAAAGGTCTACGAATGGCAGTCACTAATCGTTCCCACTCTCCTAGGTTTTTGTTCAGACCTTGGGTTTTAGGCCCCACTCAATGCTCACAAGTATATGATGTGAAGTGTGTGTCGAGGGTACGACACCTAGGAACAACTACCCTTCCCCACCTGCAAATGAAAATCCAGAGCAGTCCAGACAAATAGCATGTTGTTTATCCTAGGGTTCAATATCGATCCAATATAAACTAATCTAGGGTGCCAATAACAATGCACTACTTACCTCAAGAAAGGGAGCAAAGAAGAAGGGGACATGATAAGAAAGGGGAAGTATGCATGTGCTTACCATAGGAAAGGGAGAAGAGAAGAAGGGGACATGATAAGAAAGGGGAAGAAATGCATGAGGTAACTAAGCAAAGAAGTAACTATCTATTGCAAAAGCAAACATAGAATAAGAATGCACATGGATGTAACATGCTTATGAAAAAGGAAGAAGAAGAGAGGCAAAGCAAGATATTCAAATCAATCATATAAACCACACATTTAATTAATTAGGCTTGACCCACTTTTGAAAAAAAATGTTTTTTTTTTGGTTTCCCCAGTGAAGTCGCCAGCTGTTGCGCCCGAAAAAGTCCCCGAGGGAGAACCTTCCTCGTTTACAACTTTTCTAAAAAACAATGAAGCCGCCACCAATATTTATTAAGGAAAATATTAGGAAAACCTTTTTGGAAAGCGATTGGTCTTGCAAAACTAGAGAATAGGGTTCGGGGGTCGGTTACGCGCGGGGAAGGTATTAGCACCTCACACGTCCTCTCTACTGAGAGGGAACCTTTAATTAAATGTGTGGTTTTGGTGTGTTGATTTGAAAAATACCTAATTTGCCTCTTTATTTCTTATTGAAAATGAATTAAAGAACTTAATAATTTTTTTTATTTTTGGCGAGAAAAGAGGAAAAAGGGGTTTCTAGAAAGAAGTGCTTGACGGGACATGGCCCGCTCCTAC
Organism: Astragalus membranaceus; assembly: GCA_039519185.1. Classification (NCBI taxonomy): domain Eukaryota; kingdom Viridiplantae; phylum Streptophyta; class Magnoliopsida; order Fabales; family Fabaceae; genus Astragalus; species Astragalus membranaceus. The sequence continues at coordinate 62,606,021 of CM076846.1, read as the reverse complement.
GTATCTCCCGGTGCGATGGAGAATTCAAAGCTACGTAGTTCTTGGGTAGGAAAATGTTTGTGTGTTTGGTGTTTTTTAATATAGGGGTTTTAGGATTGTGTGATCTGTGTTGAAGGACCACTGGGGGTCTGAAGGGCCGCTGGGGGCTGAAGGAGCGCTGGGGCTCTGAAGGACCACAGTTCACTTATCCTAAAACAATGATTAACCCGGCCGTACGACCGACTTAATCCCCTACTTTGAAAATAAGATTTTTGATTTTTGAAAGAGATGTGTTTGTATTTTTATTTAGAAATTATTTATTTTTGCGCTTGACAGGGGCGTGGCCCTGCTCCTACGTATCTCCGGGTGGAGAATCAAAGGCGACGTAGTTCTAGGTTCTTTCGAAAATAATTGTTGAAAACTTATTGTGAAAATGATTTTTATTTGTTATGCTTGACGGGATGTGACCCGCTCCTACGTATCTCCTGGTGCAGTGGAGAACTCAAAGCTACGTAGTTCTTCTGTGTTTGGAAAACGGTTTTTGTTTTTTTATCTTGTTTAATTTGTGAAAATTGAGCTTTCATGATGATCAATTGAGCAAAGGCTCCAAGTGACCACCGCTAGCACTTCATTGTTAATAATCATGCAAGCAAAGGCTTCGCAAGACTACTAACAAAGTTTTTGATTTAGTGAAAATCTTTAGGAAAATTAGGCATTCATGATGATCAATTGAGCAAAGGCTCCAAGTGATCACCACTAGTACCTCGTTGTTAATAATCCTGCAAGCAAAGGCTTCACAAGACTATTGACAAAGTTTTTTAATTTATGAGAAATTATTTTGTTTTGAAGAGAATTAAATTAAAAAAAACGAGAAAGGGGGTGAAATGGTAAAATAAGGGTGTGAATAAAAGGGGAGCTGTATTATTAAAATTGGGGTGTAAAAAGTAGCAGGAAACAGGCCCAGTTTATTTTTTGTTTCTTTTTTTAGTTTGGGCGCCTGTCAACGTGAACGGGCCTAAGACAGGGGAGGCGCATGAATTAAAAACGGGGGTGTAAATGTTAATCTGATATTTTAATTAAATAAAATAAATAAATAAATATAAACCCTAGCTATATAAAGCCAAACCCTAAAAACTAAACCTAATTCCCAAATCCTCTCTTCTCCAGCCGCGCCGCACCCCCACCCCCAAATTGCTCCAACCCTAAAAAAAACTCTCTCTCTCTCTCTCAATCATCCGCCTCCCTCCCTCACGCTAAGCTCACCTCCTCCCTACGGCGCCGCACACAACCCTAATCTCTCTATGCTCACCGCCGCTCCCATTCTCCTCCCCTCCTCACGATCGGCTTCTCACCCTTTCCCCTAGCTCTGTTTTTCTTCTCCTCACCGAAACTCAGTTTCGATCCTCACCTTCTCCCTCAAACCTAGCTCCTTACGATGACAGCAAAGAAAACGGCACGGAAAACTTGCAAATCGATGGCCACGGGAGGCGAAACTTGCAGATCGACGGCCACGGGTTTTCTTGACTCGCGACGGTGACGGTTGGGCGCGATGGGGATGCAAGGCGGTGCTGGACACTGTGGTTGTGTTTGGTTGAAGATGGAGTTGCGGTGGTGGCTGGCCGGAGCTTCGCCGGAGAAGACGAAGGGCGTGAAGAGGGATGACGAAGACGACGCCAGAGGGGGGGCCATGGTGCAGCGCTGGCGATGGCTACGGCAAAGGATGGAGAAGGGACGGTGAAGCTCGCCGGAGGTCACGGCGGCTCAGGGAAAACGACCACCGCGTATTGTGGTCGGAGGTCAGTCCACGGTTTTATGCATTTTTATGCTCTTAATCTCTTTTTTTTGACTTTTTTCTTCGATCCTTGTTCTGATTTTTATGATTCTTACCTTCCCTAATCTATTTGAAAATAACTTCCTAAGCCCTAATCTTGTTTCTAAAGAAAAACCGAATCAGTTCCTAATTAATTTTTGACATTAATCTATTCCTACATTTTTAAAGACTAATATGTTCTAAACCTCAATTTATTTATTGTATCAAATTGTAAATATAAACAGTTTTGAAAAACTAATCTGTTATAAAAACTCGATGCCTATTAATCTTGATTGATTGTTTTATACATATATACAATTGGGACACTGGTTTCAGGTTAGTAATAAATACGGTTGTTTGCAAAATAATCTATTATGTACAAAACTTGGTAAAGTCTAAAGAAAATAAAACAGTGGTAACCAACCTCTTGTCCAGCTTTTGATTACTCCCTATCGTTTGCTCTGTTATTACTGAACCATACCCTTGAGTGCTGCTTTGCTTTTCGTTTCACTGCTACTTTGTTTCAGAATTTTCAGGTGTTTGGTTAACTAGGGTTTTTATGTGAAACCTAATCAGTTGGTCCGGATTTCTGTCCCTCTTTTCTCTCTGGACTGAGCTTGTTTATATAGGCAATTTTTAGGCTTAGGAAATTAATTTCTGATTCTAATTTGATTTGTTTTCCTATTTCAGGTATTGGACTCTTGGGCAACAAGAATTAGCCCATGGATCTGCTGCTGTTTGTGTTTTCGTTTTTTCCCTGATTTTTTTGCATTTTCGTTTTTCTATTTTTTGTGTTTTTTAGAATTTATTTTGTAATTTTGGATTTTTTGGATTATTATTATTTTTGTATATTTTTGGATATTTGGACTCCTAAACACTATTAAATTGTAAATGAAATAAACTTTGATTTTTTTTGACATTTTTGGACTCAACAAATTAAATAGACAAAATAAAAATAAACTAGACAAATGCGCTAGAACGAGGCTCAAATAGATCAAATAGGCCCGCTAACGCTAAAAATTAACTAGGAACCACGTTTGTGGGCCCGACTCAAAATGATAAGCCCAATAGTGAGAAAAGCGACTTAAATAAGCCCGCTTAGGTTCAACTATGCCCAAATATGGAGATTAAACTGAAGAATGCGCGAAAAGATCGATCATTCGCACGCATGCCTAGCTTAAGTAACGGTATTTTGACTTAATTGAACGGATAATTGAAATTGGCTTAAATTAAAAAAGGACGCTATTCTAACTACTCAAAATACAAATTAAGTAAAACAATTGGCTAGAAGAAGGCGGACAAAATTGGGGTATAACAGTCATGGCTACAGTTTTGGAAGTGAGATTTGAAGAAGATGAAAGCTTGGGATTTTTGGTTAAGATTGAGAGAGTAGAAGAGTTTGTAACTGGTGAGAGAAATGGGAGAGTAGATGGCGGTTTTATCTATGGAAGAGAGGAGTTATGGGAAAATGAGATGAGATATTAAAGTAAGTGACCGTTGTGGCTTGATTGATGGAGAGAGAGAAAGAGAGAGTGACTGACTTGATAGAAAACGTGCGCAGAGCTGTGAAGAAGCGACTGCTTAGTGCCACGTCACTCTTGCACTTTTTGAGAATTTTGACTTTTCTAACAACGCCACGCAGCAAACGCTATAGCGCTAGCGACACAACAGACGCTATAGCATCAACTGCTACCACAACAACTTCAGATGATATCTTCACACTCCACAAAATTCACTCCTGCACAAAAATAGCATTACAACACAAAAATAGTTGGTTAAAAAGCATGGGTTGCCTCCCAAGAGCGCTTGCTTTAAGAGTCTTCATCCAGACTTCCTCTTTTGTTAGAGGTTTTGAGTTCAATTGTGGTCTTTTCCCTAAACACATGTTCACCATGGTACTGCTTCACTCTTTGTCCATTCACCTTGAAGGTGGTATTGGTTGCTTCATCAAACAAGTCCACAGCACCATGTGGGTATAATTTCACCAATTTGAATGGGCCTGACCATCTGGATTTTAGCTTCCCAGGAAACAGTTTAAGTCTTGAATTAAAAAGAAGAACCATCCCTCCTTCAACCAACTCTCTTCTTTGGATCTTGTGGTCATGCCAAACCTTGGTCTTCTCCTTGTAAATTGCTGTATTTTCATAAGCAAAGTGCCTAATCTCTTCAAGCTCATTCAGTTGTAATAGCCTAGCTTCACCTGCCCTATCATGGCCAAAGTTGAGCTTTTTAATAGCCCAATGAGCTTTGTGTTGCAATTCAATAGGGAGATGGCAAGCCTTGCCATATACAAGCCTGTAAGGTGACATTCCCAATGGTGTTTTGAAGGATGTCCTATAGGCCCATAAAGCATCATCCAAGTGTAGTGACCATTCCTTTCTTGCAGAACCCACCATCTTCTCAAGCATCCACTTGATTTCTCTATTAGACAATTCTGCTTGACCACTTGTTTGAGGGTGGTAGGCAGTGGCAATCTTATGCTTGACTCCATATTTTGCTAAGAGAGTCTCAATTAGCTTGTTGCAAAAATGAGAGCCCTCATCACTGATGATAGCTCTTGGAGTTCCAAATCTAGTGAAAATGTTCTTCTGAAGGAATTTGCTTACTGACTTAGCATCATTGTTAGGCAAGGCTATAGCTTCAACCCACTTTGATACATATTCAACTGCCACAATGATGTATAGGTTGCCATGAGAAGGAGGAAAATGTCCCATGAAATCCATTTCCCAAACATCAAAGAGTTCAATCTCTAAGATGTTGGTTAAAGGAATTTCATGTGTGGTTATATTTCTTTTGCAGGTTAGGTTTTGATGATGATGTGTTCGAAGTCAAAATGACAAGCAGGTTAGGTTTTGATGATGATGTGTTCAAAGCGGCAAATGACAAAGCGGAAATCCAAGGCAAACAAGACTCAAGAAGTAAGGGTAGTCTCTAGGGTTTGGGTCGTGTCTTAGGATATCTTGTAAGCCGCTTTTGAGAGTCAGCTCAACTCATCTCACAATCTCATAGCCTTCATCTTGTCTAAACGCATGCATGCATAGGTAAGGCACGTAACATGAGAAAGTGTTTTTTGCATAATTATGAGCTTATTGCAAACAAGCACAAAATCGATTCATGGCTTCTTCCCTAAAGAAGAAAATCGATTTTGAGCCTGTTCCTCTTAAAGAAGCAAATCGATTCCTCTCTTGTTTTTGTGAACTACATAATCGATTCATAGCCTATCATTTTAAAGAGTAAAATCGATTTCCATCTTCCTTCCTCTAATTAAAGAATCGATTTGCATCTTCCTTATTTAATTAAAATCGATTTCCCACCTTTTCCCTAAAGCAAATCGATTTCATTCCTTAGAAGCAATTAATCGATCACTTGTTCCTATTTCAAAGCCAAGAATCGATTTACATTCTAAACTCTTTTAAGCCAACAATCGATTCTCTACTTAGTGTCATCTCATTCAACGGTCATATTTTTCCTAAGCCTATAAATAGGACTTAGTGTTTCTCAGAAAAAGGCAACCCATTCTTACGCTCACGCTGAAACGCAAAACTAAACCCTAGCACACACACCTCTGTTCTTCAAGTATTTTTCATCTGTCAGAGCTGATTTCTCTCAAGGGTTAGGTTGGGTTGGTGATCTTCAAGTTGTGTAATCTGCCTTCATAAGAGGTATTTTGGTTTTTCAATTTGTATTTGTTTTACGGTGTATTTGGTACTAGAGAGTGGGGTATCTCTCTAGGGTTGTTCACAGTACTAGGGAGTGAGGTATCTTTTTAGGGTTGCTGTTTGTACTAGGGAGTGGGGTATCTCTCTAGGGTTATTGGTTGTAACAAGGGTGGGGTATCTCTTGTTGTTGCTGTTGTGGTAGATTTGAGGGCTCTTCATAGGTGGGGGTATCCTAGGAGAAGAGTGCCTGAGTCTGTAAAGGTTTCTAAAGCACCTGTAAGCTTTGTTGTGTTTAGTGGAAAATCTCACAAGGGTGTGAGGACTGGACGTAGGTCACTAGGAGGTGACCGAACCAGTATAAAAATTTGTGTTCTTTACTACTTTATTTTCAGTTTTTCGTTTCTCGTTAATTCGTTCCATAAACCTGCGCGAAAATAAATCAAGTCGTTAAAGGGGACTTAAATTTTTAAAATCTCAATTGACCCCCCTCTTGAGACTGAAGCCACTTGGTAACATCATGTTTGTTAGAAATGTTCCCTGTCCTCTGACACCTATCACACCTCTTAACCATATCTTGAGCATACTTGAACAATGTAGGCCAGTAATACCTTGATTGCAGCACCTTAGCAGCTGTTCTTGTTCCCCCAAAGTCCCCACCACAAGGTGCAGCATGGCAATGCTGTAGCACTTGGTATTGTTCTTCTTCTGCAAGGCACCTTCTTATTAATTGGTCTTGACATTTCAAATAAAGGAAGGGTTCACCTCAGTAGTACTGTTTTACTGTGTGGAAGAACTTCTTTTTCTGCTGGTGATTCATGTCTGCAGGCATCATTTTGCTAACCAGATAGTTTACAATATCAGCAAACCAAGGTGCTGCAGCATCAGACGCTATAGCACATGGTGTTGTCACAGTTACTGCTAACAACTTTTCATCTGGGAAGTATTCTTTGATTTCACCACCTGTTGTACCTGCATTTTCTCCTTCCAATCTAGATAGATGGTCTGCAACTTGGTTCTCCACCCCCTTTTTATCACGGATTTCCATATCAAATTCTTGGAGGAGGAGAACCCATCTAATTAGCCTTGGCTTTGCATCTTTTTTTGAGATCGAGTACTTGATGGTAGAGTGATCTGTGAAAACAATGACTTTTGTGCCAACCAAGTATGTTCTAAACTTGTCAAATGCAAAGACAACAGCCAATAACTCTTTTTCAGTGACTGTATAATTTAATTGAGCTTCTACAAGTGTTTTACTGGCATAATAAATTGAAGGAAAAACCTTATCATACCTTTGCCCCAACACTGCTCCAACAGCATAATCTCTGGCATCACACATGAGCTCAAAAGGTTTACTCCAGTCAGGTGCTACAATGACTGGTGAAATCACTAGAGCTTTCTTCAATTTTTGAAAGGCTTCTAGGCATGGTTTATCAAAGACAAAAGTCGTGTCATGCTGTAGCAGCTGACACAAAGGCTTTGAGATTTTAGAAAAATCTTTGATGAACCTCCTATAGAATCCCGCATGACCAAGAAAGCTTCTGACACCCTTAACACTTGTAGGAGGAGGTAGTTTCTCTATGACTTCAATCTTTGCTCTGTCCACTTCCAATCCCTTCTTGGAAATTCTGTGCCCCAAAAAATCCCCTCTTGCACCCTAAAGTGGCATTTTTCCCAATTGAGAACTAGGTTTGTTTCTTCACATCTAATCAGAATCTCCTCTAAATTGGCCAAACACACTTGAAATGTCTCCCCAAACACAGAGAAGTCATCCATGAAGACTTCCATGGATTTTTCAATAAAATCTGAGAAGAAAGCCATCATGCATCTTTGGAAAGTTGCAGGGGCATTACACAGTCCTAATGGCATTCTTCTAAAAGAAAATGTGCCATAAGGACATGTGAATGAAGTCTTTTGTTGATCTTCAGGAACTATTGCTATTTGATTGTAGCCAGAATAGCCATCTAAAAAGCAATAGAATTTCTTTCCTGCAAGCCTATCCAACATTTGGTCAATAAATGGGAGAGGGAAATGATCCTTCTTTGTAGACTTGTTGAGCTTTTTGTAGTCCATACAAATTCTCCACCCTGTAACTGTTCTTGTTGGTATCAATTCATTCTTGTCATTGGTGATCACTGTCACGCCCCCTTTCTTTGGAACACACTGCACAGGACTCACCCATGCACTATCACTGATAGGGTAGACAATGCCTGCATCTAGCCACTTAATTATTTCTTTCTTTATCACCTCCTTCATTATAGGGTTAAGCCTTCTCTGCCCTTCAATGCTGTTCTTGGAATTCTCATCCAAGACAATTCTGTGCATGCTGATAGTTGGACTAATCCCCTGAATATCAGACACTTGCCACCCAATTGCCTTTTTATGTCTCTTTAGTGTATTAATGAGATCATGCTCTTGATCATTTGAGAGATCAGAAGCAAAGATCACAGGTAAGGTGTCATTTTCCCCTAAATAGACATACTTCACAGTCAATTCTTCTAGCCCAAACCTCTTTCACAGTCAATTCTTCTTCTTGAATTGCTCCTTCTTCAACAAGTTCATGTTTCTCATTGTTGTCCAAAATCATTCCCAAATGGTCATTTCTTTTAGGAAAATGTTTATGGACCATTTGGTCAAGAGAGACCACAAATGAGCACTCTTCTGTGTTTGCTTCAGGAAACTTCAAAGCATTGAGAACATTGAACTTGACTTCTTGATCATTGACCCTCATGGTCAACTCTCCTTTCTACACATCAATCAGTGTCTTCCCAGTAGCTAGGAATGGTCTTCCTAAAATGATAGACACCTCCTTATCTGCATCAAAATCCAAAATAGCAACATCCACAGGGAAAACAAATTTGTCAACTTTGATTAGCACATCTTCTAGTATCCCTTCAGGATAGGAAAGAGTCCTATCGACTAACTGAAGGGTTACAGAAGTAGGTCTGGCAGTTCCTAACCCAATTGCATGTATATGGACTTAGGCATCAAGTTAATACTTGCTCCTAAATCGCATAAGGCACGACCAGAATAAAAATCTCCAATGGGGCAGGGTATTGTGAAACTGCCACGATCCTTAAGCTTTCTTGGAAGTTTGTTTTGCATAATCATGCTACATTCCCCAGTCATTGCTACAGTTTCAAATTCCCCCAATCTTCTTCTTTTGGTGAGGACATCTTTCATAAACTTAGCATAGTTGGGCTTCTGTTGGAGAGCCTCCACCAAGGGAACATTGATATGTAGTTGTTTCAGCACCTCTAGAAATTTGTTGAATTGCTTGTCCTCCCGTGCCTTCTTTAATCTTTGAGGATAAGGAGGATCAGGATATTCTGGAACAAGCTTTGATGATGGAGCAGACGCTTTGTCAGATGCTACAGCGTCAGCTGCTATAGCGCCTGAAGAATTTGTTTCTTTTTCAGATTTTTTATTTTTTTTCTTTTTCTGTTGTTCCATCACCTGAGATAGCTGATGGCCCTTGCAAATCTTTCTCACTTCTCAAAGATATAGCCTTGCAATGTTCTTTACCTGCAGCATTAGAAGTTGAAACTTTAGTAGTGGAAGGTAGGGATCCACTAGGCCTCTGGGTAAGAACATTGACTATCTGCCCAATCTGGGTCTCCAAATTCTTGATAGAAGCTTCATGAGTCTGCAAAGTTGTTTTACAGTCACTCATGAAACTTTTCAACAAATTCTCCATAGAGTTATCCATAGTTGGAGTAACTTGCCTTTGATGATTCTGAGCAGGGAATCCTGGTGGTGCAGCAGGAGCGTTTGAGCTTGTTGCTGCAGCATTATTACCACCCCATCTGAAAGTAGGGTGATTCTTCCAGCCAGGATTATAAGTGTTTGAATAGGGGTTGTTATTATTGTTGTATCCCACAAAATTGACAGAAACAGGATTGGATGAACATTCTTGATAGAGATGGGCTCCTCCACAATATACACAACTGGTTTCTCCTGGAGAGGCTTGTTCAATCACAGCAACAGTGGACTATGTAGCCGCTACAGCGTCAGATGCTATAGCGCCAGGGGTACTGTTGACTCATCATCACATGTATATTTTCGTACAGTTTATAGCCAAAATGTCTGTCATTTGAGTCTTATTTCTGTCAATTGCCAAAAGATTTGGCATAGTTTTAGTTTTATGTAATAGGATTGAAATGTAATTGCAGTGGAAGATTTTCGATTCGATGTGGCATTTACTAGCGAACCAGACACTTGCCTAGTGACGAAACAGAGAAAAGAAGGAAGGAAAGGATCAGACAGCCTTCGCACCAGCGACCAAGAACGGTCACATTGCGACCAAGCAATTCTGCAAGCCATCGCCTCGCGATGGGCTCGGGTCGCCTCGCGACCAATGGCAGAATGTTTCAGTAAAAATAAGTTTTTGCGCATTTTGGAAGGACACTTCGTTTTGGGAGCAGTCCTAGGGTTTGGAGTAGCAGCTGGGGGAGAATTTGGAGGCTTTCCTACACCTTGGGAACAAGGGTTTGAAGGTTCTAATGGATTCCTACTTATGTAATCTTCTCCTACTCTTGATTTTTACTCCTAAGATGTTGTCTATCTAGTTTCTTTTGATAAGAGAGAGATGACTCTCCTCAAAACTCTCATATGAATTCTTTGCTATGATCAACTCAGTTTTTGTTTAATTTATCAATTTCCTATGCCTCTATTCTTAATGCTTACAATTACATATGATAGTTGTATTGATTTAGGGTGTATGATCACCATAGGGATATGGGTTTGTATTCTTGATTTGGGGTTTTAGGTCACATACTTGATGATCATAGGAATATGGAATTGGGTTTGTGAATTCTTTATTTCTCATGTTTAATGCTTTGCCTATTGTTGAATCACTTAAGGAATTAGGGTTTCTCAATTAGGGAAAAGGGGTTTTGAGGCAAGGGGTTGTCCTTAACCTAAATTAGTGAATTGAATCTGGTAAATTGGATAATTACTTGAGATTGATTGAAGGTCATGTGATAGCATAGGGGAGGGGAGTCATTCCCTAATCGCTTTTACCTTACTTATTTTATAAACGCTCAATTTCGCTGTTACTTTACAAATTACTGTTAATTTACTTTTATTCCGATTGTCACTACTAAGAATTAATAAACTTGCCTATTGATATTGAATCCAATCCCTGTGGATACGGCCGGTTCTTACCGTTTTTACTATTACTTGCAATGTTTCGGTACACTTGCCGAAATTTTAACAAGTTTTTGGCGCCGTTGCCGGGGATTGTTGATTTCATTGTCAACAAGGCAAAGGAGTTAATTCTTAGTTGTTTTAATTTTACGTTTAAATTGTTACTGTTATTTTATTTTATTTTTAGTTTTCTATTTAGATACTTAGTTATTGTGTTGGACTTGTTGACGGTTTGTTTAGTGTTTCAGTGTGTTGTTTACGCGGGGGCAAAGTTCGCAAGAATTGTTGTTTGACCCAGAGATTGAAAAAAAAAACAGAAAAGGCAAACCGGAAGAAAGCCAGGTGAAATCTTTGTAAACCATGGAGTCCACACTACAGTCACTTCGTTGTGATTTTTGTGGAGAACCACATTTAAATGGCAATTGTGTGACACACACTTATTGTGATTTTTGTGGGGAGGATCTCGTGTATTGCAATTGTGAGCCAGAGTGGACAACTGTTGTGGGTTATTTTCACTGGTTAGCGGATATAAAACTTCTTCAGCTAAGTATTGACCAACCACATCACTCGCGTTGTGATTTTTGTGGGGGGCATCATCTGAATGGAAATTGTAAGGAGTTTTATTCTACTACAAATGTAGAACAAGATGAACATGCCTCAACAAAAGAAGAATCTTGGGAGAATAAGGAAGATATGGAAGAAGAAAAGATTGAACGGGAGGATCACATAGTTTGGAGGGAAGCTCAAAATTCCCAATGTTGGGAAGGTGTGAAAATCCAACAAGAAATAACCCAACAAATCATTTTCCCTACTAATCTTTCGAGCAGCAAGGAAAGAAGTGAAGAGCTTGATCGATATTTAGATTCCTTCTATGCCTTGTTCGTCATCCTTCACCTTGAGAGGGTATGGAAGCATCTGCAATTATACTTCAAGTTCATGATGTTCTTGCCCCAGAAACGAAAGAAGAAGGATGATGTGTTCTTTGTGTCATATATTCCACCTTGATAGTGGAATTGCAGACGTCAAGCTTAGGACGATAAACAAGCGCTTCATGGGAGGCAACCCATGGTAGAGGTAGTTGCTTTTGAATTTTGGTATGCTGTTATGACTTTTACATTGATTATGATGCACCACAACTTTGAAATCATTCTCTGTTGGTGGTTGTTTAGCTCTAACATGTTTTGCAGCTGCCATGTGATTACTTTCAAATCAGATTTTATCCTCAGGTACTATCAGTGGCCAAGACAAAAGTTGAGTAAGATCTAGATCATCTGTGGGCAAGTTCTCGAGAGTTCCATCTCTTACAATCCCAGCCGTGAGGTTTGAGCCCAAACACTTTTATCATTAATTGTGTGTTTATTCCTTGCTTGCATTATTTTGCAGAACTTGAACTAGTGCTTAACTATCTTGCATGTGATTTACATTCACACTGAGGCAATTCTTTTTGGAACCCCTGAGCCTTTCAAGCCACCTAATAAGTATCTATCATTTGTTTGCCCCTCTGAGCCTAATTGTTATTTTTATATTTTTTTCTGCAAATCAAATGCCTAGTTGTTTCTTAACTTGGAGTTAGGTAGACAAAAGTATGAGTGTGGGAAAAATTCTAAGTTTGGGGTTGCTCATGGAATAGCAACAATCTAAGTTTGGAGTGGTATACAAGAGAAAGGAACATATAAAAGAAATATATATATATATATATATATATATATATATATATATATATATATATATACACACACAAACAAACAAAAAAAATAATAAAAAAATAATATATGATTTTCCTTCTCTTGTGGAATGCTTATCGGAAAATGGTGAGTAAGTGTGATTGTTCGAACTTGACATAGAGAGAAGTAGGCCTAACTCCAAATTGTAACCTACTTATCCAAATACTATCCACCCTTACCTAAGCCCCGTTACAACCTTTAAGTCCTCAAATAGTGTGTGTGCATATCATGTGTATTGACTGTATAGAACTTGTTCAAGCCTATGAAACGATGGTGCAAGTATTGTGAATTGAGTGAATACCTTAGACACCTCGAAAGAGAGAAACACTAGTGAGATATGTGAAAAAAAGAGAGGATTTGAGATTGCTTGCCTGCCTATGATCTTGTGTTTTCCAATTCAATTGTCTTGCTACTATATTATGTTGGATGATATCTTCTGATGAGTTGAAGGATCTAGTGGTGTGTGAAATATGTGAAAGCTGAATAACAAGTTGCCACGGCCTGAATTGAGTGATTGCTTGAGGACAAGCAATAATCTAAGTTTGGGGTTGTGCTGACTCATCATCACATGTATATTTTCGTACAGTTTATAGCCAAAATGTCTGTCATTTGAGTCTTATTTCAGTCAATTGCCAAAAGATTTGGCATAATTTTAGTTTTATGTAATAGGATTGAAATGTAATTGCATTGGAAGATTTTCGATTCGATGTGGCGTCTACTAGCGAACCAGACACTTGCCTAGTGACGAAACGGAGAAAAGAAGGAAGGAAAGGATCAGACAGCCTTCGCACCAGGGACCAAGAACAGTCACAACGCGACCAAGCAATTCTGCAAGCCATCGCCTCGCGATGGGCTCGGGTCGCCTTGCGACCAATGGCAGAATGTTTCAGTAAAAATCAGTTTTTGCGCGTTTTGGAAGGGCACTTCGTTTTGGAGCAGTCCTAGGGTTTGGAGCAGGAGCTGGGGGCAAATTTGGAGGCTTTCCTACACCTTGGGAATAAGGGTTGAAGGTTCTGTTGCGCCCGAAAAAGTCCCCGAGGGGATCTTTCTTCGTTTACAACTTTTTGAAAATCAATGAAGTCGCCACCAATATTTTTTATAAGGAAAATATTGAAGAAAAACATTTTGGAAAGCGGATGGCCTTTTGGTAAACCGGAAAATTTGGGTTCGGGGGTCGGTTAAGCATAGGGAAGGTTTTAGCACCCTACGCCTCCTTTCTACCGAAAGGGAACCTTTAATTAAAAGTGTGCTTTTAAGTGCGGATTTGGAAAATACTTAAATTTGCCCTTTTTTCGAAAAGCGAATGGAAAGACTTAATGAAAATTTTTATTTTTGGCAAAAAGTGTTTGTTGTTTTTTTTTAGGGAAAGAAAAAAAGGTTTTTAGTTTATTGTGCTTGACGAAGGATATCCGCTCCTACGTATCTCCCGGTGCGATGGAGAATTCAAAGCTACGTGGTTCTGGTTTGTCCTAAAAAGGTTTTTGTTTTTTAGTCTGTTTAGATGAGTTTTCGCAATAGGAGTGAGGATTCGCGATGACCAAACAACAACGGTTTAGAGTGGCCGCGCTACTAACTCTTATGAAAATGAATTATCATTAATGACCAAACGGCAACGGCGCGAGTGATGATTAATGATAATCGGTTTTTATTTTGAGCATTGAAAAGGTTTTCGTAATTGAAGGAGAGCGTTTGTGAGGACCAAACAACAACGGTTTAGAGTGGCCACACTACTAGCTCCCACAGGAATGAAATCATCACCCACAATCAAACGGCAACGGCGCGAGTGATCATTAGCGATGATTAGTTTTGATTTCGACGTTTGAAAAGGTTTGTTTTTGAAAAGTGTTTTCGTTGATTTTAATTGGAGAGAACGTCGCGATGAAAGGAATTTGCAATTGGATTGATTTTTGTTCGGGGAAACATTTATCCATCATTTCAAAAAAAGGTTTGAGAAAAAAATAAGTTCGTTTAGGGAAAAGAAAATGAAACGAAAGAAAAAGAAAAGGGGGTGCAGCAGTAAAATAAGGGTGTAAATAAAAGGAGGGGCGTATTGTTAAAATGGGGGGTGCGAACAGTGAATCCAGCTTATTTTTGTAAGCTGGGCTGCGCAGAAAAAGAGATCGTGGGCTTCAAAAAAAAGGGGGGGGGGGGCGAACTGAGTAAAGTGCAGGGGCGTAAATAGAGATCTGAAAATAAAAAAAAAGACGTGAAAAGACAAAAATGCCCCTGCTGTTTATACTATAAATACCTAACATAAGAGGAAACCGTAGTTCTTCACTTTCCTCTTCTCCGCGGCGCCCCACCCCAAAATAACCAAAACCCTAAAAAATTTTCCTTTCTCTCCTCAATGCGCCGTGCGAACTCCTCCCTCTCCCCTCACACCGTTTCATCCTCCCTCTCCACCATGGCTTCGCCTTTCTTTCTCTCCAAACCCATTTTTCTCTCTTCCCCACAGCGCGGTTTCAACCCCTCTCTCTCTCCTATACCGATGGCGAACTGAAAACGAAGGGGATGGAGATGGTGGTGCGGTTGTGGCTCGCGATGTTGGCTTCGTGGTGGCGCTGTGGTGGTTTCGTGGGTGGTGGCTGATCGTACTGTGGGTGGAGGAGTTGGTCGCGAGGAGGAGGGTCGTTGGGTGGCGTGAGGTGGTGCGAAGCGGTGGTGGTTGGAGTGGATCGGTGATGGGGATGGCTCGGCCGTTCGTGGGTGGAAGAGGGGGGTTGTGGTTCGTAGCGAGTGAGGGTGGGAGGCCGTACGGTGATTAAGGGTGGCTGAGGCGGAGGTTGACGGCGGAGCATGGTGGTTGATGTGTCTGTGGGTGGTTGACGGCGGTTTTGTTGGTAGCTGACTTGTGATGTGGTGGTTTGGGGCCTACACGGTGGTTCTGTGGGTGGTTGCCGGCGAGGTACAGTGGTTTAAGGCGAGGCTACGGCGGCGGCCACCGTGAACGGTGGCCGGAGGTACAATTTCACTCTTTTCTCTTTCATTTCCTCTCACTGCCTCAAACTCCCCTTCTCTGCATTATGTTTTTTGTATTCTTAAAAAACAGTGAACAGATTAGTTCCAGCCCCTTTCAGCCTTTGTCATTTATTTTTTAAATATGAAGCTCCTATGTTCATCCTATTTCAGTTCTATCATATTACAAACAACAAACAGATCAAACGAAATCATAAAAACTGATTTAACACATGTTAATAATTCTGACGTTAATAAAAATGTGATAAAACGAATTTGGAGGAACTGACCTAGCTTTCTGAATTGCAAACCTCTGATTAAATAACAAAAGCAATCGACCTCTCTGTTTTTGGTCTACTGCTTCTATTGTCTCTGTGTGTCTGTGTTTGCTGTTTTATTTTTGTGAATTGCTCTGAGTGTGCATATGTTGCTGTCTGTGAATTGCTCTCTGTATCTGTTTATGAGTTTCTTTTGTTGTTGTTGCTACCCTGCTTCTTTTTTATGAATCTGGTGGGTGTTGTATTTATAGCCAAAAATTGTATAGATAGATGCACTGATGGGTCAATTTTATTTTAAAAAACTGATTTTGCATCTCTCCATAATATCATGCTTTGGTGCTTAAAGTCTTTCTTCAGAAAATCTCTCCCTTCAAGTCTCTGTTGCATCACAAAAATAGACTTGAAAAAAACTTGTTTGACTATTATCTGTTTTTGTTTGTGGTTAATTGTTCAGAACAGGATGTGCATAGAAAGAGGAGACCCTCCATTTGAAGCTTTGAAGCTGAGGCCTATTGCTGCAACAAATTTGGCTTCTTCTCCTTGTTTGCACTGCTGGCTTTTGGGTTGCTGTGATGCAGCAGGGGGGATGGCAGCAGGGCTGCTGCCACTGCAGCAATGCTTTGCTGAAAATGGGAGGCAAGACAAAAGAGACAAGAAGAAAGAACTTGGGCCTTTAGCTTCATGAAGGGAGGAGGGCAGCAAGTCGCATATTGCTGTTTTTATTCTGATTTTTTTTTTGTACTCCTTTTTTTAATCAAATTCTTATACCAATTGTAAAAATTTTTTCATGTATAAAAAAAGTTGACTCTTCTTTGTACTATTTTGCCTTTCTCTTTTTTTTTTAGTGTTGTTTATATGTAAAAGGGGACAGCTAAGAAACTGATTTTATTTTACTATTTATTTATTATTATTATATTTTCTTTTTTTTTTGACAATAAAAGCGGTAAAAACAATGCACACCGACATAACGACTCGCGCACAACTCGAAACGGAACGCGCGCTCGCCTTAAGACTAGGAACTCGTACGCGATTTGAATACGCACGCGCGCACGTTTTTAAAACCGATTTCAATCTATTCTCACTTTTCTAAAAACGGTAAAAATAAATGCGCACCGACGCAATTACTCACGACTCGAGACGAAATGCGCGCTCGCGTTATTCATTATTTCATTATTATTTAATTTTGGATTCTTTTTTTCTTTTTTTTGAAAACAACGAGCGCCAAACAAAATCGTTGCACGAGAGTGCCAAATACACCCGCATTTAGAACAATATGCGAAGCGATAAAATTTTTGGGATTTTTCAATTAGGCGGACAAAATTGGGGTATTACAGCTGCCCCTCTTTATTTCACATCTCGCCAAGAAATATGAAGTGGCCTTTTCATATTTGTTGGTGAAATGGAAATAAAGATATAGGAATAATACTAATTTTGTCCGCTCCAGAAAAGCTCAAATTTCCTTTTTGTTATCTTCCTTTTGAGGAAGGGGGTCAACACTTGTCGCATTAACGGGAAAGCAGTAAATTGGGAAAAGCGGTAAATTGGGAAAAGCGGTAAATTGGGAAAAGCGGTAAATCGGGAATTCGGAGGTCGCCTAAAAACCTTCTAACGAACTCTGGTCGAGTCCGAGCTTTGGGGGTGGCCTTTTCGAGCGGCCGATCAACATCAGGTCCGGAACTGATTTGATCAATGGATTTACGCTATGCCTTAGGCTGACACAACTAATCCGAAGGACTTAACGAAGTCTGATGGATCCATCGCGTGCTCGTACACGATGTTGTGATCTGTGGAAGGAGTTCACTAACTCTGGGTTGATGGAGTTTACTAACTCTGGGTTGATGGAGTTTACTAACTCGGTGCTGATGGTGATTTTCTAAAAAAATGAGATTTTTGGGGCTCTCTGGTCCGAAGTAACTTCCCTCTTGGATGGTGCATGAAACGTATGCCCTTGGGCATTTGGATGCTCCTGGGTGCAATGATTGATTTATGCGCATTTGAAAGTGTAATGCACTACCGTTCGATGCCATGGAGTGACGAATGGTATGTATGATATGAGAATGATGAATGATATGAAGATGTTGTGTTCTTTTTATGTTCCGTCTCCTGTGACTTTTTACTTTTTGTTTATTCTGTTTGTTTTCTTTAAGCAGCTTTCTTTTTTCTGCTTATTTGTTTTTTTTTTCTTCTTTGGCACTCTTTTTTTTGCTGGTTAAATCGATCTGCTGGACGGAGGCTATTCCAGGACGATGATCCCGCGAGGATTGTACACTGGTTCGTCACGACTGTTTTTTTTTTCGCAATTTTATTCACTTGGGAAATCACTTCTTTCTGTATTTTTTCAAAGATTTCGCAATGATCCTGTAATACTCTGAATGTGCACATGTTTTGCAATTCGATTTCATCAATCATAAAAGTTATTATTTTGAAAGAAACTGAATAGATGAAAGCAGAGACACGAAAAGCACACATATGAAAGAAAAGTTGGACTTTTATTGATATAGAAATTGGACGTGCAGAAAGTCACGCCAATCGAAAGTGCATTGCAATCTTTCTTTTAAACTACAAAAAATACAAGCAAAAGAAACAGATCTCGTGGTTCCATCTCTGAAGTAACGGTGCCCTCCGTCCATACTCATAATACTGATCACCCCCTTATCCGAACCTTTGGAACGCCGATTGCCTTTTTCTCTTCTCAAGCCCAAGTTTTCTGACCCTAATTTTTGCCTGGATCGCCCTTTGCGGGTTTTCAATCCACCGGGTCGCTCAGATTTTGCCTAGGTCGCCCTTTGCGGGTTTTCAACCTAGCGAGCTGATTTTTCCTTGGCTTATCTTTCTCTTTTTTCGTCTATTTTTCTAGGCATAATACTTCTTGACCACATCTGAGTTCACTGGATTTGGGATCTCATCTCCGTCCATGTTTGCCAGAATTAAAGCTCCTCCCGAGAATGCCTTCTTCACCACATAAGGTCCTTCATATTTGGGAGCCCATTTGCCCCTAGAGTCTGTCTGAATCGGCAAGATCTGCTTGAGCACAAGATCTCCTTCTTGGAATTCACGAGGACGGACTTTCTTGTCAAAAGCCCTCCTCATCCTCTGTTGGTACAACTGTCCATGACACATTTCGGCCACCCGTTTTTCGTCAATGAGGTTCAACTGGTCAAGACGAGACCGAACCCATTCTGTTTCATCAAGTTTTGTCTCCATTAACACCCGCAGGGATGGTATTTCAACCTCGATGGGGAGGACTGCCTCTGACCCGTAAACCAGTGAGTAGGGGGTTGCCCCTGTTGAGGTGCGTACTGAGGTTCTGTAACCATGCAGGGCAAATGGGAGCATCTCATGCCAATCCTTGTAGGTTACCACCATCTTTTGCACAATCTTCTTGATGTTCTTGTTGGCTGCCTCAACTGCCCCATTCATCTTTGGGCGGTAGGGAGAAGAGTTGTGATGTTGTATTTTGAAGTCTTTACATAAATCCTTTATCATTCTGCTGTTCAAATTACTACCGTTGTCTGTGATAATCTTATTTGGGAGGCCGTAGCGGCAAACCAAGTCTTTCTTGATGAATTTGGCAATCACTGAGCTCGTTACATTGGGATAAGAAGCAGCCTCCACCCACTTAGTGAAGTAGTCAATAGCAACCAGAATGAAACGGTGACCATTGGAAGCTTTGGGTTCAATGGGGCCAATGATGTCCATGCCCCACATTGAGAATGGCCATGGTGCGCTCAAAACATTCAGAGACGTTGGAGGTACATAGGTGTGATCTGCATAGATTTGGCATTTATGGCATCTTCTCACAAAACTGTAACAGTCTGATTCCATCTGCAACCAGTAGTATCCAGCTCTCAGGATTTTTCTAGCCATTGCGTGCCCATTGGAATGAACTCCAAATGAGCCTTCATGAACATCTCGCATAATCCTTGCTGATTCTTCTCCTGTTACACACCTGAGGAGTACCAAGTCATGGTTTCTCTTGTAAAGGACGTCTCCACTCAAGAAGAAACCTGTTGACAGCCTCCTGAGGGTTCTCTTGTCATTCTCTGTAGCTCCGGGAGGATACTCTCTGTTTGTGATATACTGCTTGATGTCATGGTACCAAGGCTTACTATCTGATCCCTCTTCGACTGTCATACAGTAGTGATAAGCAGGCTGTCCTCTGTGCTGGATTCTGACAGTCGTCAGACTTTTGTCACAGCTGACGTTGAACATAGAAGACAAAGTCGCCAAGGCATCTGCCAACTGATTCTCGCTGCGGGGTATGTGCTGGAAAGTGATCTCCTCCAAGGGCTTGATTAATTCTTGAATGTAGTCACGGTAAGGAATCAAATCAGAATTTCTCGTTTCCCAGTCTCCTTTTACTTGATGGACAACTAGCGCTGAATCTCCGTACACGTCGAGCCTCTTGACTTTCCGATCGAGAGCTGCCTGGATACCCAAGATACACGCTTCATACTCTGCAATATTGTTTGTGACATAGAAGCTTAGTCTGGCAGTGACTGGTATGAAGCGGTTGTCTGGGGAGATCAGCACTGCTCCGATCCCGTGCCCCCACATGTTAGAGGCACCGTCAAACAACACTCTCCACCTTTCATCATCTTGAGATTTCCCTGCGTCAAATAATGCCATAATGTCCTCATCCGGGAATTCACATTGCATTGATTGGTAATCCTCAACCGGTTGATGTGCCAGGTAGTCCGCCAGTGTGCTACCTTTAATCGCCTTCTGGGTTACGTACACGAGGTCATACTCTGACAGAAGCATTTGCCAACGAGCAATTCTACCTGTGAGCGCAGGTTTTTCAAATATGTACTTGATTGGGTCCATTTTGGACACCAACCAGGTAGTGTGACTCAGCATATATTGTCTCAGTCGATGCGCAGCCCAGGCTAGAGCACAACAAGTCTTCTCCAATGATGAATACCTTGCCTCACAGTCTGTGAACTTCTTGCTTATGTAGTAGATCGCGTGTTCTTTCTTTCCCGACTCATCGTGTTGCCCCAGCACGCAGCCCATAGAATTGTCTAGCACCGTGAGGTATAGGATGAGGGGCCTGCCAGACACAGGTGGCATTAGGACGGGTGGATTTTGAAGATACGCCTTGATTTTCTCAAATGCTTCTTGACATTTATCATTCCACTTCATCTCTTGGTTTTTGCACAGCAGTTTGAAAATTGGTTCGCAAGTCGCAGTCAACTGGAAGATGAATCGAGAGATGTAATTTAGTCTTCCCAGGAAACCACGAACTTCTTTCTCTGTCTTAGGTGCTGGCATCTCCAGGATTGCTCATACTTTGTCCGGGTCTACCTCAATTCCCTTCTGGCTAACAATGAACCCTAACAGCTTCCCTGACCTAACCCCAAAGGTGCACTTAGCGGGGTTCAACCTGAGTTTGTACTTTCTGAGACGTTCGAACAGCTTCTGCAGGTTAACCACGTGCTCTTCATCAGTCTTTGATTTAGCAATCATGTCATCCACATAGACTTCGATCTCCTTATGCATCATGTCATGGAATAGGGTTACCATCGCTCTTTGGTAGGTTGCCCCGGCATTCCTCAACCCGAAATGCATGACCTTGTAACAGAAAGTTCCCAAAAGGGTTATGAAGGTGGTTTTCTCCATATCCTCCGGAGCCATTTTGATCTGGTTATAGCCTGAATATCCATCCATGAAGGAGAACATCGAATGCTGAGCAGTACTGTCCACCAAAACGTCAATATGGGGTAGAGGGAAGTCATCTTTAGGGCTTGCTCTGTTCAAGTCACGGTAGTCGACACACATTCGGACCTTCCCATCTTTCTTAGGGACTGGGACAATGTTTGCTACCCACTCAGGATATTTTGCCACAGCTAAGAACCCTGCATCAAACTGTTTCTTGACCTCATCCCTGATTTTCAAAGACATTTCAGGCTTCATCCGCCTTAACTTCTGTTTCACAGGGGGACACTCTGATTTCACTGGCAATTTATGTTCAACAATATCTGTGCTCAACCCTGGCATGTCCCGATATGTCCATGCGAATACGTCAGCGTAGTCGAACAGGAGCTGAATCAACTTTTTGCGCTCTTTATCCTCCATTGCGGTACCAACCTTGATCTCTTTTCTGTCTTCCTCAGTACCCAAATTGACCATTTCTGTAGACTCCTCATGGGGTTCGATGACCTTTTCTTCTTGTTCTACCATTCTCATGATTTCTGGAGGAGTATCCCAATCATTCTCAACGTCTTCCTCGGCTTGATTAACCGGGTAATCAAAATCACAGTATGAGTTATGGGCATTATTATTTTCAGAGTTTATTTTCGATCTGCATTAGAATGGAGCGGCGAATAAAAACAAAGAAAAAGCAACACAGATAAAAGATGAAGACAGAAATTTTATTGAAAATTCAAAATAACACTTTATTGATTGATGATTTTCGACGAAAACATGTGTGCCCGAATGAAATATCCCAAGGCCTTGGGCAGAGCCGAGGGATCTGCATTACAATGATAATTACTTTAAATTGGAAAATACGGGGAAATCCATGATCTCCCAGTTTTGCAGCTTCTCTCCAACCGCACAGCAGCGCACCAGACCTTCAGCACGGCCACTTGAGCTTGATCCTTCTTCAACCATATTAACCTGGTCAGGGTTCAGCATACCAGCACTCCGGAAGTTGTCTTAAGATTAGCGATGACTATTCTCTCCTGATTGGGTGCCCTTCCTCTGAGTTTGGCCAACCATTTCTCCCTCCTGTCAGATGTCAGCCTCTCCCGATCAGCAAGACTTGGGATGTACCCAACACCGAACCTCTCAATATTACCCCTCAACTGGATAGGCATTACAATTCCTTGAGCAGCTTTTCCTAAGCCCTTACCAATCTGATACCCATGTCCCAGCATCACCTTTGCAGTCATCATGTCAGCCCTGGACCACTTAGGCTTCCACCGAGGCTCCCCTTCGACGAAGACAGCGTTTGAAATCTCCAATCCCTGGAAAGCAGTCTCAAAGGACTCTTCTGCTGCTTCCACATAATATTCAGGTGGTGATCGATTTATCAATATTTCTTCCTCTCCGGAGATCACTATCAGCTTTCCCCTAGCCACAAACTTGAGTTTCTGATGGAGCGAGGATGGCACTGCCCCAGCCGCATGTATCCAGGGACGTCCTAGCAGGCAACTGTAGGATGAATTGATGTCCATCACTTGAAAGACGACATAAAATACTTCAGGGCCTACCTGCAGCGGCATTTCCACTTCTCCAAAAACTTCCTTCACTGACCCATCAAACGCCCTGACCAAGGTGGAGCTCGGTTTCAGATATGAACAGTCTACATCCAGCTTATCCATTGTAGACTTAGGCAGCACATTCAAGGATGAACCGTTATCAATAAGCACCCTGGCAAGTATATGGTCCCCACACTTGACTGAGATGTGAAGAGCTTGATTAAGACTCTTTCCTGCCGGAGGCAGCTCAGTGTCTGAGAAGGTCAAGTAATTGGAGGCTACAATGCTGCCAACAATACCATCAAGCTGGTTTACTGTAATGTCATGAGAGACGTGAGCTTCATTCAGGACCTTTAGCAGTGCAGCACGATGTGCCTCTGAACTAAGCAGCAAAGAGAGCATTGAGATCTTGGATGGAGTTTGATTCAGCTGGTCTACCACCCGATATTCACTCTGTCTCATTACTCTCAGGAATTCTTGAGCTTCTTTGTCCGACACATCCCTGACTTCTACAGCTTCCTTGTCTTTTCCTTTACGGGCCCTTTCTTCATTTCCCTTGGATTGCTCTCTTCTAAGGTTTTCAGGAGTATACAACCTTCCACTCCTTGTGATACAACTACCTCCAGCAATGTTTGTTATATCCAGAGTGCCTTTAGGGACCTCCGCTTGCATTTGCACATTGCAGCTCCATGGAGTCATCCTAGTCTCCCCACTAGGGGCAGCAGCAGGTACTGGAATAACAACAGTCGAGGGTCTCGTCACAGCTAGGCTGGAATTCAGATTGCAGGGAATTTCAATCGGTCTCCTGAAGCCTCCATTGCCTGATTGCAAGGTAAATACACCTTCTTCTTTCTCCTGGATTCCCACTTGGACCAGGTGTCTGTCTAAGAGATCTTGGAGAATTGGTTTAAAGCCTTCACATGCCCCGATGCAGCGAGGATTATCATAGGCGTCTTTCCTAGCACAACCTTCTTTGATGACACCAAAACGGCATAGTTCAGCATGGATAAAATTCAAAGGCATCTGAATGCAATCAACTTTCCTAACCAAACACTGACCCTCCTGATGGCCAACGGCATTAATAGCAGATCCTCCATGCCCTGGCAACGGATTGGTGGCTACATTGGGTTGTTGAAATGATATGCTTTTCTTATCAAGTAATTCTTGCACCACGTATTTGAACGCTTTACAATCCTCCACCACATGTCCTACTGCCCCAGAGTGAAAGGCGCAGGTGGCATTTGCGTTGTACCCTCTGGGATAGGGAGGCTGATATGGCTTCATTTGACGAGTACTGATTATTTTGTTGGTGATGAGATAATTAAACAAGTCCGTGTAGGACATGGGAATGGGATCAAAGACAACAGGCTTCCTTTCATTATAGTTCCGGTACTGATAATTTGATTGAAAAGGGTGTGCCAGTGGTGCCTGAGGAGGAACCGAAATAGCTTGCGGTGAGTTGCTGTGCGGCGGACCACTGGCTCCGATGACTGCATTAGTTTCACCTTCTTTCTTCTTATGGGACCCAAAAAATGGCTTTTTTTGACTGGCAGGAGGTGTCGGACCATGAGCTATTCTTCTGCTGCGCATACCATTCTCTACTCTTTCCCCTGTGACTACCATCTCGGAGAAGTTTGAGGCTACGCTGCCAACCAACCTATCATAATACACCGCAGGAAGGGTTTCCATAAACATGTGGACCATTTCTTTGTCCAGCAGAGGGGGTTTTACTTGTGCCGCAAGGTTCCGCCATCTCTGAGCATATTCTTTGAATGACTCGTTGTCCCTCTTAGACATGCATTGTAGCTGAGTTCTATCTGGAGCCAAATCATTGTTGTACTGGTATTGACGCATGAAGGCATCCGCCATGTCTTTCCAGCAACGGATATTAGTTGGCTCTAACTGCATGTACCAGTCAAGGGGAGCTCCAGCTAAACTTTCTTGGAAGCAATGCATCATTAAGTTATTGTCACGGGCATAGGCAGTCATCTTTCGGCAGTACATTGTCACATGGCTGACTGGGCAAGTTGTCCCTCTGTATTTGTCAAAAGTTGGTGCTTTGAACTTGGGCGGCAGGACTAGATCAGGAACCAAGCACAACTCGTGGGCATTCCTGGCTCGGGAACCTGCCCCTTCAACAGCTCTCAATCTTTCTTCCAGCATCTGATACTGACTTCTAGCTTCGGCAGGGTAATTCTGTGGGAAACCGCCGGCACCATAGTGAGGGTTATTCATCGATGCCGCGACCGGGGTCATGTGTCGGTGAGCAATATTCTGAGGGACTGGGCCCTGTACGTGTGGATGAACCATTATTGGTGAATTGAAACCCGCCGGAGTTCCTGGAGTAATAACGGGAATTGGGATCTGAATCTGGGCTTGATGCGTCCCTGTTCCAACTTCGTTCACAATGGTGTTAGGCTGAGCGTGCCCCGTGGTTCCCGAAGGATCTCTTCCAGGGTTTGCATCGGCAGCAGGAGGCGTATAGCCCAGTGGGAGACCGTAGGGAGGCCATTGTACAGCTTGAAGGGTTTGAGAGATCCCAGACCCAGGAAGGGGAGGAGGATTGTTCGTCCCAGCGACAGCGGTTTCAGTTGTGCCAACATCTCTCAAGGCACTTAGCACTCTTATGACCTCCGCCATTTGAGCCCTTAGGACTTCCATCTCAGCTTGAGTGACTTGATTCCCCTGATTCTGACCATGCTGACCCTGATCATTAGGATCCGGACCTCCTGAAATTCCGTCATCCTGATGTGGCTGCGGATCGTTCTGATCAAGATTGGCTTGATTGTTTTCCATGCTTCTTGCTTGCAGACGCGTCCAATAGCGATGATTAACCAGCTTGCCTAATTTTCTGTTGACGGAACACGCTTATGAACACAAGAACGAATAAATGAATGCAATGCGAATGAATGCGTGTTTAGTTTGTCTTGTCGAGAATCGCAATGTATTATGTCTTGTCATAGATACGCAGGTAAACCTTTGGATTATACTGAAATTGGAATCTGGAAGCGAAACGGGTGTATTTAAACAAAATACTTCAAAATCTGAATCCGAAAGTACGACATTCTGATACAATGATTGAAAAAGGAAAGGTACAATAAAACAAAATGGAAAATTACAATAAAGAAGCTCAAATACAAAGGGCTTTGACATTTCCACTCTTTTTCCTCTTGTTGTTGGTAGAGGTACTTCCGGCTTTTCCTTTGGCTTCCTCAACTAGGGCTCTGCAGTACTCCACAAATTTGTACACCTCAAGCGGGGTGTTGAGGGGATACATCTCAGTCTCAGCTTTTCTTAATCTCCTGGGCATATCCGCAAGAGCCTGGTTGACCAATTCTGATAGCTTGGAGAACCTACCCTTCCAGTGTTGAACCTCATCCCTCAGCTCTATGATGACTGCCTGCTCTTCAATCCTACCGAGCAGCTCAACATAGCGATGTTCCCAATACTGACTTTCATCCCTCACTTGCCGGTACGCATCACTGATGTGACAAAGACGCTCCTTCAACTCGTCAGAATCCTCTTGCTCTGCTCTTAGGGCCCGCTGATATTCCCTGAGGATGTTCTCAAAAGAGTCTCTCTCTTGCACAACACTGTCTAACTTACTCTCCCACTCAGCTTGTAACATGCGGGATTCTCTTTTTGACTTGGCAAGCAAGCTTTTCGCCGTTCTCTCTTCCATTTTTGCTTCATCCCATAACTCTTTCCACTGGTTGGCTTCTTCCAGGGCCTTCTTCTCTTTCAAGCTTCGTCTCTTGATTTCCTCCTTGGCTCCTTGCAGATACCTTTGAACTTCTAACTTGCTCTCCTCTTCCCCTTTTAGTTTCTGACTGAACTTCTCAATGGTAGCAGACTTCAGGGCATTTTCTTCTTTCAACCTCTTGTTCTTCAAAGCCATCTTCTCTATCTCAGCTTGCAAAGATTTCTTCTCTTCCTCTGCCTTCATCAGAGCCAACTTAACTTCGCCTAGTTCTTCGACAACGGGGGCACTGGCGTCTACTACTTCCCTCTCGACTTGCAACTCTTTTTGGTAAGGCAGTTGAACATTCTGGATCCTTTTTCCGAGCCACTGAGCGAAGGTGATACCACTAGTCCTCTGAGCAAGCTCTACTTTTCCCATGCGAACCACCGTACTCCAGGCTTGCAAGACCTTTCTAAGCAAACTGTCATCTTTTGGTCCTCCTTCAAAGATGTAAAGCGGGAATATCATCTCCTTAGTAGGCGAATTCCTCATCGGATACCCTAATTGCCTCAGAGTCAGAGACGGGTTGTAGTTGATGCATCCCTTAGTGCCCATTAGCGGGACATTTTGGAAACCACCACAGCGGAAGACTACCTTAGGCCTATCTTCCCAGCAAGATGAAAGATAGCAACGGATTGAGTGCTCATCTAGACCCCCTAGAAACTGGATCCACTCTTGAATGCTCATAGCTTTCACCTCACAAGTTACAGCGTAACTAATCAACTTTTCCACTCGTGTTGGGTTGGTGAAGGCATGGATGAGAAGCCATGCATACAACAGGTGAGAAGAGCAAGAGATTTTCTTCCTTCTTAAGTCACAATGATGGGTAAAAGCAGAATAAGTGTCAGTAAGGATGGCGGGAATTGGATTAATGGGGCTCCTCTTGTTCTGAAAAGCTAGGAAAATACCAATAACAGTCACATCCACATACCTCTCAATCTGCGGAAAGAGAACAACCCCAAAAATTGCTAAGGCCAAAACTCGCTTGAAGACAACCCAATTTTTACTTCTAGCATAGGCTCCCATTAAACCTTCGAGGTAGCTCTGCGGGAAACCTATCACATTGTTTCTCTTCTGCTTTTGGAGCTTCAGATCCTCTACACTCACTTGCAATAATGCAGCGAACCCCTCATCTGTGTAGTACTGTTCTTGATACCGGTAGGGGACGGCTTCTGTCTGAGTGAAACCCAAAATCTGCTGATATTCCTCCAATGTGGGTGCCATTTGAAAATTTTTGAAAAGAAAGCACCTGATTTCTGGATCATAGAATCTACTCAAAGCCACAATAGCCTCAGTCTGCACCTCTAGCAACAACAACTTCCGGAGGTTCCCATAAGTATTATCGAACGATCCCTTTTCAATAGGTCCCATCAGGTCAACACATCTTTTCAGACTAGTCACATCTACCTTGTTTACAACGGGGTACCTTGGAGTATACACCGTTTCCCTTCTAGATTCCATGCCGTATCTATGACAAAAATTTCTCATTACTTGGGGTTCTCGGCAAGCAAACCATGATGAAATGCAAAGATGCATGCGAAAATTATCGAAAATGTATGTTTTATGCAAAGGATGATGTGTAAATGATGATGATGTTCTATGTCTATGTAACTCAGAGACCAGTCCTTATTGGCAGTGATTCAAGTTTTTTTTGGAAAATGCGGGTCGTACGTTATTTCATATGGACCGGTATGAGAAAGGCTACAGCGGTAACTCTTTCACTCCCTCTTTTTTTAAAATAAAGTGGTTCATATGTCACTTCGTACAGACCGGCGAAAGAAAGGTTACAACGGCAACTCTTTCTCTATTTTCTCTTTTTTCGAAAAATCTCCTTTTCTTTTTGAAAACGTGTCTAGTTTACAATGCAGCACACAATTTGGAAAGCCCTTGTGACCTAAAAAGGGGTGAGACCTACGATCTAGGGCAATTTAAAGGGTAATCCTCCCATGTGGCTCTATTCACTCCCTCGCAAAGGCTACCAGAGCTAAATCTCTTTTATGATAACACCCACAACGATGGAATGCCATCTGGTGTGAGGTACCATAAAGAGCATACTCTGGCTGAAACTTTCGTGAGAGCAGAAGGACATCGGTCCAATTGGCAGTCACTACTCGTTTCCACTCTCCTAGGTGTTTTTCAGACCTTGGGTTTTAGGCCTCTCTCAAAGCTCATAATCATAAGGGGGTGAGTGTGTGTAGCGGGGACATACCGCCTAAAACTACCCACATATACCCCACCTGCGAAGGAAAACCCAGAACAGTCCAAACAATAGCAAGCGATAACATGTTGTCTACACTAGGGTTCAATATCAAATTAGCTAACCTAGGGTTTCAACAATGATCAAGTGCTTTGCTTTCCTCGAGAAAGGGGGCCAAGAAGAGAGGAACATAACAAGATGGGGAGGAAAAGCATGAGGGTACTAAGCACATAAGCAAAGACGAGGAAAAATAAACATGAAAGGAGAAAAAATAAATGCACATGCACGCAACATGACAAGAAGAGCAAACCGAAAAGGGATATAAGTAACAAAGTATCCAAATCACGTCGATAGCACACTAAACCACACATTTAATTAGTTAGGCTTGACCCACTTAAAAAAGAAAAGTCCCCAGTGAAGTCGCCAGTTGTTGCACCCGAAAAAGTCCCCGAGGGGATCTTTCTTCGTTTACAACTTTTTGAAAATCAATGAAGTCGCCACCAATATTTTTTATAAGGAAAATATTGAAGAAAAACCTTTTGGAAAGCGGATGGCCTTTTGGTAAACCGGAAAATTTGGGTTCGGGGGTCGGTTAAGCATAGGGAAGGTTTTAGCACCCTACGCCTCCTTTCTACCGAAAGGGAACCTTTAATTAAAAGTGTGGTTTTAAGTGCGGATTTGGAAAATACTTAAATTTGCCCTTTTTTCGAAAAGCGAATGGAAAGACTTAATGAAAATTTTTATTTTTGGCAAAAAGTGTTTGTTGTTTTTTTTTAGGGAAAGAAAAAAAGGTTTTTAGTTTATTGTGCTTGACGGAGGATATCCGCTCCTACGTATCTCCCGGTGCGATGGAGAATTCAAAGCTACGTGGTTCTGGTTTGTCCTAAAAAGGTTTTTGTTTTTTAGTCTGTTTAGATGAGTTTTCGCAATAGGAGTGAGGATTCGCGATGACCAAACAACAACGGTTTAGAGTGGCCGCGCTACTAACTCTTATGAAAATGAATTATCATTAACGACCAAACGGCAACGGCGCGAGTGATGATTAATGATAATCGGTTTTTATTTTGAGCATTGAAAAGGTTTTCGTAATTGAAGGAGAGCGTTTGTGAGGACCAAACAACAACGGTTTAGAGTGGCCACACTACTAACTCCCACAGGAATGAAATCATCACCCACAATCAAACGGCAACGGCGCGAGTGATCATTAGCGATGATTAGTTTTGATTTCGACGTTTGAAAAGATTTGTTTTTGAAAAGTGCTTTCGTTGATTTTAATTGGAGAGAACGTCGCGATGAAAGGAATTTGCAATTGGATTGATTTTTGTTCGGGGAAACATTTATCCATCATTTCAAAAAAAGGTTTGAGAAAAAAATAAGTTCGTTTAGGGAAAAGAAAATGAAACGAAAGAAAAAGAAAAGGGGTGCAGCAGTAAAATAAGGGTGTAAATAAAAGGAGGGGCGTATTGTTAAAATGGGGGGTGCGAACAGTGAATCCAGCTTATTTTTGTAAGCTGGGCTGCGCAGAAAAAGAGATCGTGGGCTTCAAAAAAAGGGGGGGGGGGCGAACTGAGTAAAGTGCAGGGGCGTAAATAGAGATCTGAAAATAAAAAAAAAGACGTGAAAAGACAAAAATGCCCCTGCTGTTTATACTATAAATACCTAACATAAGAGGAAACCCTAGTTCTTCACTTTCCTCTTCTCCGCGGCGCCCCACCCCAAAATAACCAAAACCCTAAAAAATTTTCCTTTCTCTCCTCAATGCGCCGGGCGAACTCCTCCCTCTCCCCTCACACCGTTTCATCCTCCCTCTCCACCATGGCTTCGCCTTTCTTTCTCTCCAAACCCATTTTTCTCTCTTCCCCACAGCGCGGTTTCAACCCCTCTCTCTCTCCTATACCGATGGCGAACTGAAAACGAAGGGGATGGAGACGGTGGTGCGGTTGTGGCTCGCGATGTTGGCTTCGTGGTGGCGCTGTGGTGGTTTCGTGGGTGGCGGCTGATCGTACTGTGGGTGGAGGAGTTGGTCGCGAGGAGGCCGTACGGTGATTAAGGGTGGCTGAGGCGGAGGTTGACGGCGGAGCACGGTGGTTGATGTGTCTGTGGGTGGTTTACGGCGGTTTTGTTGGTAGCTGACTTGTGATGTGGTGGTTTGGGGCCTACACGGTGGTTCTGTGGGTGGTTGCCGGCGAGGTACAGTGGTTCAAGG
The DNA here is from genome assembly GCA_039519185.1 of Astragalus membranaceus. Classification (NCBI taxonomy): domain Eukaryota; kingdom Viridiplantae; phylum Streptophyta; class Magnoliopsida; order Fabales; family Fabaceae; genus Astragalus; species Astragalus membranaceus. The sequence continues at coordinate 62,575,121 of CM076846.1, read as the reverse complement.
CGAGGCTACGGCGGCGGCCTCCGTGAACGGTGGCCGGAGGTACAATTTCACTCTTTTCTCTTTCATTTCCTCTCACTGCCTCAAACTCCCCTTCTCTGCATTATGTTTTTTGTATTCTTAAAAAACAGTGAACAGATTAGTTCCAGCCCCTTTCAGCCTTTGTCATTTATTTTTTAAATATGAAGCTCCTATGTTCATCCTATTTCAGTTCTATCATATTACAAACAACAAACAGATCAAACGAAATCATAAAAACTGATTTAACACATGTTAATAATTCTGACGTTAATAAAAATGTGATAAAACGAATTTGGAGGAACTGACCTAGCTTTCTGAATTGCAAACCTCTGATTAAATAACAAAAGCAATCGACCTCTCTGTTTTTGGTCTACTGCTTCTATTGTCTCTGTGTGTCTGTGTTTGCTGTGTTTGCTGTTTTATTTTTGTGAATTGCTCTGAGTGTGCATATGTTGCTGTCTGTGAATTGCTCTCTGTATCTGTTTATGAGTTTCTTTTGTTGTTGTTGCTACCCTGCTTCTTTTTTATGAATCTGGTGGGTGTTGTATTTATAGCCAAAAATTGTATAGATAGATGCACTGATGGGTCAATTTTATTTTAAAAAACTGATTTTGCATCTCTCCATAATATCATGCTTTGGTGCTTAAAGTCTTTCTTCAGAAAATCTCTCCCTTCAAGTCTCTGTTGCATCACAAAAATAGACTTGAAAAAAACTTGTTTGACTATTATCTGTTTTTGTTTGTGGTTAATTGTTCAGAACAGGATGTGCATAGAAAGAGGAGACCCTCCATTTGAAGCTTTGAAGCTGAGGCCTATTGCTGCAACAAATTTGGCTTCTTCTCCTTGTTTGCACTGCTGGCTTTTGGGTTGCTGTGATGCAGCAGGGGGGATGGCAGCAGGGCTGCTGCCACTGCAGCAATGCTTTGCTGAAAATGGGAGGCAAGACAAAAGAGACAAGAAGAAAGAACTTGGGCCTTTAGCTTCATGAAGGGAGGAGGGCAGCAAGTCGCATATTGCTGTTTTTATTCTGATTTTTTTGTACTCCTTTTTTTAATCAAATTCTTATACCAATTGTAAAAAAATTTCATGTATAAAAAAAGTTGACTCTTCTTTGTACTATTTTGCCTTTCTCTTTTGTTTTAGTGTTGTTTATATGTAAAAGGGGACAGCTAAGAAACTGATTTTATTTTACTATTTATTTATTATTATTATATTTTCTTTTTTTTTTGACAATAAAAGCGGTAAAAACAATGCACACCGACATAACGACTCGCGCACAACTCGAAACGGAACGCGCGCTCGCCTTAAGACTAGGAACTCGTACGCGATTTGAATACGCACGCGCGCACGTTTTTAAAACCGATTTCAATCTATTCTCACTTTTCTAAAAACGGTAAAAATAAATGCGCACCGACGCAATTACTCACGACTCGAGACGAAATGCGCGCTCGCGTTATGCATTATTTCATTATTATTTAATTTTGGATTCTTTTTTTCTTTTTTTTGAAAACAACGAGCGCCAAACAAAATCGCTGCACGAGAGTGCCAAATACACCCGCATTTAGAACAATATGCGAAGCGATAAAATTTTTGGGATTTTTCAATTAGGCGGACAAAATTGGGGTATTACAGGTTCTAATGGATTCCTACTTATGTAATCTTCTCCTACTCTTGATTTTTACTCCTAAGATGTTGTCTATCTAGTTTCTTTTGATTAGGGAGAGATGACTCTCCCCAAAACTCTCATATGAATTCTTTGCTATGATCAACTCAGTTTTTGTTTAATTTATCAATTGCCTATGCCTCTATTCTTAATGCTTACAATTACATATGATAGTTGTATTGATTTAGGGTTTATGATCACCATAGGGATATGGGTTTGTATGCTTGATTTGGGGTTTTAGGTCACATACTTCATGATCATAGGAATATGGAATTGGGTTTGTGAATTCTTTATTTCTCATGCTTAATGCTTTGCCTATTGTTGAATCACTTAAGGAATTAGGGTTTCTCAATTAGGGAAAAGGGGTTTTGAGGCAAGGGATTGTCCTTAACCTAAATTAGTGAATTGAATCTGGTATATTGGATAATTACTTGAGATTGATTGAAGGTCATGTGATAGCATAGGGGAGGGGAGTCATTCCCTAATCGCTTTTACCTTACTTATTTTATAAACGCTCAATTTCGCTGTTACTTTACAAATTACTGTTAATTTACTTTTATTCCGATTGTCACTACTAAGAATTAATAAACTTGCCTATTTATATTGAATCCAATCCCTGTGGATACGACCGGTTCTTACCGTTTTTACTATTACTTGCAACGTTTCGGTACACTTGCCGAAATTTTAACAGGTACTAAGATTTTTGATCGTGTTTGTGAGGGAGGCCACCTGTGCTGATAGAGCAGATATTTCACTAATTTCGTGGACCCCAGCTACCTTTTTCACAGAACTGAGCCTATCAGTAGGCCATTGAGAGCTGTTGGTTGCAATGAGCTCTATCAATTCACATGCTTCATTATAGGAGGAGTTTAAGATTACACCCCCAGATGAGGCATCTAGCATAAGTCTGGTTTGTGGCTCCAACCCATTGTAGAAGGTTTCCATTTGAATAACATAAGGTATCCCATGATGAGGACACTTTCGCAACAACTCTTTCCATCTTTCCCATGTTTCATACAGTGATTCACCATCCTTTTGCTTAAAAGATGTAATATCATTCGTCATTCTGGCATTTTTGTTTGCTGGAAAATATTTTGCTAAAACTTTCTCAGCCATTTCATTCCAAGTATGGATAGAGTTAGGTTCCAAGGAATTTAACCAGGACTTAGCTCTATCCTTCAAGGAATATGGAAAGAGTTTTAATCTAAAGGCATCTTCACTAACACCAGGAATGATGAAGTTACCACAAACTTCCAAAAATTGTTTTAAGTGTGAATATGGGTCCTCCCGGGGAGAACCACAAAATTGTCCCACAGTTTGAAGCATTTGGAACATCATGGGTTTGAATTCAAAGTGAGGTGTGTTGAGAATAGGTCTAGCTATGCTGGTTTGCATTGTTTGAGGATCAAACACGGCATAGTCTCTCATGGGCCTATCTCTGTCATTTACCATGTCTCCAGGACCTTAAATTATCACTTGTTGCCTGTACCAGTCCTCTTGGTCATGTAAAGTAACAGAATGAGTGATTGGACCTCATCCTCCACCAGGTTCAGATCTAACACCTCTTGTACGACAACCACCTCTAGAACTTGTTCTTCCACCATGAGTACCTCTACCAGAACCACTATGATCAAACATGGTTGGTCTTAGTTAATGTAATCTCTGAAGTTGTCTCTACCTCCTGAATCGTCTTTCAGGTTCTGGATCCAACTCAAATTCTGGTGGATTGGACCTGGGCATACGCTATAGCGCTTCCTGCTATAACACCAAAGAACAAAACACCAGAGTAAAAGCTTCAGTAAGTGCTAAAGACTTTAAACAATAAAATAAAAGCTTGAAGTGGCTTCACAGCGTAGAAAATGCGAAAATATACTTGAAAAATAAAAGCTTGAAGTGAAGAGTTAATGGAGGAAATGTGTGTCAAGTTTTTCTCCCTAAAAACTCTCTAAGACTTCGAATGTCTGAATGGAGTGGAGAAGATGGAGATATATTTGTTTATTCCCCATAAAGTAGCTCTCCAAAAATATCTCACCAACCAAAAGCAATCCTTCAATAATAACATGACAAGTGTCCTCTCTAGCCACTAGGAGGCGCCCGTGTCAGGCTTTGCAGCAGATGGAAAGATACGTTGACTTGACATAAAGCATTAGGCGCCAAAATGTAACTTTTCTTTTTGATCCACAGATGGGCACATCATGCAGCGCTATAGCGCTTACCGCTGTAACACTAACAAAAACATTAAAACATTCACAAGGGCGCCAACTGTGACAAATGTTAACAAATTAGTTCTTAACCCTTCTTTTATCTAAATACTCGATATTTACTAAATAAAGCAGGAATATTACTTGAGAACTTACTTGAATTTAAGTAATAAATGCATAAATAACACATATAAATATGAGTTATCAATTATGCATTCTAATTTATTTTTGAATTGTTTTCGTGTATTCTGCTCTAATAGATACTTTGCTTTTGATTCATTCTATTTTGTTCATAATGTATGCATTATGTTTTGTTCTGGAGAGTCTGTTTTTCTTATTAACGTTAACCTCCTTCAAATTGTGAAATATTCTAATCTAATAGTGTGAGTCTTTGCATTAATAAAATTAAAAATAACATAACCTAAAATCCGCACACTATATAAGGCATTTTTAAGGAAAATCTAGTTTCATTTCTTCTCCAACCACAGCACCGTTTATACCTTCAACAGAGAGAGAAAAAGTAGTGCTTCCATGAGAGAGAGAGAGAGAGAGAGCGAGATTTGCGCCGTGAGTGAGAGAGATTCGCGAGCAGAGAAAAAAGCGAGAGGTAAGGGAAGAAGATGAAATGAAACGCGAAGAGAGAGAGAGAGAGAGAGACGCGACGAGGAGAAAGAGAGAGACACGGTGAGGGGAGATTCCGGCGAGGGTGACGATGACAGCTCCAGTGGTGCTGCTGTTTTGCAACGGTGATGTCGATGAAAAACGGATAGGCTTCGACGGTGATGGCTACGGTGGTTTGAGGCTGACGGCCACCGTCTACGGTGGCCGGAGCTAACAGGTGTGGTTCTATCTATTTTTTTTGTGTTTTCCTCTTCTTCTACTCTTCTTTTTATTCTGCTACTGCTTCTAATCATTTTTTTACCTAATTTTTATTTCTGATAAACCCTAATTTTTGACAGCTAAAAATTATTTTAGTTAGACAATTATTTGCTACTAATCTTTTAACTAACAGAACTTCACTATTTTTTTTGATTTAATTGCTAAAAAGATTGACTCTAAACCCTAATTTTTACAATTAAACTTATTTTGAATTTATCCCAAATTCCATTTTTGCTTTTTTGATAAACACTGATTCTGAACCCTATTTTATTTCTACTACTAATCTATTCAAGCTACTAACATATTCAGGGTATCAATATTTCAAAAAAAAGAAGAAGAACATAAACTGAACCTATTTTAAACAACTAATCATGATAGGGAAACAAAAGTAAGACTACATTTTGAAAAATAATAGGTTAGACCAACCTCTTTTCTAGCCTCTGAAATAGTCTTCTGTTGCTTACTGCTAACACTGCTTGCTGCTGCTTCTCTATTGCTGCTTCTGTCTTTCTTTGTTTAAGAATTTTTTCAAGCTTTGGGATTAGGGTTTCAAAGTGAAACCCTAATTTTTGCTCTGATTTTCTCTGAATTTTCGTATCTGATTTTCAGTGATTTTTCTCTCAATTTTCGTCTCTTCTTCTGTCTGATTTTCTCCTGCTTTTATAAACAATTTTTAGGTTTTCGCATTAAAAACTCTGATTCTGATGCGATTTTGTTTCCTGTTTCAGGTATTGGGCCTGCTGAGAAATCTTGCTCAGCAAGAATAGGCCCAAAGAGCCCGCTGTTTGATTTTTTTTTGTATTTTATTATAATTATTTTTGTTTTCTGATTTTTTACATTTTTGGTTTATTTTGTATTTCTTGTATTTTTGTAATTATTATTTTTGTACTTTTAGGCGTTGGACAATTTTATTAATTGGTAAATTATTATTTTCATCAAATGGAAGAAAAATGATTAAATTTGGCCCAAGTAGACAAACGCTAAAATCGGGCCCAAGTTGACAAACGTAGGACCAAATAAGAAGCGTAGGCCCAAATAAGCTCGAAACTATCTTGCGAATAAATTAAACGAGTAGTAAAAAAAGAAGCGGATTGCATAGACGCTAATTTTGTCCTTCTTTATTTTTAGGGTTAAATATGTTTTTGGTTCCTACAAAATTTGGGTTTTTTGTTTTTAGTCCCTCAAAAAAATTTCACCAACATTTGGTCCCTATAAAATTTAGATTTTCTGTTTTTAGTCCCTCATTACTTTTAATAGCGCTTCAAAACTTTTAATAGTGCTTTTTTGACCTTTTATAAGCGCTATTAAAATTTTTGAAGCGCTATTAAAAGTCATGAGGGACTAAAAGAAAAAAACTCAAATTTTATAGGGACCAAAAGTTGGTGAAATTTTGTTTAGGGACTAAAAACGAAAACCCAAATTTTATAGGGACCAAAAACATATTTAACTCTTATTTTTATTCCATTGAAAAACTGAAGGGTTTTCAAGATTTCATAGTAGGAATAGAAATAAAGATACGACAAATATTAAAAGTTGGGGGTTTTGAGAATTTACAGGTAAAGGTTAACACTCGGCGTGTTAACGAGAAAGCAATAAATAAGGATCACGGGGGATCTGAAGGACCAATGGGTCTGAAGGATCGATGCCATTAAGTGTTGGCATAATGATCTGAAGGTCTAAATCGCAGTCGATTCTTGGAGCATTGATTTGAGTTAAGCTGAAGGACCGACGGGGTCTGAGGGGCTGCCTGGGCCTTGATGGACCTAAATGGTCCGATGGAGCGCAACTAGCTATGGTACTAGTAAAACGGCTGAGTGTGACCTTTGCTCGGGCGGCAGTGAGGGTCAAGATCAGATCCGAAACTAATACGTTGACCACGAAGGACGTCCACTATGTCTTAGGCAGACACAGTTAGTCTGAAGGACCACTCGGGGTCTGAAAGATCCGTCGGGCTCGATGGTGACGTGTGATCTGGGTTTATGGACCAATGTAGGTCTGGAGGATCGGTGCCGGACTCAGTGTTGACACTACAATCTGTATGGTGAGATGGGATCGACACTTGGAGCACTGATTTCGGAGAAACAAAATATGGGGATCGACACTTAAAGCTGATTGGAAAGCACAGATGTTATGTATATGACCTGCATGTAATGATTGCTTTTAAGTGGAATGATGAATGACACGTAATGGATGACTTTTTCTCATTTTACTTTTTTTCTTATTTTACTCTTTTTTTGGCTTCTTTTCTTGGTATATAATGAATGCACGAAATACGAATGTGAATATGATGCAAATGTAATGCTTTGATGCAAATGCTAGGGTGAATAAAGGAAGTGCATGAATGCTTGGTGCAATGATATGATTTATTGGGATGTAGAAATATGCATTTTTTTGAAAAGATGAAATGCGAGACTTTTAATGCGACAAGCAGAGGTGAATATTAATCATTCCTTGGAAAAATTTGATTTGAACTCAAACTTTGGCAATATCAAGGTTGTTATTTACAGACACTGATGTGAAAAAATTAGTTGACTGCATTTGCAAGCTCGCTTATCTTTCTCTTCCATTACCCTTGATGACCGAATTTTTGGTCCACAAAGTTAACTAAGTGGATTTTCAGTATCACATTATTACCTTGTGTTCTCTCTCTTTGAAGCATTGTTTAGTAAACATTCAAAGTAGTGCAAATATAGATGAATGAGTCAGTTGACTCGGGGATCTAGGGTATGGACAGATGTGGAACATGATGGGATGAATGCCATAGTCATGAAAGGTAGGTTTGCCCCAATCCAAGAAATGTGGGACTGCCCCAATTTAGACTTCCGATGACAGTGAATGAATAACTTGCCCCTGTCTAGTGATGACAATAACTAGGGGTGTAGAGAAAATGATGAATTGGGAAAGGCTTGAGTTTGGAATAAAAGGTGGAAAGCAAGAGATTTTGTCTCAACCCATGGAGTTTGGTGTTGCCCATATTATGACAAGGACAAGGTTTCCCCGACTGAAGTAGTATTGTGAAAGGGTGTATTTAGGATAATGGGTTGAGAAACTGCCTTGGTGTGGTTTTATGGATGTGAATATAGTAAGGGAATGAGATGGGTGTCGTGCGAATTTCCTCATTTTAGGTGGAGTGAAGAGTGACGGGATTGCTCCGCATGGTAACGTGATTCCAAATGGTTGCTTTTAGTGAGGTTGTGAAAGGTGACAGAGATAGCGTAATGGCTCTATAGATTGAGTGTGGTATATGAATGAGATGGACAAATGCCAAATTCCCCAAACTCAAGTGGAATGAGCGGTGAAGGGAGTGCCCCGCTTTGGGACCTAGGTGGTGGTCATAGTATAAACTTTTGGCTCTCTTTTAGATGAATCCCAAAGACTATGACAGTCTTGAGCTTTTGAAACTTCACTTGGTGACCACTAAACCTTGTCTTTACATTAATGCAACTTGGATAAATCTTGGAGTGCAGGCCTTTTAATTTTTTTTTGAGCTTTCCCTTTTTTTGAGATTTTTTTTTGAGCAAACATATTGTAAACAAATAAACTTATTTGTCCTAGAATTAAAACTTTGAGAAAACGAAAGCAATCAGTCATTGATCAGAATGAACTTGTTAGGGTTGTAATGTGGCTAATGGTTAGGGGTTTATGAAAAAAAGGGTTTGTAATGTGGCCAATGGTTAGGGGTTTATGAAAGAAAAAAATTAGGCTCAAAGAGGTGTTTGAGGGTTTATTTCAGACAAGGATCTCTTATTTGTTTAATGGTATGAAGTATCAGCTCAGAATTTCTACTACTTTTGCTTTTTTCAAGATTTTTTTTCAATCCTTTCTTTTTTTGTGATTTTCTTTCTCTTTCTTTTGAGCTGAGTGAGCTGATAAAAGTGATACACCATTTTTAGATGTGAAATTGATCCTTGTCTAGGGTGATTGAAAGATGTTTTTTGATTTTTGGGCTCAAAGTAAGTAGCAACGGGTAATTCTTTTTTTTGGACTTTTTTTGGATATAGAAAGCTGGCCAGACTTCATTTCAAATCACGATTGCTTGTTTTCTCAAAACTTAAATTTAGAAAAAAAAATTCATTTATTTTTATATATTTGCTCTTTCTCTTCATTTCTTTTTATGCCCTAATTTTTGCTTTGGTTGCCCTTTCGAGTTTTCAACCTAACAGGCTTTTTGAAATTTTGCATTTTTTTTGTAAAAGACTTGCACTAAGGGAATACAATGTCGACAACGTATCTTAGTGATCACAAATTTTCCCCAGTATGGAGGACCTAAAGTATTATTTCATTAATGGGAACAAACCAAAAAGTCAACTATGTACTGATGTGTGGAATATGTACTTTATGGGTGGTCGGGGTAGGATTAGGCATGGACGTGGGATGATGATAAGATGCAAAGATGGGGACACTAACTGACTCAAACAAGAATAAAGACACATCTCACACAGGTTCACTATACGAATGCTTCATAGAGAATTAACATTAGTTGAAACATTATAGAAGGAGATTTTGATAACACATTAGTTAACCAAGTGGACCATTTTGATTATTTGTCAGGGGATGGATGAGATGCATCGCTTTCCTGACAAAAGTTATGAACGAGCTGCAAATAGTGAGTAACTTCTTCTTTTGGAAAATTGAGTGCCTTGACACACCTTGAGTTTGCAATTTATGGTGTATTTCGCACGGACGTCCTATCTCTCATCAAACCGTATTTACTAAAAGTCCGCTCATGGTTTTTTTTTCTATTCTTTTTTTTTCTAAAAAAATGTAATGCATGAATGAACAAATTATAGTGTATAGGCATGATGAAAATGCAAATGCATGAAGGAATGATCACTTGAAAAGACTAACTATTCTAAATGATTTTTTTTGTTTTTTAGAGGCAATATGCAAAATGCTAACTAAAATATGTATTATGGAAATGATGAAAATGCAAAATGCAACAACGATAACACTATTTTTTATTTATTTATTTATTTATTTGGAAATGATGCATGCATGGAGTAATGATTGATTTGAGCTAGGATCACAATATGAGTGAAAGGATGCATGAATGCCACTATGTGATGTGATGTGATGTTGTAAACGATGTTGTAAATGAGTGAAAGGATTTTTCTAAGAAGGGTATGAAGCTCATTTGTGTCCTAAGAAGGGTTCCTTGGGAATAGGTAAGGATTTTTCTATTCAGTGAACCTTTCACGGGTAGCTCTATAGAGTCCTAAATAAGGTTCCTATAGGTGAGGTTTTCGTAACCACCCAACAAGACGTACATCCAGCAGGCCATCACTACGCAACCTCATTCTAACTTAGGTTATGCTGGAGTCCGGATATAGAACTATTCTCACGTGTGTGCAGAAGTGTGATAGTGGAGTGTGTATAGGAGCACAATGTCAAATATACCCCCCAAGCTGCAAAACAAACAAACACATATACAAAAGTAATGGTCTTCTATCCTAGAGTTTACATATCACATAAAAATAATATAAAATGCAAAAAATAAAAGACAAAAAATAAAGGGTAAAAATAAACATTAAATTAGCAAATAATCCTACAACTAATTAGACTAGGTTTGACTCTCTAAAAGTCCCCAGTGAAGTCGCCACCTGTAGCGACCGAAAAATCCGGGATATGATTCTTCGAAGGTTCAAAACTGAAGCCGCCACCAAGGTTTAGTTTAAGGGCAAATATTGAAAAATCCCTTGGGTTTGTATAAAGGTCATTGAGACCAGATTTGGGTTCGGGAGTCGGTTATGCGTGGGGAAGGTATTAGCACCCCACAACATCCTTCCTAAGGAAGGTTACCTTCTAATTAGTTGTATTTGACGATTATTTTACCCTTTAAAAAAGAAAAAATACTTAATAAAAATTTTAGTTTTTTGTGCTTGACAGGAGTGGGCCCTGCTCCTACGTATCTCTGGGTGAGATGGAGAAATCAAAGCTGTGATACCCCTTTCCCAAAAATAATTTAATAAAGAAATTTATGAAAAATTAGAGGACCTTCTTGAAATAAATAAAATAACGTGAATAAAAATAATATTAGAAAAGATTTACATATTGGATCCGCACTCGGGAAAAAGGCACCACGTGCATCATTCTTTCTTTACATCTCTATAGACACTTATAGATAATTCGCTTTTAATAAAACTACATCAAAATAAAACCCATCATCCCGACATTAGACCTAGTCCGAGCTTGACACCATATAATCAAGAGGACATAAGGACCTGCGTCCCATATCCAAAAACGTCCGACTGAAATGGACTCCCAGGCAAGACACGCAACACGTCAAAATTATCTGAAAAATGTGGTTGTACGGTGAGAATCACATTCGAGCCATATTAAGAATATAAGATAAATATCAAGGAAGACACTAGTCTCATCAAATCACGCACAACACTAAATTCACTTAATAACATACATGTGAAACATGTATTTCAAAATACATTAAGGTTACACACCTTCTGTTCATTTAATAACAAACGGCTGAAATTTATAAACCATTATACAAGGTAAATCCATCAAGTCATTACAAACATCAAGCTATTTCAGATAATTACTGAGAGTTTACTCACACAAACTATATGATCTACTTCTCACCGGTACTAACCACTCCATAACAGGCTTGATAGAGGAAACATTTCAAAAAGTTCTCAACCAAGGTAAGGTTTGACTATTTCTCGTGAGTCCCAACTTAAGAAACAAATTCTCTCTCTCTCTCTCTCGCTCTCTCTCCCTCTCTCCCTCTCTCTCTCTCCCTCTCTCCCTCCCTCCCTCCCTCCCTCCCCCCCCCTCTCTCTCTCTCTCTCTCTCTCTCTCTCTCTCTCTCTCTCTCTCTCTCTCTCTCTCTCTCTCTCTTTGAAAAAAATGGTTTCATGTCAGGTGGTTTGATTTTAGAATAGGGATTTTAGGACTCTTGAGCCGTACGGTTCATTCGTCCTAAAACGATGGCTAACCCGGTCGTGCGGTCCGCTTAATCCCCTATTTGTATTTTTTAAAGAGAAGATTAATTATTTATTTTTATAGGTTTTTTGGAAAATAAATTGTTTTTTGAAAAGAAATAAGTAAAGACGAAAAAGGGCCTGCATTAGTAAAACAGGGGTGGTGCGCTTAGCAGAGCCCGATTCCATTTTCTGTTGTTCATTCTTCTTCCATTTTCGTCCCTAATCATGAATCAAAACGGAAAATAGTGAAAAACACCTACCTTATGCTCCTTCTCAATCTGTGTGTGTGTGTCCTTCTCTCTCTCTATCTATGCGTGAAAAATGATTTCTGGTTTAAGAAACCAGAGATTTAAGGTTGAAGATAACCAGGGACCAATTTTGTCCCAAAACACACAGGGACTGATTTGTCCCTTTTTTAAAATAATCAAATTTATAACGGCAATGGCCTATTTGGTCCAAAGTACCGTCTTACGTGGTGTTTGACGTGCCACGTAGGAGTCGTTAGCTGAGCTACTGAAGAGACAGAGGGACTAACGTGTCTCGTTTTGAAATTGTCAGGGACTAATGTGTTCCGAAAAAATTGTCGGGGACCAATTAGGATCTTTACTCTTAATTAATTTATAGCCAACTTCGACAAAATACCATTGTGATTAAGAGAGGATATTTCAAATATTTATCCATTTTGCAATATTTTTGAGGCGTCCAAGCATCTTTTCATACAGTGGTAATTGGATGAATTTTAAGTTGCACAAATTCTTCTTTTTGTGCAACAAGGGAAAGTGCCCTTTTACCTACTATACAAAGTTAAGAAAGTTTTAATAGTTCTTATGTATTTCTCCCCAAAACTTGTAAGAAATTTAATTGGTGTTCTGGAGTCAACCAGAGGGTCCTATTAGCAAAACCAGGAGGTGCGCTTAGCAAGTCATATGAATCAGCCCAACCAATTCAGCCCATATCCACCTCATGCGAGCCCAACATGCTTGGACGGTCAAGATCGACTCAACCCATTCAACGATCCACAAGAGGGCACGATTTCCTATAAATACAGACAAACTTTTCCCTAAGAAAGGTTCAATCTCTAATCCTTAGTACCTTCACTCATATATTCGATATACGGACTTGAGCGTCGGAGTGGCTTGCAGGTACCCCCCGGGCGCTCACTGACCTCCTGCCAGGACAGCAAGAGACCTACCAACAGCAGCCGACCAAAAAGCTACTCGGTACAAAACATTGGCGACCACAGTGGGAGGTTTCTATCTTTCACATCATCACTACTCGAGCTTTTCTCTTGCTGCTCCATGGCTCCCAGAGGCAGACCCCGGGTTCAGAGCATTGTCATACCCACACCCCGACCGGAAGGTACCCCCGAGGGCAACGTCTTGACTATACAGGACGAGGGCACCAGTCAACCTGCCCAGCCCTCTAATGTGAATCAGCTTTTGGGCCTCCTGACCAGTCGCACCCAAGCTATGTTGGAACAGAAAGCACGACTGAGGGAGATTGAAAGGCGTGTGACCGCCCTGCCAGAACAACCTCCACTCAGCAGGGTGACAGTTCCTCCAACGACGGTGACCTCGAGGCACCACCGGTCCCCACCTCGGAGACATCATGTCCATCGCTCTCCCCGCAGGCGACGCAGGCATGGGAAATCAGGCTCACCCCAGGGACCTATCGGCCTCGTGACACCCACTCCAGCACCTCCTCACACGCGTCCCCTAACACTCGTGAGAGGTCAAGGAGCCGGGTCGTCACCCGCAGAAGGCACCACCGGGGTTCTCCATCGAGGAGATCCCCCGATCGACACAGGTATCAAGAGCTGGGCTATGAAGACACCTCCCCCCGAAACTCAAGAGAGTTTTCGGAGGATGGGCCGTTTACAAGAAGGGTAGACGAATTCCAAATCCCAAGCGCCTTGGAAAAGCTGCCAAATCTCAATATGTACGACGGGACTGGAGATCCAGACGGTCATCTGGCACACTTCTCCCTAATGATGCGCTACAGGGGCGTCAGGGAACCTGTCCATTGCAAAATCTCCCCCCTCACTCTCGAGGGTTCCGCATTAGAGTGGTTCCAAGAGCTGAGGCCGAACTCCATATCCTCATGGGGGCAGCTGGCGAGAATGTTCACGGCTCGTTTCACTGCCTCCCGGCTAAAACCCAAATCTGAAGAAGTAGTGAGAGCCGTCAGGCAGCGGAACCACGAGACACTGAGGGAGTATATTGAGCGCTTCAATAAGGAAGCTTCGGGCGTTCGAAGTTTGGAGGACAGGCAAAGGTTGTTCTGGATGAAAGACGGGTTGAAGAAGGGAAGTTTGTTCCAGATAGATGTAGGCATCAACAAGCCTAGAAACTTGGGCGAGTTCCTTCGAAGATCCCAGAAATACATTAACTATGAGGAGGATGATATGGCTTACCGCGAGGCAGCCAAGGCAGGGGGCGACAGGGAGGTCACCTAGGAGTTATGCCGGCAAAAGGTATCAGGAGGCGTACACCGTGAGGGATGTCCCCCAAGACTCTCAGGTCTTACCCCCCTCGTCACCTCAAGGGCACAAATCCTGACTGAATGCGCCAACGCGGAATTCAAAGACGTCAAGAGGCCAGAGCCTTTGGTGTTGAGAGAGGGCCAGAAACCCTCAAAGAAATGGTGCCGCTACCATCAAAGCGGAGGCCACGACACCAATGGCTGTCGAGCGCTGAAGGAAGATATTGAGGAGCTGATCCAGAAAGGAAAGTTGTCACAGTACGTGAAGAAGGAGGGGGAACCGAGTGGCTCGTGCAAAAGAGCCCGATCCCCCGAAGGTAGATACAGGTCCCCTAGGAAGGGGAAGGCCCCAGTCGGCGAGGGAGTCAAAAATGGCGATGATGAATCAACCGATAAAGAGGACACCCGGAGGCCCAAAGAAAGGCCAGTGGCCATGGTGATCCACGGGAGAAACCCCCATGATGACTGGGGGTCAAACAAATCAATGAAGAGGAAGTGGAAGGAGATCCTCAACATCACATCAACCTCAGTCACCAGGAAGGGGTCAACCAGACCACCCCTATCCTTCGACGACAATGACCTGCTCGATGGGAAACCAAACAAACACGTCCCACTGATCATCACTGCCATAATTGCCAACGTCGAGGTAAGAAGGATCCTGGTTGACCAGGGAAGTGCAGTAGATATCATCTTCGAGGACCTGTTGCAAGTGCTGAATATCTCCCCCGATGATCTGACTCCATACCGAGGAGTGGACCTAACCGGGTTTAATGGATCAAAGACTAAGCATTTCGGCCACCTAGAGCTAATGGTCACCTACGGAAACCCCGACGGTAAACCGTCGTTGCTCAGAACCGTGAAGACACCCTTCCTGGTCCTCCCGTGCAAGTCGGTCTACCAGTGCATCATTGGGAGGCCCACGTTGGGGAAGCTGGAGGCGGTCACCTCAACGGTCCATCTGAAAATGAAGTTATACACTCCGGAGAGTGAGGTGGTGACCCTCCAGGCGGACCTGGGAGCAGCACGCAGATGTTTCTACACGAGCTTTAAAGATGAGAAGGAGACCGCCGAGCTAAGAAGCACGGGTAAGGGGTTCAGAGAAGAAGCTGAGGTGAATCTGACAGACTGGGAAGCCAGAAGTGACTCAAGTAGCGAAGGGGTTCAAACCGGATGGAGAATGTTCTCACCTTCTTGAGGAGATTAAAAAGAAGCTCACCATCCACCCAAGGGAGAACGAAGACATCTTCCCCTATTCTTCATCTGGCTGATAGTTCCAATTCTTAGAACGTTTTATTTAAGAATTTGGTTGTTTAAGTTTAACACGTCGAAACAATTTACAACACGCGGGCGAAGGAATTAAGCCTTACTATTTACGGATCAAAATATTGTTTCGCAGATCACAGTTTTGGCTCTAGCACCATGGAAAAAACCAAGAGAAACTGGCACGCTTGACAGAAGCAGTCAGCGCCCAGGAGGGCGCCTATGAGGAACAGCGAGCGCCCATGAGGGCGCTTGGAAAGAGGTGGTCTGAAAGCCAAGTCTCGACCCCAAACAGCAGGGGACCAGGCAACCAGGTAGAACCAAGGCACAAGTCGGCCTACTCGGTTCATAAAGTGGCTATCAAAAAGGTTGCAATCTCTGATGGGTGAGTTAAGTTCGGATCGATTCTGATAAACTCCTGTCAGAGTCCCTAGATGGGCGAAATGGCATCGCAAGATGTCACAACCTCGAAGCGGCATATCGAAAAGGTCGCAACCTCTGATGGGTGAGTTAAGTTCGGATAGATTCTGATAAACTTCTGTCAGAGTCCCTAGATGGGCGAAGTGGCATCGCAAGATGTCACAACCTCGAAGCGGCATATCGAAAAGGTCGCAACCTCTGATGGGTGACTTAAGTTCGGATAGATTCTGATAAACTCCTGTCAGAGTCCCTAGATGGGCGAAGTGGCATCGCAAGATGTCACAACCTCGAAGCGGCATATCGAAAAGGTCGCAACCTCTGATGGGTGAGTTAAGTTCGGATAGATTCCGGTAAACTCTTGTCAGAGTCCCTAGATGGGCGAAGTGGCATCGCAAATGTCGCAACCTCTAATGGGTGAGTTAAATTCGGATAGATTCTGATAAACTCCTGTTAGATACATAAGGCGCGAAGCGGCATATCAAAAAGGTCGCTACCTCTGATGGGTGAGTTAAGTTTGGATCGATTCTGATAAACCCCTGTCAGAGTCCCTAGATGGGCGAAGCGGCATCGCAAATGTCGCAACCTCTAATGGGGAATTTAAATCAGATCGATTTTGATAAACTCCTGACAGAGATAACATTGCCACGAGACGATAGGAGGTGATATGTTCAGAAGCATGAAATATAAGCAAGAGAAAGGAAGCGTGGATATAACGTAAAATCATCAGTCAAGCTCCATAAAGCCAATGTACAACGAAATCCAACAGGACAAAAAGAAATTACAAGTCAAGAACAACTAAACTTCTAGAAGAAATAATCAGGGGGCAATGACGTCAAATTCAACCATGTTGGAACGATATCTAACAATCCTCCCATCTACAGCCTCATGGTCAAACCGGAAGATGCTCGACTCAAGAACTGCATCCGGGTACATGCACTGAACACGACTTATCGCTTTATCGTAGGCAGCATAGGAGAAGTCCATGGCTTGCCCGGCCATCTCCCGCACCCGTTCCTCGGCCCCATCTTTCTGTTTCTTCACACTATCCAACTCAGATTGGAGCTCCTCCATTTGCTTCTGATAGTGGCGAGCAGTGTCTCTTGCCCGACGAGCAGATTCCAGTGCTTTGTGTAAATCCACCTGAGGCCGACTTATATCCAAGAGAAGCCGATCCCTTTCCTCGATCACCCCTACGCAAAGAGAGAAACAAACACGACAAAGCTTAAAACCAACATCACCAGCGCCCATGAGGGCACCTGGCAAAACACCTCTAAGAAAGCAGCCAGCGCCCATGAAGGCGCCAGACAGGGCACCGAGGTCGAAACAGGCGGCGCCCATGAGGGCGCCAGACAGGGGTGGAAGCCCGTGCAGGTTTGATGAATACCGTAAGAAATGACTCAAGAGGATTACCTGAACGAGATCCACACTTCTTTTCAGCTTCCCACTTCGCATGCAGGCCTTCCCCAATTTTAACCATGTGCGCGGCAAGTGCGAAAGGATGCTCACAGAAATGATCACGCTCTTCGGGAGAGAAGACAATTTCACCCTCTTCGTCAGCAGGAGGAGGAAGCCCAACCGGGGAGGGACAAGCAGCAGAAGGAGGTCTCTGAGCACAACTTCTCTTGCGCTTGAACTTACTCTGAGTCCCCTGGGTGCTGGAGTCGACTGGAACCTTCGGCACCCCAGAGACATCCCTTCCAGCACGGCTTGGCGCTCCTAAGCTGAGGCGAGGTCCCATAGAGGGACGCGCAGGGGCAGATATAGCAGGAACCGGGCTCTTGACCTCGGTAGGTTCGGCATCCAAAGGTCTCCTCCGTCCGGCCAAAGAGGCTAATTCATTAAAAGAGAGTGGAGCGGCCATCTTATCTGCAGAGCAACAAAGTAGCGAGTCAGCAACATAAGTAAATAATTTATCAAAAGAGAAAATAAAGATACATCAAGACCTAACAAGCAACCTAAGAGCTCGGCAGCTTCTGGAACCGTGGAAGCCTTGGACAGCTCAATGAACAAAAACTTTTATGGCACAGTGGACAAGCCACCGACGATCTTCCTCAGCATGCTCAAAGTCCTCTGCTTAGGATCATATAACGCAGATGGGAGGATGCGATAAGACCGAGAGGTGCGGTCAGCATCGATATTACACCACCCAAGGCAAAACTTATCCCTAACCAGACGCCCATGTTCATCAAAGAAGCCCATGCTGTCGACGGCCTTCTCGCTAGAGGGAACGAGGTAAAAATACTTGAACCTCCAATCATGCTGGTTATCTGAGTACACTTGAAAGAAAGCATAGTTTGTCCGACATTTCAAGTGCACAAACTCATAACGAATGACGCCATCCGAAGTATCTCGACGACGCTGCACCTCGAAGATAACCATAAAAACCCCCAAGCTGCATCTTCTTTGAAGGACTCTCATCACCAGCTCGTAAAACTTCACAAAACACCACGAATTTGGGTGGAGCTGAGAGGGAGCTATCTTAGGGATCACCAGTCCCCTCTTCAAAGTCGTCAGCTTGACTCTTAGCCAGGTGAGCGGTAAGGTGCATCCGAGCCGTCTTCTTTGTCCTTGCCGTGTCTCAACCTACGGGACAAGGGGCAAAACAAGCAGTCAAGAGACAGACAGGAAAACTTAGAGACAACCCCCCTCCCCCGAGGTTGGAGACTTTGCAAGACAAGACATGCTCAAAAGAATAAAGAAGCTAGAAAGATAAACGGAAAGTCCGCCCGGAAGTTACCTCAGTAAATCAGAAGCCGCAAAGACTCGCGGGAACGTCAATGGATGATGGTATGAGCAACTCCCCTCGGCACCAAGCAAGCCCTGAAAATTCATAGGTGAGAAGGCAGGTTAAAAGTCAGGAGAAACGGCAAAAATAAAACAGAATGACATGCACACGTCCACACAAAACCAGCGCCCATAGGGGCGCCTGGCAGGGCGCCAATAAAGCAGCCAACGCCCATGAGGGCGCCTGGCAGGGTGCCAGTCAAGGCAGCCAGCGCCCATGAGGGCGCCTGGCAGGGCGCCAATCAAGGCACCCAGCGCCCATGAGGGCTCCTGGCAGGGCGCCCGGCAAGAGCAGCCAGCGCCCAGGAGGGCGTCTGGCAGGGCGCCAGTTAAGGAAGCCAGCGCCCATGAGGGTGCCTGGCAGGAGGGCACTGTCAACAACGTAAACAACAAATACTTCCCAGGAAGAAAAGACGTTGAAACGAGTGGACTCTACTCCCTCCTCTTCTTTTTAAGGAGGCACTAGATTGGTGACTTGATCCCTACTCCTTCCTCCTCCTTGAAGTAGGCGCTAGGGTTGGTGACTTGGTCCCTACTCCTTCCTCCTCCTTAAAGAAAGCGCTCCAATGATGGATTGGTCCCCTACTCCTTCACGAAATTTTAAAATAAGAAAATGTGGACCACAAGACAAATACCCGCCTTTTTATAGGAGTTAGCGTTTCACACAACGCCACGAATCTGGCAAATCAACTTGGCCCATATCCACGACGTACAAGCCCAATACGCCTGTCACCTTAAGACATGCTCAAAAGCACAAAAAAGACAAGATGAGCAGCCAAGAATAAAGCAAAGTGCCAAGCACCCGTCTACACAAGTCGGCACCCAAGAGGACGCCCGGCAAGGAGGGCGCCCATGAGGGCGCCTGGCAGAAGCAACCAGCGCCCATGAGGGCGCCTGGCAGGACCAGGAGGGCGCCGATAGGGGCGCCTGGCAGGGCGCCAATGAGGCAACAAGCGCCCAAGAGGGCGCCTGGCAGGGCACCAGTCAAGGTAGCCAGCGCCCATGAGGGCGCCTGGCAGGGCGCCAGTCAAGAACAGCCAGCGCCCAGGAGGGCGCCTGGCAGGACCAAGCAGCGCCCAGCAAAGGGGCGCCTGGCAGGGGGGAGTCTCAAAGCAAATCCTTCGCAACAGGGTGGTCAGCACTATGCAGTAAGACGCCCACGAGAGCACCGAACCTTGTCTAGCAAAATCTGCTCCACGATAAGCCATCCAGTACACGCTAGCAACGAACAACACCCAAGGCACCCAGCAGGGCGCCAACTCTCAAAAACAAACAAGCATCCGGGAAGGCGCCCACGAGGGCACCAGCATCGGGATGTCTTAGCACCTTGGCCCAAGGCGCCCAAGAGGGCACCAACATCAGGGGGCATGGCGCAGGGCACCCAAGAGGGCGCCAACCTCAGAGCACTTGACACTGTAGCGACCGAAAAATCCGGGAGAGGATTCCTCGAAGGTTAAAAAATGAAGCCGCCACCAAAGTTTAGTTTAAGGGCAAACATTGGAAAATCCCTTTTGGAATGGATAACGGTCCTTGAGACCAGATAAGGGTTCGGGAGTCGGTTATGCGTGGGGAAGGTATTTGCACCCCACGACATCCTTCCTAATGAAGGTTACCTACTAACTAGTTGTAGGAAAGAATATTAATTTTGAAAATGTTTATTTCTACCCTTTTATTGTGAACTAAAAAGAAAGAAGAAAATTGATATTTTATTTAGGAAAATGATTATTTTGGAAAAGACTAAAAAAAGTTTTTTATTAGTGCAATTGACAGAGGTCGGACGCCCTCTGCTCCTACGTATCTCTTGGTAGATAATCAAATCACACGTAGTTCTTGGTAGAAAACTTTGTTTGTTGGTGTATTTTATTTAGGGACTTTAGGACTCCTGAGTGATCAGTTCATTTGTCCTAAAATGATGACTAACCGACTGTACAGCCGGCTTAGTCCCCTACTTTGTGAAAATGGAGTTTTTGAAGTTTGGAAGATAGTTTGATGTGTGGTGGTTTGATTTTGTTTGAACAGGGGTTTTAGGACTCTTGATCCGTACGGTTCATTCGTCCTAAAACGGTGACTAACCCGGCCGTACGGCCGACTTAATCCCCTATTTTAAAAATTTGGTTTGTGGAAAGAAATATGTTTGTGTTTATTTTAATTTAGAAATTGGTTGTTTTAAATAGGGATTTTAGGCCATGATCCGTAACGGTTCATTAGTGACCTAAAAAGCAGACTAACCCGACTGTACAGTCGACTTAGTCCCCTATTTTGAAAATAAGATTTTTATTTTTGGAGGAAAATGATTATTTTGTTTTTCCGTTTTGAATATGAATGAAAAGTTAACAAAGAAGAAAAAAATGAAAAGTGCAACTAGTGAAAAATAATTATCAATAATATTTAAAAATAAACTAATTAAAATAAAAATAAAATAAAAAATGGGAGGGAGAGAGAGAGAGAGAGCGAGAACTTCGCTGGGAGAGAGAGAGAATGTGTTCAGTGTTCTTGTTGAATCACTGTGGTGTTTTTCACTGTGGAGAGAGCCTCCTTTTATAGGTGAAGGGTAAGGTAAAGAGTGGACAAGTGGACTTGCAAGGCAAGTCGACTTGCTGGCCAAGCAAACTTGCTGGGCAAGCAGACTTGCTGGGCAAGCAGACTTGCTGAGTAAGCAGCTTGATGGGCTGAAGTTTGATGCTATTGACACCCCCCTTTTATTATTTTCGTTTTTTCCTATTAATTTTGATTTTTTGCAACTTTATTTTATATTTTGGTGATTATAAATGAAAGCAAAAATGATATTTTTTGTAAAATAGTTAAAAACTTATTATTTTTTTAAATATGAAAGGTTATTTTTGACTAAAAGACAAATCTAAAAAAGAACAAGTTGGGCCAAAGCCCTATCGGAAAAATCTAACATAAGCCCAATAAAGTGAATTACTACGCACATGCCCAATAAAACGAGATAGCATCCGAACAAGCTCAAAAGCTAACTCACGGTAATAGGACCGGCAAACTGGTAAAAATAACGACGATTGTAGTAAAAAGAGCGGACAAAATTGGGGTAAAACAGACACAAGGCGACGCCAACATCAGGATACGTCACCCTAGTTTGGTGTCGGGCACAAGGATTACACCGAAGGAGGTGTGAGTCACGGTCGCGACAAATTAATCTCGTACGACCCGTCAAGACAGACGAAGCAACACTTAGAAAAAATTTCTCCTATGACAGAACACGGCTGCTACAAAGGCAGTGTCCCGCGTAACCTTACAGAGCCGGCAAATCGACGAAAATCCTTCAAGCCAAGACCATCCTCCGGAATAATCTCGGCTTGGGGGGCAACTGTTCTGGAGTCAACCAGAGGGTCCCATTAGCAAAACCAGGAGGTGCGCTTAGCAAGCCATATGGATCAGCCCAACCAATCCAGCCCATATCCATCTCATGCGAGCCCAACATGCTTGGACGGTCAAGATCGACTCTACCCATTTAACGATCCACAAGAGGGCACGATTTCCTATAAATACAGGCAAACTCTGCCCTAAGGGCGGTTCAATCTCTAATCCTTAGTACCTTCACTCATATATTCGATATACTGACTTTAGCGTCGGAGTGGCTTGTAGGTACCCCCCCAGGCGCTCACTGACCTCCTGCCAGCACAGCAAGAGACCTACCAATAGCAGCCGACCAAAAAACTGCTCGGTACAGAACAATTGGCGTCTCACGTGACATGTGAAAGGCTTGTTAGACATATGTTATCGGTAACTATCTGTACTTGATTGGTTGTAGATTTTGTTGGACCGTGTATTAAGAACTATTTATCCTAAACTTCTAATTAGCAGATAAGAAGCTTTTGACCAAGAGCCATTCAGACTAGTAGTTAAATGATAGACTCTAACTTAGTGCATTTTTAGAGATATCTTTAGGTCATTTTTAGAGCAATTATTAGCAATTTTATACGTTATTGACCTAATTTATTCTTTATTTTGCAGAAAGGAAGAAAGTATGAAAAAAGAATGAAAGTCCAATTTTAACTCACTTATTTATATATATATATATATATATATATATATATATATATATATATATATATATATATATATATATATATATATATATATGGGCTTGGCAATTATTTTTTTCACGAATTTTCACCTGTTCGAACACGGGCCTTCGAACAGGTTCGCACGAGGCCATTCGCGTGTGTTAAATATGGGGACACACCCTCTTGGGTGTTTTTCACCTGTTCGAATGGGGTCATGCGAACAGGTTCGAATGTGGTTATGCGAATATGTTCGCATGAGGATGTTCGAACCAGTGTTGCAGAGCGACAGATATTGGACGTCTCAGATTCCACCGACAGTTTTGATCAACGGCTTACAATCAGTCAAATGTGTGTCAGATAAAGGAGTGGACGTCAATCCCTTTGGAAAATGTGTCTGAACGGATAGAATTTAAACGGCTCAGATTTGTGATCTAAAAATGAAATCAACGGCTGACATTTCACCATCCCTATTATAAAAGGGGGTTCACATCCTCAGACCTTCTTCACCAAACCCTAATCTGCTTCTTCACCAAAACCTACTCTCCCTCTTGACAGCTACAACCAAGCTGAAATGGAATGGCAATTGTGCTCAACCCAGTACTCATCCACCAAATTCCTAACGGCCCTTCATCACCATGGGACTGTCACCACCGACGAACATGGTGTTGTGTTTCGTTGTCCTAACCATGTATTCTGCAGGATGAGTAAGGACATCACCTTCGCCCAACTGAAGGAAAAGGCTGAGAGGAAGATTCGTCCAGAGGGAGCGTGGCGTAAAGACGTGGCGCGTATACGTTACCGAAAGTACAACCGGCTTGATTACGGGACTGGCTATTTTACAGTTATGGAGATCCGCAACGATGACATCCGGCTCATCCACAAGCTCTACATAATTTTCAGGGAAGGCAAAGGGATGTGAGACCCTAGAAAACCATGGAAAGTACCTCGGCACCGTGTTTGAGGAGTACGGCACACAGGGAGGCCCCCGCGCCACCAAGTGGTCCTGGAACTGTGTCCACCTCTGCTCAGCTATGGCTAGGTGGTAGACATGATCCCTCAGCCATACAAGACCAACTGACAACCCTCGCGCAGAAGTCTGTTCAGCGGCATCTTGGGGGGTGGCCCCCAAATAGTCAATCAGCAGCTGCTCTTCCTGCCACGAAGTCCAGTCAGGCATGTCATAGAACTGGCCCGTGATGGCGATGTGTAGCAGCTGGGATACATCATCAAGGGTGATAGACATCTCACCCACAGGAAGGTGGAATGATGATGTATCCGGCTGCCAACGCTCTATGAATGCGTTCAGCAGCCCCTTGTGAGTGAGGGGAAAACCAAGTCCTATGAGAGGGAACAACCCCGATAGGATAAGAGTCTCCCTGATCCTAGCATGGACCACAAGGTTAACCGGTCCATGTGGAATCGTAGTTATGTCCGGCCGAACCTGCATTGACAAATGACACCGGCACAATAAGCCAATATGTTCAACAAAATAAGAAACAAAATTGACAACACGCTATTATATAACAATAACTTACCCGGCCAGCATAGAACTCAGTCAAAATATGAGACCCGTATGTGGGCAAGACAGAACCATCAACAGGTCCACCAGGGAATGGGAATGTAGCCCTAGGAGCAGCAGCAGGCTCCTGAGGCTCAACATCCTCCTCATGTTGAGCACCTCCCTCCTCATGTGCATGACCAGAAGGGCCGGCCAGCTCATATGCCGAAAATTGAGCATCACGCTCAACATCCCGGACAATATCATCAACCTCCGGTGGGGGAGGAGGGACGTCCCTACGCCTACCCCTCCGGGAAGGTTCAGCTCCATCTTGCCTCCGTTTGCGTTCGGAAGCCGTCGGGGGTGGCCTACGCTCCGGCTGTTGCGAACTACCGCCACGATGCCTCACCATATCTGAAACAACAACCATTAAACCAATCAAGCAACATAACCAGCAAAAAAACAGGAACAATACTGTCACACCTGTTCGAACAGCATCATTCGCACCTGTTCGAACAGAAGCATTCGCACGTGTTCGAACAACCCCATTCGAACGGGTGTTCGCATGGCCTCATTCGAACGGTGTTCGCATGACCTCATTCGAACACCTTCGTTCCCAGAAACGTTCGGGGAAGGCCAACCGAACGCGTCGCATATGCAGAAAAAATAAAAACGCAGTAACATGCAAATTAAAACGATGAAATGGAAAGACAGGAGAGTGAGGGAGGGAGTACCTGGTGCGTAGAATGCGAGATTGAAGCTTCAAAAATGGTGGAGTTGAGATTGAGAGGGAGAGTGAGGGTGAGAAATCGAATTTGGGGTGGGGGAGGCGTTAGGGTTCGATTGAGAGTGAAGGGGGTGTGAGAGTGTTTGGGAGGGAGAGTGAGAGATGAAATGTTTTTAATTGAAGGGTATTTTAGGGATTTAGGGGGTTTGGGGGTGTGTGGTGAGTAGGAGGGGGTGTGGGAAAAGTAAAATCCTATATTATAAGTCCAAACCCATGAATAATAATCCCACACTTGAATGAATAGTCCGTTGGTGAGCCAAACAAAATACCACGTGACCTCAGCAACAATTTGGTGGATTGCACGTAACCCTAGGCCTTCAATTATAAAAGGTTAGCTGCACAATCAAATTGAGAGGAGCCGCACAACAGACAACAACAGCGGCACACGTGAATAGGGAAAAAACGGTAGAGACAATTTGGGTACCCGTTCTTGACACCGTGAGAGAGCTTTGGAGCAAAAAAAGGAGACTAGAGACTCAGAATAATAACTTTTCTAATTTCCGGGTTATTTTTATCTCTGTAATTCTTGACTCTAATTTCTATTTTATTGTTCGTTATGACTTTGGATAGCTAAATTCTCTTCCAGTTTTATTTCAATTAATATTGTCCTATTGCTTTTATCACATAATTAGGATTAGCTACCCTATACATGTTCATAATCAATTAATTGATCAGCAACCGTACTGCAATTAGTTGTTGGACCTATAGGATAATTAGGGCTATAATTATTGCATGACCAAACCTTAATTTAGTCTTCCAATCATTCAACCTTTTTGCTCTTTATGTGAATTTAAATTCTTGCATGACCAAACAAGTGTTAGTTTAGGAAAAAGAATATTAATCGCGAATGACCAAACAGATTAATAGCTTTAGTAAAGGGATTGGTAATTAAATAAAATAAAGGAATTCCAGTTGGAATTAGACATAGGGGAATCGAAGCTTGCAAGTGAAACCGTGACCCTAGACCTCTCTCCATTTATTAAATCTAATATTTTAATTATTGTTATTTATTTTTTTATTTGTTTTCATTACAAATTACTACTTCGTCTAAACAATAGACAATCTTGATTAGTTTGGTACTTGTTAATTAATCCCTGTGGAGACGATAATCTTTTATACTACTTCTGCGAAAGAGTACACTTGCTCTAAGTGTGTTTTCAACGCAACAAGTTTTTGGCGCCGTTGCCGAGGATTAATTTAGCATTATTAAACGAAAAAGATTTTTATTGCTTTAGACATTTTTTTATGCACTGGTTTTAATTTTTTTTACTTATCTTATTGAAAAAAATACAAAAAAAAACTGCTAATACTTTCCCAAGAGACCGCTGCAGTTCACCTTTTTTGCAGATAAAAGTTTAAATCATGGTTAAGACAATTGGAGATTATATTAGAGAGGCAGAGGCACAAAGGAATTTGGAGAAGTCGTCTTGGTATATGCCTCAATGTCAGATCTCATTTCCTCCTCCTCCTCCTCCTTATGAGCCTTATTCAAACTATTGGGATGACTATGAGCCACCTCCTTATTCCTCCAACTGGGATAATTATGAGCCACTACATCTTTATAGGCAAGAGGAGGAGATACAAGATACCAATGATGTATTGGCAAAGTTTATGCAGCAGACAAATGAAAAATTTGAAAGCTTGGAGGGTCAAATTGGAGCCATTTGTTATCTCGAGAGGCCCAAGAAACTCCTTCACAAACTAAGTCTACCCAAAATGAAGAAGCTGAGCAATACAAAGAAAGTATTCCTTCGAGAGATGAAGGTGTCTCTATGGAATATAATCTAAAGGGAGAAGCTCTCAAGAAAGATGAGGAGACTCTTACTGAAGGGAGTCAAATCAAAATAGTAGCTCCTACTGAAGGGAGTCATATTGAAACAAAAGATCCTACTAAATGGAGCATTTGTGAGGACAGTGAGAAAGATCTCATGGTTCTGGATTTGGAGAAAGCGCCCATTTTTGGGCAAATTGTTTTAACCATTGGTGATGCTGTGATTGAGGTTCACCGGGGAAAGGTAACTTTAATAAGTGGTAAAGAAGATGATGTTATTAAAGCTTTAAATTCTAATGAAATTTTCTCTTCTTTAACTTCTCTTTATTTGTATGATGTGGTTGAAACTAACATTTTTAGTGAATTAAAGATGCAGGACCTTTTGGAAAAAAGTCTTATTTTGCAGGATCCTAGCATAATGGTGGATGGAGATAAAATAAAAACTTCACCATCCTTCGAAGTTCATCCACCACGTGGAAAAATAAAGAACAGTGTGAACCACATGGTTAGAAAGTTAAGAAGGTGTACCGCGTTAGATGTTAAATTTGCTCTTGGAGAGCCACCTGATTAAGCACTAACTATCGTCAGGCTCACGACGTTAAATAAGTGCTTCGCAGGAGGCAACCTGTGTTTTATTTTCAGTTATTTTTACTTTTAATTTGTTTCATTTTGTTTTTAGGAATAAGCTCGGACTACAAGCTCTCTCAGGGAAGTTACTATTACTCTCTCTCTCTCATTTATTTCTTTGGGTTTCTATTTGATCATTTTGCATTGAGGACCATGCTTCATACTAGTGTGGGGGAGGAGAGTTTATTTTGTCACTTGATCTCTATTAATGCGCAAACCCACCATATATGTTAATAGCATTTTTTTCTGGCTTATTTTAGTGACTTATGCTTAAAGTTGAAAAAAATAGAGATTTTGCCTTTAGGGGACCTCATAATTAATTTACTTGACAGACTTGTGCTTAATTGTAACTGTGAGGATGTCCTTAGGAAGCTGATAATTAGCATTTGTCCCTATTGAGTACTTTGTGTGAACTAGCTTTTAAAGGTGAGATTTGAGCCTTCATAAGGGGATTGATACTAAATCATAAATTTTTACCCCTTTTCTTTCTATGAGTGTGTTTCCCAATTTGCTACATTCTAGAATTTGTCTTTTGACCATTTCAAGGCAAAAATTGATTTGCATCATGTAAAAAGATTTGGGGAATTTAGGTATTTTTCTGGCCTCAGAGTTGTTTGTTGAATTTATCCCTTAGTTTCCCCCTTTGAGCTTATTTGTTATATTTTTTCTTTGGTACCCAGATATAATTTTTCTTTTTTTTGTGTTTGTGGTAACCATTTGGAATTAAATGTGGAGCAACTATTGAAAATTACAATTTTGTCCAATACTTTTAGTTGTCTATCTTGTCAAGATGAAAAAAAAACAAAAACAAAATAGGAGTTTTCATGTACTTACATTTTCCTCCTAAAAAAATGAAAAAGAAAAGGAAAGCAAGAAGGAGGAAAATGCACATCAAAAGAATGAAAGAGCCAAAGGGCAAATCCAAAAAAAAACAACAAAAGAGTCTACTCAAGAGAAAGAGCAAATCAAAAAGAATCGACTTAATAGAAGAAAAAAAGGAGTGAAGAATGAAAGTGAAATTAATTTGGAGTTTGGACAAAAATTGTAATATAGATAGGAGCTCCATATTTGGTTTCAAAGGTTACTATTTGTTTCTTGTTTTTTTAGCCATTTGATTATCTCTTTCTTCTTATTACCTACCCTGCATGAATTCACCCTGGCCCCACTACAACCCATGAAACCCCATCTTTTGCATGCATGTGAACTATTTAGTGGAGATTTGGTCAAATTACAAACATATGGTAATGTGCATTTTGTTGAAACTTGAGTGTATATTTTCCCTAGTCCCTAAACACTTAGAGAGATTGTGAGTGAGTGCCCTTGTTCACAATAATGTAATTTTCAGGGACATGAGCCTCTAATTGGGCAACCTTTTGACACCTCATATGTACTATGTTGTCTATTGTCTGTCATTGTACTTCTAATTTTGAGTCCCTTATTTGGCTGCCTCTATTACTTTTGTTGAGCCAGGAAATTTGCTTGAGGACAAGCAAATGTTAAGTGTGGGGGAGTTGATAAACTCTAACTTAGTGCATTTTTAGAGATATCTTTAGGTCTTTTTTAGAGCAATTATTAGCAATTTTATAAGTTATTGACCTAATTTATTCTTTATTTTGCAGAAAGAAAGTATGAAAAAAGAATGAAAGTCCAATTTTAACTCATATATATATATATATATAAATATATGGGCTTGGCAATTAAAAGAATTGGTAGCAAAGGGAATATGAAGAAACAAGGCCTACGGCCTTTTGTTGAAGGAAAAGAGAGGGAAGTAGGCTGAACATTATATTCAATATATTATAAGTCCAAACCCATGAATAATAATCCCACGCCTGAATGAATAGTCCGTTGGTGAGCCAAACAAATACCACGTGACCTCAGCAACAATTTGGTGGATTGCACGTAACCCTAGGCCTTCAATTATAAAAGGTTAGCTGCACAATCAAATTGGGAGGAGCCGCACAACAGACAACAACAGCGGCACACGTGAATAGTGAAAAAAATGGTAGAGACGATTTGAGTACCCATTCTTGACACCGTGAGAGAGCTTTGAAGCAGAAAAATGAGACTGGAGACTAAGAATAATAATTTCTCTAATTTTCGGGTTATTTTTATCTCTGTAATTCATGACTCTAATTTCTATTTTATTGTTCTTTATGACTTTGGATAGTTAAATCATCTTCTAGGGTCTTAGGTGGATCTTGCCAGTTTAGAGACTTTTATGCTATAGTTTATTATTTGAATTCCAGTTTTATTTCAATTAATATTGTCCTATTGTTTTTATCACATAATTAGGATTAGCTACCCTATACATGTTCATAATCAATTAGTTGATCAGCGACCGTACTGCAATTAGTTGGTGGACCTATAGGATAATTGAGGCTATAATTATTGCATGACCAAACCTTAATTTAGTCTTCCAATCATTCAACCTTTTAGCTCTTTATGCTTTTCTTGAATTTAAATTCTTGCATGACCAAACAAGTGTTAGTTTAGGAAAAAGAATATTAATCGCGAATGACCAAACGGATTAATAGCTTTAGTAAAGGGATTGGTAATTAAATAAAATAAAGGAATTCAAGTAGGAATTAGACATAGGGGAATCGAAACTTGCAAGTGAAACCGTGACCCTAGACCTCTCTCCATTTATTAAATCTAATATTTTAATTATTGTTATTTATTTTTTTTATTTGTTTTCATTACAACTCAATTACTACTTCGTCTGAACAATAGACAATCTTGATTAGTTTCGTACTTGTTAATTAATCCCTGTGGAGACGATAATCTTTTATACTACTTCTGCGAAAGAGTACACTTGCTCTAAGTGTGTTTTCAACGCAATATTAAACTAGTATTTTTTTTAACTGATTTGCTAAGTGGAGTTTTGGTTTCTAGCTTTACAAACTATTTATTTTTATTTATTTTGCTTCAGAGGTATTAAGTTTCTCCCTTGCATTTTTTGTTCTGCTTTTGAAGCATAATGGCATGGTTGAGGAAAATGCGAAACTTGGAGGGAAGACTTTTGGAGGCTTATGAAGGGAAACAAGTTTTCTAAAAACGGGAAGAAACATTTGCAAATTCAAGGTCTAATAGTGGTGAAGGTAAAAAGCATAGGATGCAAGAGACTTGGTTTTTCCGTGAATTTGGCATAACGATCTGTCGTAGTAGTTCGTAGCTTGAATATGTGTACATGGTAGTGGCTTGTGTTGAGGAGAGAGGAAGAATATATGAAGGATTTGCGTTGCAGCTTGATGGTTTTATTTTAATTTTAATAATAATGATGTGTAAATAATATAGATAAATGATGAGAAATGCTATTCGGACCATTAAGTGCCCAAAAGTTGGACCAAAATACGGATACAGATACAGATGTAATACAAATACGGTGGGACCCGGTCTTAATTTACTTTACAATAAAAATATTAATTGTTAAAAAATTAAAAAACAAAAAAACCTCGCACTCTGTGTACCCTCTCTTTCCCAACTTTCAGAACTACTCTCTCTCCCTCAACCTTCTTCTACGTTCTTCTGCTACCATGGCATAACTCTTCTTCTCTTCCTTTCTTTAACTCTTCACTTATTCCTCTCTTGATTTCGAACCCTAATCTTATTTCGCACCACCACCATGTGGGGTGTTGAATTTACATCTTTTCTTTCTTCTTTGATCTGGATCTGAGATAAATCTTTGGGCTAGGGTGTGATACAATGACATGAGAGATAGTAATGAAGTAGAGACCGATTTGAAGATAAAATAGAGCTTACTTTGAGTGGTTTGGGAAATGGAGAGGTTGTGTACAAGTGTACTATTTAGTAGTGTGAGTGTTTGGCACCTAATAAGTAAATGTATAATTGAAGATACTTATTAATTATTTGATTCACTCATAATCAATCCAAATATTCTTTTTCTTTTTATGGTTTAGATTGCTTGCGTATCTGGCTTTATTGTGTTACTAGTATTTTACCCGTGCGTATGCACGGGTGATACTGTATTTGTTATAATTTGATATGAAATT
The DNA here is from genome assembly GCA_039519185.1 of Astragalus membranaceus. Taxonomy (NCBI): domain Eukaryota; kingdom Viridiplantae; phylum Streptophyta; class Magnoliopsida; order Fabales; family Fabaceae; genus Astragalus; species Astragalus membranaceus. The sequence goes on along the minus strand of CM076846.1, from coordinate 62,543,753 downwards.
ATAAATACGTCGAAGTTAAAGAAAAAGGAAAAACTTGATAAATGACTAAACTTTCAAATTTATTAAAATAGTTGTGTTCGAAAAAGTTAAAAAAAAGTCAGTATCTTCTTATAATATTAATAATAGAGTAAAAATGAAGAAAAAGGAAAATGAAATTTAAGGTAAAATATAAACCCCATTGCCGTTCCCGTTGGCGCTCTCGTTGTCTCTCCCGTTGTCACTCCTATTGGCACTCCCATTGCCGCTCTCGTTGCCTCTCTCGTTGCCGCTCCCGTTGCCGATCCCATTGTCAGTCTCTCGTTGCCGCTCACATCGCCACGTGTTTACTCTTTTTTTCCTTTATGATTCAATATTAATTTAATCATATTCATTTAATTAAAAAAAATATTTTGTAATTTTTGGTTGTGGTTAAAGTTATTTTTTACAATTTTTAGTGGTTAAATTGATTGATTTTAATAGTTTTAGATTATAGTAAATAGTCAATTTTAGTTATTTAATTATTGAGTGTAGTATTAATTTAATAATTTTAGTTTTTTCGAAAAAATAAATTTGAAACTTTTTTTTTGACGGAAACCAAACTACTTCATTTCAATATAAATAATGTCACGAATACAGGTTGGAATATAATCAAAAACCGTGGAACATGCATAAATAAATGATACTCTAGCAAGAGTATGAGCAACAATATTGGCTTGTCGCCTAGCAAAACTAAACCTATAGTATTGGAGAGTAGATAACAAGGACCTGCAACTCTTAATAATAGAGCCAACATCAGTAGTTATGAGATGGTTTCCGTTGATACTGTTAACAACTGGTAAGCAATCTAGTTCAATGGCTACTCGCTAAACTCCTAGCTCATTAAGCCACCTAATAGCCTCCACCGCTCCGTTTGCCTCATCTTCTTGCGGGGTTGTGTAACACCCCTTTTCTACCCATTAATTTAATTGGAAAAATATCACAGTTTTCAAAATTTTGTTTCGCACGAGGGGTATTACACATACTTCAATAAAAACCACACTTCTCAATAAAACAGCTCAAAACATATTAACCAGGTATTACGTAGCACATCACAAAAGGCGAATCTCAAAACCACAGTTATCATCGCAATAAAACTCAACGTCAATAAAATCATCTAAGCAGCGGAATAATAAAATAAAACAGAATTGTCAACAAAACTTAACAACCAAAAACATTCATGACATTAAGTTCGTCCCACCCCCTGAGTGCTACGTATCAGAGCGTGACGACTCGACTCGAATTAGTGAAGGTACCTAGTCCTTCACTCGCAATCACCTGCACGTTACCGCATGGGGGTAACATTCAAACAGAAGGGTGAGTCCAATTCAATTCATATAATAAATCATATGATAAATAATAAGTCAAGTTACAGCTCTAAATTACTCACGACACAATCATCAATCACATCAATATAAATAACTCATCACAATGTCATGCAGGCATATGAAATGCAACCCACTCGCGGGCATATGCATGAGGTACCTTTTCACAAACGTCGCTTAGCCATTATGGCCTCATCGTCACTTAGCCTTTTGGGCCTCAAAACGTCACTGGGTTTATGCACATGGGATGCATGAGACACTATAACATGCACCACGCACAAATCACACAATCACGGTCAACTATGTGACCCGTCACTTACCAATTTGCTCGCAATAGGCACAGCACCTATCAATTCACAATTTACACACAACAACATCACTTAGCCTTTTAGGCCTTAACATCACTTAGCCTTTCGGGCCTCAAACGTCACTGGGTTTCATCGTCACTTATACATAAATATCATCAACTCAAACAATAGCCACTGAGGGCAAAAACGTCATTTACTAGCCACCAAGGGCATCATCGTCATTTACACGCCATTATAATTAATATTAGCCACTAAGGGCAAAACAGTCATTTACACGTCATTATAAATAATATTAGCCACTAGGGGCAAAACAGTCATTTACACGTCATTATAAATAATATTAGCCACTAGGGGCAAAACAGTCATTTACACGTCATTATAAATAATATTAGCCACTAAGGGCAAAACAGTCATTTAACTAGCCACTAGGGGCATCATCGTCAAAATCATCATTTTTGACACTAAATCGTTAAAACCACTGGTCGTACGCAAAAGAGAAGTTTTAAAGGCACCAAAATATCTTTTCATTGTCACAGCAACGATCACCGGGAACAGCCACTTGGGGCGCCCCAGCAACCTTCAGGAATAATAAGTTTTTATTTTTAAAAATGGGACACGCAGATAGACAACTAAAAATGCTTCACAACGCTTTTTGAAACGTTCAAAACGGATGTCCGAGTCAAAAGATATGGCGAAAACAGTTTTCGAAAACATTTTGGGACATCCTGAAAAACTGGCGCCATGGGCGCCCAGCGCCCAGGCACCTGGCGCCCAGCGCCCAGCAAAAACGCAACACGCACACATGGGCGCCTAGCGCTGAGCGCTGGCACTCAGCGCCCAGCGCCTTGGCGCAACACAGGACACGCGCACACGGGCGCTCAGCGCCCAGCGCTACACACGCACACACGCACACGGGCGCTCAGCGCTGGCGCCCAGCGCCCAGCGCAACACCCAGCAACACGCGCACAGCGCCCCTGGGCGCCCAGCGCCCAGCACAATCCAGCAACACAGTTTCAGCACATTTCAACATAAACAATTTTTGTTCTCAAATTTTTAAATGACCATTCACAACCAAATTTCCCACAATTCATGAAACACATGTAAAATCATCAACCTCATTTATCCAACACCAAAATTCAACAACACCCCAAGTACAACCATGGCGCCCTAGGCGCCCTCAACACAAAAGAAAAATGGATTTTTGGCCACAACCTTGAACATCACGCATACATCACAAATCAAGGACACGAATTCACAAACATATCATGGTCATGACTAATCTAGGCTATCACTACTTAGGATCTATCATAGGAATTATTATAGAAATCGATAGAACTCCCCTTACCTCGAAGTTGAAGAATAGGCGCCCTCGAGACGATCACGAACGGAACCACGGCAACGGAATCACGTTCTTCTCTTCTCCTTGGAGCTTACGGCCTCCTCCTCTCTTCCTCTACTCTCCACGGCGCGCCTCTCCTCTCTTTCCTCTATTCTCTCAAGTTTTCGCAAATGCCAACAACAAACCCTAGCCTCTCAATGTCTCACCACTTCGCATATGACTTGATTCATGGGCTTGGGCTTCTCACTTAAGCCCAAGTCCATCTAACTTAGCACCTCCACCTTCTAATACCACCTACACATATTAATATAATTTCTAATAATTAAATTATATTCACTTAATTAATTTAAATTCCTAAATACTTAATTAAATAAATTAATTAAATATTTAGGGTGTTACAGGTTGGAACACCGTTAAACTTCATGGTCTTCGCTGCAACGAACTCTCCCTTATCATTATGCAAACACAAACCCAAACCGTACATACCGTGCGGTTCAAAAATCCCTGAATCAATGTTGCACTTCAACTCTCCATGTACTGGTTTCGCCCAGGTAGAAGAAATAGAAGGGCGATGAACAACCGGGCCCGTACCACGTAAACGATTAACGGACTCCCACACACGTTCATTATGTCGCTTCCAAATACACCATAAAATCATCATTGTTGCCTTCGCTTGGGGAGCGCTACCACAGCTAAGAAGAGAAAAAAAATACCTCAGTAAAATCACCGCCTCCTTGTACCTTTTCACGAACCACCGTCCAAAAACCAGCATGACGCCAAACATTCTCGACTCGCCTGTAAACAAAAAATACATGGAACTCATCCTCGTCCTGCTTATCGCATTTGGGACATGTGCGAGGACACGGTACATGGCTGGTATGATGGTTACACCTAGTCGGAAGACAACCACGAGTCATCCGCCAAAGAAGTAGCTTCACTTTTTGAGGAATACAGAGACACCATAAACTCATCCAATCACCAAGCCTTCTCAAGTGCGTATTATTAACAATGTCCTCCTTGATCATATAATAAGCAGAGCGGACCGAAAATAATCCATCCCTACTTCGATTCCAAAGTAGAGTATCATCATCATGTAAACATAACAACGGCATGCGTAAAATACAATTTGCCTCCTCACTATTAAAGATTTGGTGCACAAGTGTCTCATTCCAACGACCACCATGAGTATCAATTAAATCACCAACCCGAAGCTCCTCATGTCCCATCAACAATGGAGTACAAACATACGGATCCCCCCTCCCACGAAGCCAATGGTCCGTCCAAACATTGACAGAACTACCATTTCCAACCTTCCATCGAGCCCCCAACCTCACCGCTACCTGGGAAGAGTGGATACTACGTCATACATAACTGGGATTATGGTCCAAGCGAGCCCCCATAAAGCCCCCCAACGGGAAATATTTGGCTTTGAAGACATGTGAAGCAATAGTATCATGATTGGTTGCAAGCCGCCAACCCTGCTTCCCTAGCATGGCCAGATTAAAGCCATGAAAGTGTCGGAATCCCATACCACCATGTTCCTTCAGCACCGATAACTTATCCCAACTCATCCATTTAATACCACCACTACTCCCACCATTCGTACCCCACCAGAAAGAATTAATCATTTTCTCCAACTCCTCCCCTAATGATTTAGGGAGGAGAAAAGATCTCATACAGTAAGCAGAAATGGACTGAACCACTAACTTTACCAACACCTCTCTACCGGCCTTTGAGAGATGCCTACCCGTCCAGTTCTGAATTCTCTTCTAAGTTCTATCCCTCAGATAACCAAACAGTCGCTTCTTACTACAACCCATCAAAGAAGGCAAACCCAAGTATTTACCAGTCCCCAAGCACTCGGACACACCAAGAACATCCGTAAGCGAAACCTTCACCTCTAGAGGAGTATTTCTGCTAAAGAAAACATCAGACTTCTGGAAATTGATGGCTGGCCCAGAAGCTTGCTCATAGAGCGCAAGTAGCTCCTTAAGGGTCGTACACTCTCTGATAGTGGCTCTGCCGAAAAGAAAACAATCATCAGCAAATAAAAGGTGTGTTATGACTGGAGCACCCCTACACACCTTAATACCATGGATATCACCAGAAGCCTCGGCACGCTTCAACGATGAAGTAAGCCCCTCAGCACAAAGAATAAATAGATAAGAAGAGAGGAAGTATCCTTGTCTCAAGCCTCTGCCCGGCGAAACTGATCCAACCTTCTCACCATTCATCATGACCGAATAGTTCACTATCTCCAACACATAGAAATCCAACCAATCCAGACATCATTAAAGCCCAATTTACGCATAACACATTTTAAGTACCCCCAATCAACACAGTCATAAGCTTTACTAATATCAATCTTCAAGGCAACTTTACCAACCTTACCATTCACCTTACACTTCATGTGATGAGTAGTTTCAATAGCCACCATTACATTATCAAGAATTGATCTAGAAGGTACAAATGTCGATTGCTCATGTTAAATACAAAGAGGCGGAACAAGCTTCAATCTATTGACCAATACAAAGAGGTAAGTCTTGCAACTGACAATCCATCACAGGTTCTTGAAAACCCGTAACAGTCAGGGAGCTCTATCAACGCCACCACACTTATCATCATTAGACAGTAAATCATTAAAATCACCCAATGTGCACCACGGCAAAGTATTATCTCGAGCTAGAGTCTGAAGAAGGTTCCAAGAGTCCCTAAGCCGACCACTTTGAGGATAACCATAAAACCCGTCATTCTCCACGTAGGATCACCATCCTTTGACACCTCCACATCAATAAAATTAGAAGAGTACTCTAACACCTGACAAACAAAACGGGTGCTTCCAAAAGAGAGCAAGTCCACCACTACGCCCGACTCTATCCACCGCAAAAGAAGAATCAAAACCAAACCTTGTATGTAACTCCTCAATCTTATTAACATGTACCAAAGAATCACAAAGAAACAGCACATCTGGTTGGTGTGTCCGGACTAGGTCCCTTAAAGCGGGAATTGCATGCGGGTGACCTAAGCCCTAGCAATTCCAACTTATGATACTCATGGTTTCTGGTAGGCCTGGTCCCTGCCAGGTCCTGCGAATAAAAAAGAATCAGCAATAATAGTTTTAGTCGCCAAAACAAAGGATTGAATCGTTGTTGCACCATCAATAGCGTTTTGTTCAGGGGTAATAGGGGGGCTGAATGGGAACTGTCGCTTCACTATCAACCCGTGTCCTCTTTCTATCACCATCCACTGCCACATCAGCGTCTACCATCACAACTTCAGCATGTTGGTCACGTGCAGAAGGTTCACCAACGTTTCTAGTTTTAACCATGTAATAAAGTTGGGGATTTTTAAAGATATCAACCAATTTGTTATTCCTTCCTTTTTGCTCTCCACTAACAGCTCTATTAATTTTGTCAAAAAAAATAGCTCTATTAATATTAAATGATTGCTGAATATGCGAACCCTCTGTTTGCTCACCCACCGAATTCACAGCGTGAGAATTGTTCCGTACTGTGCTTCCAATCTTAGTGATTGGTATTACGCAGTTAGTAGATATCTTATCCTTGATTCTGTCTCTTCTTTGGACTTTTGAGATGGAGATCTTGTTCGACCTAGAGATGTTCGATCTTGGGAAGGTCGATCTTGGGAAGTTTGATCTTGAGGAGGCGGTGTTGTACCTGCAACGACACTCCGACGCTCAAGTCAGTATTTGAGAGAATGAGTGTTTGTTAGAAAAGTGCTTACCATTAATAAGCATTGAATGCTGTATTTATAGAGTTTTAGTGGTGTTTGTGAAGGTCGATTTAGACTGTCCGATCTTGCTGAGTGATCTTGGCCATTGAAGAATGGATCTTGCTTTTTGAATGGGCCTTTCTACAATTGGGCCTTTGAGGAGGTGCAAATAGCATAAAATCTAATTACCATAACAGTGTCCCCCAAGTCTGGTCGCTTGAGAAGCGATCTTGACTTGATAAGATGATGCAGCCTTGCGCTTTTGTCCTTTTGAGTAGAAGTTTCTCTAGTCCTGGACTGATGTCGAGCTTTGAAATTTGGGTCGATG